>JASTWF010000054.1:395660-488319 GCA_030390025.1 Squalus acanthias | reverse complement strand
CATTTGCCTTCCTAACTGCTTGCTGCACCTGCTTTTTTGCTTTCAGTGACTGGTGTACAAGGACACCCAGGTCCCTTTGTACATCTACATTTACAAATCTATCACCATTGAAATAATAAACTGCCTTTCTGTTTTTCCCACATAAGTGGATAACTTCACATTTATCCAGGTTATACTGAATCTGCAATGTATTTTCCGACTCACTCAACTTGTCTAAATCGCCTTGAAGCCTCTTGGCATCCTCCTCACAACTCACACTTCCCCCAAATTTCGTGTCGTCAGCAAACTTGGAAATATTACATTTGGATCCCTCATCCAAATCATTGATATATATTGTGAATAGCTTTGTTAACAAGCACTGACCCCTGCGGTACCCCTCTAGTCACTGCCTGCCACCCCGAAAATGACCATTTATTCCTCCTCCCGGTTTCCTGTCTGTGAAGCAATTTTCAATCCATGCCAGTATATTACCCACAATCCCATGTGCTTTGATTTTGCACACTAACTGACGTAAGAAAACTGCTAGGCACTTGGTCAAAGCGTTAAACAAAGCTTTAATCAACTGTTTTACAACATGGAGGTCTAGTTGTGTGTCTTCACTAGTTCCTGTTGAGGAATGTCCTAAGCAAGCTGGGCCCATGCCCGTGTATTTATACTCTCCCTGGACAGCGCCACCAGCAGGCCGCCCAGTATTACTTCATACATGAATGACAAGATTCATGTCACTAACCTCTTATGTGGTTAACCGCATTATGTTGTTTTTACTCTTAGCTACAACACCTCCTACTGGGCCACTCCACTTCCCCTAGAGAAACAGATCCTTCCTGATGGAGTGGATGTATATTGATCAATAAGTTCTCCTTTGCACATATCAGACTCTCGTCTGCTTTCCTACGCTGAGAACTATGCTTTTTCTTTCTATATTAAGGTGATTAAAATATCGTACCTTAACTACACTATTTTTGAAATATGCTTTTGAAATTTGCCACTAGATTTGCTCATCTTTCTCCTTCTCACTATTTGGAGCTCCATTAAAAATAAATCCTAAATATATAACAGCTCACCCTCTGTTCCTCACTCAATTCACATAGATTAAATCCTAGATCTATGTCGTAAATGTTTTCAGTTTACAACTTTAAAAGCATCCTTAATCAATACTGCCACGCCCTACTCTTCTTCCTTCTCAATCATTCCTAAATACTTGGCAGCCGAAAATATTAAAAACCCATTCCTGGATTTTTGAGCCATAGCTCTGTGCAAGAAACACAGAAAGCTAGCAGGCAGGTACAGCAATCAATAAGGAAGGCACATGGCATGTTGGCCTTTATTGAAAGGTGGTTGGAGTATAAGAGTAAGGAAGTCTTGCTACAATTGTATAGGGCCTTGGTGAGACCACACCCGGAGTAGTGTGAACAGTTTTGTTATCCTTATCTAAGGAAGGCTATACCTGCCTTGGAGGCGTTGAAACGTAGGTTCACTAGAGTGATTCCTGGGATGAGAGGGCTGTCCTATGATGAGAGATTTTGTAGAATGGGCCACTACTTTCTGGAGTTTAGAATAATGAAAGGTGAACTCATTGAAACATACAAGATTCAGAATTGAATTGACAGGCTAGATGCTGAGAGGCTGTTTCCCCTGGCTGGAGAGTCTAGAATTAAGGCGTATCGTCTCAGGAAAATGGGTACCTCATTTAAAACTGAGTTGAGGGGGAATTTCTTCACTCAGAGGTTGTGAATCTTTGGAATTCACTGCCCGAGAGGGCTGTGATTGCTGAGCCTTTGAGTATATTCAAGGCTGCGGTGGATAGATTTTTGGACTCTAGTGGAATCAAAGGACATGGAGATCGGGCGGGAAGTGGAGTTGAAGTAGATGATCAGCCATGATCTTATTGAATGGCGGCGGAGCAGGCTCGAGGGGCCGTATGGCCTACTCCTGCTCTTATTTCTTACGCTCTTATGTTCTTATGTTAATGCAACCATTCACTTGTAGCAATCTGTGCCTGCAGCTCACTAATCTTATTAGTTACATTATGACTTATAATTTAAAACTCTTTCATCACTTTTGCTGTTTTCCTCAACATGGTTTCTGCAGTTTTGGAGATATTTATTACTTCACTGCTGCTAACGTCTCTCTGTTCTCTGATCTCATTTCTGCTCCTCTCTGCTAATTTCTGGTTCCCCCTCTATCTGCCTGATTATTTTAAACCGTCCCCAGCAGTACTAGTTAATCTCTCAGCAAGAACATTTATTCAGGTGCAACCTGTCCATCATCCACAGGTGGCCTTCACAGAGAACCGGTCCCAGTGCTCCAAGAATCTGTAACCCTGCCTCCTGCATCACTTCGCCAGCCACACATTTATCTGCACTTTCATCCTGTTTCTATACTCATTAGCACGTGCCACTGGGAGCAATGCTGTGATTACTAAGCTTTGAGGTCCTTTTTCAAAATCATTTTCCAAACTGCTGAAGCTCTGCCTGAGGGACTTCAACACTTTTTCAACCTGTATCATTGTTTACAACATGGACAAAGATTTCCACCGGTTTTCCTTCCCTTCACAGAATGCCCTGCACCCGCTCGATGATAATCTTTATCTTGGCACAAGTAAGGCTTCATATCATTTGGGACTCACTTTTGATTATACAGAAAAGCCCCTCTATGCCTCTAAATAACGAATCCGCTATGACTACTGCATTTCGACACTTTGTTTCCTCCTGTGTGCAGTCAAATCTTGGTGCCTGGGTTTTGATTCTTACTGGAATCAGAGGATAGTTGCAGCCCATGCCGGCTCTCTGCAAGATCACTTCAGCGAGTCAAACTCCGCCGCCGTTTCCCCGTAGCCCTGCATTCTTTCTCCTTCAGGTAATTATCCAGTTCCCCTTTGAAAGCCATGATTGTGACTGCCTCCATTACCCTTCCATGTAGTGCATTCCAAATCCTAACCACTCTCTGAGTATAACTGTTTTCCTCATGTAGCCTTTGGTTCTTTTACCAATTACCTTAAATCTGTGTCCCTTGATTCTTGACCCTTCGGCAATTGGGAGCAGTTCCTCTCTATCTGCTCTGTCTGGTCCACTAGTGATTTTGAACACCTCCATCAAACCTTTAAGAAGAACGTCCCAGCTTCTCTATTCTATTCCCGTAACTGAGGTCGCTCATCCCTGGAACCATTCTTGTAAATCTTTTCTGCAAACTCTCTAAGGCGTTCAGATTCTTCGTAAAGTGAGGCGCCCAGATTTGGTCACAATCTCCAATTGAGACGAACCAGGGTGTTTTAAAGGTTCATCATAACTTGCTTGCTGTTGTAATCTAAGCGCTATTCATGAAGCTCAGGAGCCCGTATGATTTCCTTTCCTCCAAGGCGTAGCTACCGTCAATGAGTGAAAACCAGTCAGCGATTGGCACTGGCTTGGGGGTTTCCTGCACTACCTGTCTCTTCCTCTAACGTGTCCGCTGGTCACCCATTCATTCACCTCGTACAATTTAGCAACGGTGCCGTCAGCACAGCCTGCTACATTCGAAGGAGCTCTCAGACTCCGGATGCACTGCAGTGAAGCAGTTCATCAAGCTCCGAAACTAGGACCTTGTGGTCCAGCAACTGGCAGCAGATTCCTGCACTCTTGGTTACCCAGGACGCATAACGTGTCCTGGAGTTCCCACATAGAACAGGATGCATATGCACCATGTCCTATCTGGCCTGCCTTGGTTGACGATGCACTGACATCTAAAATCTCTGAGGCACACGTCACTAAAACACTTAACACAGAACTCACAAATCTAAGTAACTGACGTCAAAACACGGAGACACTGACCTATGAAATTCTACTGAACTGACAACTGACAGACATTTTTTTCGTATATGGGTTGTGGGTGTCGCTGGCAAGGCCAGAGTTTACTGCCCATCCCAAATTAACCTTCAGAAGGTGGTGGTGAGCCGCATTCTTGAACGACTGCAGCCCGTTAAATGATGGTGCTCCCACAGTGCTGTTAGGGAGGGGAGTTCAAGGATTTTGACACAGCGACGATGAAGGATCGGCGATATACTTCTAAGTCAGCATGGCGTGTGACTTGGGAGGGGTACTTGAATGTGGTGGTGCTCCCATGCGGCTGCTGCCCATTGTCCTTCTAGGTGGAAGAGGTCGCGTGTTTGGCAGGTGATGCCGAAGAAGCCTTAGCGAGTTGCTGCAGTGCATCTTGTAGATGGTTCACACCGCAACCACGGTGCACCGGTGGTTGAGGAATGAATGTGTTTAAAGTAGTAGATAGGGTGACAATCAAACCGGGCTGCTTTGTCCTGTATTGTGTCGAGCTTCTGGAGTGTTGTGGAGTTACACTCATCCAGGTAGGTGGAGAGTATTCCATCACACTTCTTACTTGTGATTTGTATATAGTAGTAATTCTCTGGGAGTCAGGAGGTGAGACACTCGCTGCAGAATGCCTAGCCTCTGACATATCTTACTTCTACTGTATTTATTTGGCTGGTCCAGTTAGTTCTGTTCAATGCTGACCCCCAGGATGTTGATGGTGGGGGATTCGGCGATGGTAATGCCATTGAATGTCAGGGGCGGTGGTTAGACTCTCGCTTGTTGGAGATAGTCATTGCCTGGCATTTCTGTGGCGCGAATGTTAACTGCCACTTATCAGCCCAAGCCCTGAACATCGTCCAGGTCTTGTTGCATGCAGCATGATTTGCTTCATTATCTGAGGAGTTGTGAATGCCACTGAACACGGTGCAGTCATCAGCGAATATCCCCATTTCAGATCTTATGTTGAGGGTAGGTCATTGATGAAGCAGCTGAAGTGGTTGGCGGAGGGGCACTTCCTGAGGAACTCCTCAGCGATGTCCTGTGGCTGTCATGATTTAACTTCAATCACATAACCATCATCCTTTGTGCTCGTTATGACTCCAGCCAGTGAAGAGTTTCCCCCGCGATTCCCATTGACTGATACTAACATAGAAAAAGTTAACTAAAGGCATTAGAAGTTACATCTGTCAATCCACAACACAATGGAAACGGCTATCAAGTGAATTTCAACAGGGCAAAAAGGAACAATTTAATAAAACAAACTAACAACGTGCCTGTTACCCAACAATTAGTTTGAGTGTTTTTTATTAGTTTGATGTCCTGGCTTAGTTTGAGATGAAGTCTTTGTTTGAGAGGCTGAATCAGTTTGAAGTGCTGTACTAGTTTGAGGTGAGGTATTCTTTTGAGATGCTCTATTAGTTTGTGGTATTGTATTAGTTTGAGGTGCGGCATTATTCTGAGATGCTGCAATAGTTTGAAGTACGGTATTAGTTTGAGGTATTTAATTCTAAGGTTTTGTATGTCTACGTTTGGAATCAGTGACAATGCTCTCTTTTGATTGCCCATTTTAATAAAGACTTTATAGCGATTTATGAACAAACCTGATTTATACACGACGAATGTGTGCTCACAAATACCTAACTTGAGTAGCCCAATTGTCTAATTATGTGATTCATAGACACAAATTCCACACATTCATCGTGTCACTGAACGGCCTCAGTGAAAGTGGGCAGCCACATCCCAGAGTGCAGTAGAACAGTTCCGAGATGGCAAACTGATATTGGGAATTTTATTACAGAATGGCTACATTAAGATAAAGCAGTCACATCCCAAAGTGCAGTGGAGCAGCCCTAAGAGGACACTGTACCATTTGGAATTTAATTATGGAATGGCCACAATTAAAGAGGGCAGCCCCTTCCCAGAGTGCAGTAGAACAGCTCCGAGACGGCAAACTGACATTGGAATTGTATTACAGAATGGCTACATTTAGATAAAGCAGTCACATCCCAGAGTGGAATTAGAGCAGCCCCGAGAGTTTCTCTAAGGCTTGAACTTTAATTACTGAATGGCCTCGGGAAAGATGGCCGCCACATCCCAGAGTGCAATAGTGCAGCGCAGAGATAGCACTCCAATATTTGGAATTTAATTACTGAATGGCAGCAGTTAAAGAGGATAGCCCCATCCCAGAGTGCAGAATAGCTGACCTAAGAGGGCAATCTAACCTTTGGAATTTAATTACTGAATGGCCACAGTTAAAGAGTGCAGCCCCTTCCCAGAGTGCAGAAGAGCTGACCTAAGTGGGCAATCTAACCATTGGAATTTAATTACTGAATGGCCAGAGTTAAAGAGGGCAGCCCCATCCCAGAGAGCAGCTGAGCAGCCCTGAGCTTGCAGTCTAACATTTGGAATTGAATTACTGTGTGGCTTCTGCTAAAGCAGGCAGACACATCCCTGAGTGCAGTAGAGCAACCCTGAGAGGGACACTCTAACATTTGGAATTGAATTACTGAAAGAACACAGCAGAGTGAAGAACATCACCGAACCAATATGACATCTAGATATGGTCTTGATATTGTTGGAAGGAATAACATAAATTTCTGGGAGAATACAGCTTCCAATTTTCATTTGTTATTAATATGATCAGAATTCTCCAGTCTTTGGAATTTACAATTCAGTCTCAGCACTAAATATAATCCATCACAACAGGGACTTAACTCGGCTGTCGTCATCTGTTTGTTCAAATAGAAAAATATCTATTTTTGAACGATGATGCAACCTCAATGTCCCTTGTGAGATCACGCGCGTATAAATTGAAGGTTCAGGGAATGTATTGCCTCAAAGTTCAATTTCAGAGAGATTTGCCTGCAGCACGAAGGGACACGTCGATTCAAACCGAAAATGATTGAAACATATTACAATATCGAAAAAATTTACTACCCGATTCTTGCCATCATTGGTGTTACTGGTAAGTAAATTTAACCACTGAAGTTGTGGTAATCTGTGTGTGAGCTGGGCTCTGGTTTTGCTCTTCCACGGATATATTACATGCTGATCGAGTGGCGTACGTTGTACAGACACTCGATCAGTGATATCATTGCAATAAAAATGGGTGAATAAATGTTAACAATCCTTTTATACCATTGTCTTATCTAGATATACGTTGCAGCTTAAGTCTCGTAGCCAAGTTAAATAACACAATGATTACCTTTACTGGAAGTAAGTGGAATAACCCCCTGCTTTCAGGGCTGAAAACAACCCGGTACTCTTTATTACTGGAGGTGCCTTTCACTTTACAATTATACTGATCTTGGGTCACTGACAGAAGTGGTGCACCTGATCCCAGTCGCCATTTATTACTGGGAGTGTCTGTCACTGTAGAATTGCACTGAGTGTGGATCACTAACCTGAGTGGAACACCTGACCCCAGTGGCCATGTATTACTGGGAGTATCTGTCACCGTAGATTTCTACTGAGTGTGGGTCAATAACCGGAGTGGAACACCTGCCCCCAGTGGCCATGTATTACTGGGAGTAACAGTCACTGTAGAATTCTACTGAGTGTGGGTCAGTATTTGGAGTGGACGCAATGGTTTCTACTTTGAAATCGTTGGCCTTGAATTCGCTGTGTGCGGCATAACTAAGAAGTACGCTGCCGAAATCCGAACCAAATCATTACTTACATCACGCGAACCCCCTTTGAAAAGTTGCTTTCTAACGCTGCAGAGCTGTGTGCAGCATACTAGACCATGGATCCCAGCGTCACACCGTTGTGCGTAAACGTACAAATGATCATGTGGGTTGTAGGCTTCGCAAAATCCCCCAGAAACTCGAACAGAACCCTAAGTGAGGTGATTTGAGGTAAAAACCTCAGGTTTGGACATTTAAAAAGATCAGGGAAGGAACAAACCTGAGGAAAATGACTTTTTGTATCTTATTGTTGGGAAAGACACCTTTCACAGACACCAACAGGCTGCAGAGGGGCGTGGCCAGGCAGTGGACAGCTTTGGGTATTAGGGCCCAATCAAGCTGTCTGGGAATGTGTTTACACTGCCTTCCTACCAAGGAGGAAGAGACCAACCCAAATCCTCACACACATCGAAATATGAACAATCCAAGACCTCTTTTGAAATTTCCAGGCCCAAACAGGATACCGGAAGCCTGAAATCAACAAAACATTTTTTATCCCGATTTACTTCATCAAAAACCAATCAACCAGGTATCCACAGGACAGATCTAAAAGCCCGCCAAAAAACCTAGGACAATAGGGACAAGATTTGGCGCGTAGATAAAGGCCTTGCCTAAATTGGAAGCTATCAGGACATGTTTAACACCAAGTTAAAGCCATCGAAACTGACAATGGAATAGCCAGGGCTCATTTGAAATCTAAAGGAAACCGTTTTAGTAAGGTTTTTTGGGCGCGAAAAGGACAAAGGGGCTGAACAATTATAATTGGGGGCCTAATGTCCCAAGACTCTCTCTCTCTGTACTCGCTGACAACGCTCTCAACGCTCGCACAGCTCTCTCTCTCAGCTCTGCTCCAGCAAAGACACTACAAGCCACGAGGAGGAGGAGGAAAGAAGGCCAACAACTTCACAAACAGACTAACACACAAGAATGAGAAGTCGCACAACGAGCTTTCAGAGCTGCTGCCCCTTCGTCAGGTAAAGGGACGAAGGGGCAGCAGCTCCCAACGCTGGACTACAACCTGGTTTTGTGCGACTTATCATTTTTGTCCACCCCAGTCCAACACCGGCATCTCCGCATCAAAACACACAAGAAGAAACCAGAGCGACTGCCTCAGTGACAATCGGACACCTCGCGACAACAAGGGCCTTACGAAACCTTTTAGTCAAAAGACTCTAAACCCTAACTCTCAACTGTCAAGGATTCGTTTTGTGAGCATTATCCCTGATCTCCTGATACCAAAACCTAGCTAGATAGTGGGATTTTTGGGAGGGATAAGGTTTTTTTTGTATATTTGCATTCTCCCTCGCCTGTACCATCTGTTCCCCAACCTGTGCTTAAGTATTAAGTGTGTTTTAAGTTTGTTACCTTTTTCTTTTAATAAAGTCAGAATTCTTTCATCAGAACCTGTTGTCTAATGCATCTTTGTTCACAAACCCTAATTAAGTCCAAAGTCTAGGTACCAGGGGCGTGGGAGCGATTCGAACCGCTCACTGAGTCAGAGGTGAAGGCTACCCCACTACCAACCCCGACAGGGTTGGTGCTCTTTTCACTTCCTGAATCTCAGCCAATCAGGACATGGCAATAGAAGACAGAACTCTTAAACTGGCATATATTTACAATCGACATAGCGTTAACTAGCTACTCTTAATTGAAAATATTGTTCGAAGTGATTTAAAAAAAAAGCAATATATATTTAAGTTATGGCAGATAGACATTTTATCAAACATCATTGATAAATATGTGTAAAAACTCATGTAGCATTTGTTAAATATACGGTACTTATTTACTCAGGATTAGATTAGATGCTTCAATATTTAAACTGTACCCATAAATATCAAAGCTTAGTAACAAATCATCCTATAAACAAGTAGGTTCTTTTTTTAAAAACAAGACACAAATGTTATTCCCCACCAAACCTTGCTCCTGGTAGCCATTCCCCGAGGGATTTTTCAAAAGAGAGCGATCTTATCCAAACAGTTGTGTGGTTTTAGTTTACTGCCGAGCCACCTTTGACGTTTACCGTTACGCCCCACAAGAGTTATTTTATGTGACAAAAGAATAGTTGTAAAATCAACGAAAGTGGAGCCCAACAGAATATTTTTCCTTACAAAATGTTAGAAACAGTCAATGGCTCAGTCAGCATACGTCAACTTAAACCATTTTCTCATCCCCCCTCTCCTCAGGCTGTGCAACAGGCTCCTTCTCCTGTTTGCAACCGATGCAATATAATTCAGGGTAATGAATGCGCAGTCGGTGTGAAATTAGACCAACTTTAAGCCAGCACGTTGTATTGAATGAGGGGGAGCAACGAGCAGCGAAGACAAATTGCAGCTGGAACTTGAGAGATGACAAGTTGGGGGTTAACACATGTGGACATTCCGAACTTTCAGTCAATGTCCAAGCCAGTAAGATGGCGTACACGCGCGTCATCATACGGACCGCGAATTCAGGGCTAGTATTTCATTGACTGATCTCTCAAGTCCATGCAGCTGTCTTTGTGTTTTAGGAAAGTTATCGATTGCGATGTGGCGTACATTCGCTGTCGTTTGAAATGTTTTATATGAAGAGCATAATGTGAAATGTATTGATATTGCGCTGTTTCCTATGGAGCTGCACCAATCGAAATAGATACTTTACCGAAAGTAAAATATCGCGAGATGCTGGAAATTTGAAATAACAACAGAAACTACTGTAAATACTCATCAATCAGGCAGCATTTGTGGAGAGAGAGAATCAGCGTTAACGTTTCAGTTCGATGAGCCGTAGCTGCTCTGCACCACGTTCTACACCAGAGTTTCTGATATACCTTCCTTTTTCCTCTATGGAGAATTTACCTCCAGCGTGCTTCCCAGCGTGCTGGACCGTGTCCGTAAATTTCCCCCTTATTCGACACTCGCACTTCCATTTCCCTCCCAGATATCCCAACCCCCAACTCCCGTCCTCACCTTCCACCCTACCGGCTTTTCACATCACCGGATCATCCCCCACCATTTCCGGCACCTTCCTGCCACCACCAATCAATTCTTCGCCTCCGCTCCCCTTTCAGCATTCCGAGAGGAACCTTCCCTCTGAAACAGCTTTGCACACACTTTCTTCACCCCTACCCGCTCCCCTTCACATGGCGCCTCCCTGTTCAAGAGCAGGGGATGCAACACCTGCCCTTTCAACTCCTCCCTTCCCTCCATCCAGGCCGCCTACCACTCCTTCCAGGTGAGTTAGCGATTTACTTGTACTTAGTTTAGTTCTGTATACGGCCTTCGCTGCTCACGATGCGGTCTACTTAACATCAGCGAGAACAAACGCAGATTGGGTGAGGGCTTTGCTGAAAACTTCCACTCAGTAAAGTTCGCAAGCATGACGCAGAGCTTCAGCTCGCTTGCCATTTTAGTTCACTGTCCCGCTTCCACATTGACCTATCTGCCCTCCACCTCCTACACGATTCCAACAAAGGTCACCGGAAGCACGAGTCAAAGCAGTTCATCTTTCGAATAGGTTTTAAAAATATCCGGATCCATTCCTCACTATCAGCACAGCCTTCTATTCTTTTCTGCTCATGTACCTATCGAGCGTCACCTGAAATGTGTCGATGCTGCTCCACTCAACTGCTCCAAGTTCAACATTTTAATTATTCTCTGCGTAATGAATTTACTCCTGAATTCCTTATTGGATTTATTTATGACTGCATTTTATTCACGCCGCCTAGTTTTGAATTCCCCACAAGTCATAGAATCATAGAATCAAATACTAAGCCCTTGATATTAAACGGGCGTGTTACTTCGGCGGTAGTAAGTAAGTCAGAAGTCCGGGTTTCATTGCAGGCAGTTCAGACTGATTGAAAGGTTTGGCTTCCTGTCGGGCGGGAAGGACTCCGGAGCAGGCCGCAGGAGCAGATAGGGCCGATCCATGAACTCCAGGGGTTTTTGATCCGGGTTCCGAGGGGTTTCCATCTTGTACCTGGGGTGGGGGTGGATTCCGTTAAACCCGGAAGTGCGGGGTTTGTGATCGTTGCTGAGATTTTAAAAGCTTTAAACTCTGTCGCGAACACAACCCACGCGTTTTTGTCTGCTGAAATGTAACCAGTACTGTCGTGGCTCAGAGACGGAGAATGCTTTATCAGTAATTTGCAGCCTGTTTTCCCTTCTCTTTTTGCAGTTAATTTAGTGGCGATTGTGATCCTCTCCCGAGGGAAGTGCGGGCTCACCACCTGCATCACTCGCTACCTGGTGGCCATGGCAGCAGCGGATCTACTGGTCATTATCACTGAGGTCATACTGTATCGGATCAATTATTATTATTTCCCAGTGTGTTTCCTGGACATCACCCCTGTGTGTAATGTCACCAAGGTCCTGACTTGCGCGGCCACAGACTGTTCTGTGTGGTTCACCGTCACTTTCAGCTTCGATCGATTTGTGGCCATTTGTTGCCAGAAGCTGAAACCTAAATATTGCACCGAGAAAACTGCAGCTGTGGTTCTAGCAACAAGCTGCACTCTGCTCTGTTTAAAAAACGTTCCCTTCTACTTTGCATATGAACCTGAAGAGATAATCTGTTATGTAAAGCCAAGCTATTTTATTGAGCCCGGATGGGTGGGATTTGGCTGGTTTGATATGATTTTAACCCCATTGCTCCCATTTGCTTTAATTTTGTTGCTCAACGCTCTGACAGTCAGACACATTTTAGTGGCCAGTCGAGCCCGTAAGGGACTCAGGGGTGAGAGCAAAGGAGAGAAGCGCTGTGACCCAGAGATGGAGAGCAGAAGGAAGTCTGTGATTTTGCTCCTCGCCATATCCGGCAGCTTCATACTTCTGTGGTTGATAGCTGTTGTCGATTTCTTATATTATAACATTGCAGTAACAGACCCCATAGATTACAATGAATCTTTACAAATCTTTCAACAAGTTGGAAATATGCTGGTGAATTTAAGCTGCTGCACAAACACTTTTATTTATGGGGTTACCCAGTCCAAGTTCAGAGGGCAGTTGAAGAGCGCGGTGAAATATCCGGTTACCTCTATTATTCAGTTCATTAATAATCAGAACAACTGAGCGCAGCCCAGAGGCGGGTCTCAGTGTTTCCAGTCCATGAATGTAATATTTATCCCCAGAGTTCCATCAACTGAATTACACCAGGAATCGCTGGTGATCGAAAAATAGAACCAACGGCACAATTTCTGACTGACAGTTCCAACACTGCCTTTCGGGACAGGACCACTAGTTTGCTGCATTCAATACGAGCGCTTCTGTAAAGAGTCACTTCGTCTATTTAGTGAAGCAATTCATTGGAAGCTTCCAGAGTAAGAAACCCGTCAATAGTTAGGCAGACTGAGCTGAGCTGCCGTTCAGAGGATTACATTACCCAGAATAAAAAGCCCGCAATATGCCATTCGGCCCAACTAGTCTTTGCTGGTGTTTATGCTCCACATGAGTCTCCTCCCATTGCATCTATCTCATCTCAGCCTGTCAGTCTACATTTATATTCCCTTTCTCTCATTTAATCGCCTGGTTTCCCTTTGAAAACGTATAAGCTCTTTGCCTCCGCCATTTCCTGTGGTAGCGGGTTCCAGATTCTAAATTCTCTGATTTAATGAATACCTCCTTATTTCCCTATTGGATTTATTCGTAACTATTTTGTTTTGATGGCCCCTAGTTTTGGATTCTCCCACAAGTAGAAGCATTTTCTCCACATCGACACTGTCCAAAACATTCTTAATTCTAAAGATCTCTATCAGGTGACCTCTAAGTCTTAAATAACAACAGAAAACGCTGGAAAAACTCAGCAGGCCAGGCAGCATCCGTGGAGAGAGAAAGAGAGTTGACGTTTCAGGTAGATGACCTTTCATCAGAACTGGGAAGAGCCGGAAATCAAATAGATTTAAGGCCAGGGTAAAGCTGGGAAAAGGGGGGAGGGGATAAAGGAACAAAGGGGGAGATGAAGAGACATTAAGAGACATTAAGAGATATGCAAGGCTAGAGGTGGTGTTAATGTGACAGATTAAGGCTGAATGAAGTGTGAAATCCACTGGCAGAATGAAGGACAGCTGCCAGCTTCTAGGAGGGAAAAAAAAAAGGTGGGGGGGGGGACAAATAAAAGGGTGGATAAAATAAAATATAAATGTGATTGGAGCTGAGGTTATGATCTAAAATTGTTGAACTCGATATTGAGTCCAGAGGGCTGTAGCGTGCCTAAACGAAAGATGAGGTGCTCTTCCTCGAGCTTACGCTGAGCTTCCGTGGAACAGTGTAATATGCCGAGGACGGTGAGGTCAGAGTGGGAGTGAAGCGGTGAATTAAAGTGACAGGCCACCGGGAGCTCGGGGTCCCCCTTACGGACTGAACGGAGGTGTTCCGCAAAGCGGTCACCCAATCTGCGTTTGGTCTCCCCAATGTAGAGGAGTCCACATCGTGAGCAGCGAATACAGTATACTAAATTGCAGGAAGTACAAGTAAATCGCTGTTTCACCTGGAAGGGGTGTTTGGGGCCCTGGACAGTGGGAAGAGGGGAGGTATAAGGGCATGTGTTGCATCTCCTGCGCGTGCACGGGAAGGTGCCGGGCGAAGGGGAGGGGTGCTGGGGGTGGTAGAGGAGTGGACTAGGGTGTCGCGGAGGGAGCAGTCCCTACGGAATGCTGAAAGGGGAGGTGAGGGGAAGATGTGTTTGGTGGTGGGATCACGCTGGAGGTGGCGGAAATGGTGGAGGATGATCCGTTGAATGTGGAGTCTTCTTTGTTCCACGGAAAAAATCCCAAACTTGTTGAATCTTTCACGATAACTGTAATCTCTCAGTTCTGGTCCCATCCGTGTACATCTTTTTTCACTTTCTCCAATGCTTTTTATAGTATGGAGACCAGGACTATGCACAGTACTCGAAGTGCGAGCTGACTTGGGTCCTGTACAAGTTGAACATAACTTCACTACTTTTGAATTCTATGCCATTAGAATAAGCCCCTTTGCTTTCTTATGCATGTTTAACTGTGTTGCCGAACTGAGATTGTGCTTTTAATGATTTGTTGATCTGTATCTCTATATCCCTTTGCTCGTTTCCACCATTTATTTTCTTATTTTATAACGTTTAAGTTATGTTCTGTTTTTCTTACCAAAGGGAATCTCCTCACATTTCTCTATGTTAAAGCATTATTGGGTTATGCTCTCATGCCTTAAACAGCTCACTATTTAAGATCACCCAGGAACGCAAAGATAACCCCAGCTTCTCTTCTCCAACACGAACAGTCTGCTTGAACCTGCCTCGCCGGCCTCCTCCACCCTCACCGGCAACATTAAGTGCGAGGAGCTCACGAAGATCGAGACAATCCGTTCTGCTGCCTCTGCCAATTCCCTCCCTTCCCTAGCTCATCAGGAGAAACATGTATATATGTTCCCCTCTCTGAACTCACGTCTTTCACCAGATTCCAGCCAATCTCCTGCACTGCTCTCTCCGACCTGATCTTGTTCATGATACCCACCTCCTGCTCCCTCGATCCTATTCGGACCAAAATGTAGACCAGTTAATTTCCCTTCCTGGGCCCGATGTCAGCTGATATTGTTAACAGATCCCTCTGCTCAGATTTTGCCCCCTTCAAATCTGCTGCCATCGCCCGTCCCCTAAGTAAAACACACTTGACCGCTGCGTCCTTGAAAATAATGCCCCATCTCCAACCTCACTTTCCTCTCCAAAGTCCTTGGGCGTGTTGTCGCCACCCATATTCGCGCCCATCTTTCCCGCTATTCCATGTTTGAATCCCTCCAATCAGGTTCCTGGGACGGCCATTGAGAAATTCACAAATGACATTCATTGTGACTGGCCATTGAAAACTATCCCTTCTTATCTTTCTCGACCTATCTGCAGCCTTTGAAACAGTTGACCGCAATAACCTCATCCAACGCATCTCGTCCGTCATCCAACTGGGTGGGACTGAACTCGCCTGGTTCCATTATTATCTATCTCTCCACTCCCGCATCGTTGCCACTGGAGTCCCACAAGGATCTATCCTTGGCCTTCTCCTAATTGTCATCCAATGGCTGCCCCCCGGCCACATCATTCGAAAGCTCAACGTCAGGTTCAACAGGTAGGACACTCAAGTCTACCTGACCAGCAACTCTTTGCACCCGTCCTCTGTCTCTGAATTGTCACACTGCTTGTCCGACATCCAATATTGTGTAATCAGAAATGTCCTCAACTAAATATCGAGAAAGACCTTAGGGCCATTGTGTTTGGTCCTCGCAAGAACCTCCTTTCCCTGACCACCGGTTACATCCCTGGCAACTGTATTAAACTCAGCAAGACCGTTGGCAACCTTGGTGTCGTGTTTGACCCGAGATGAGTTTCCGAACACATATCGGCTCCAGCACCAAGACTACCGACTTCCACCTCCATAACATCGCTCGACTCTGAACCTGCCTCAACTTATCTGCTGCTGAAAACCTCACCCTTGCCTATGTTACTCCAGAGATGTCTAATGCAATGCTCTCCTGGCCGGCCTCCCAAATTCCACCCTATATCTTGGTCAACTCCAAAACTCTGCTGTCCGTCTCTGAACTCTCTGGAAATCTCGTTCACCCATCACCGCTGTGCTTGATGACCTTCACTGTCTCCATGTCCGGAAAAGCCTCAAATTTAAATTCCTCATCCTTATTTTCAAATCCCTCTTGCGGTCTCGCCTCCCTATCTCTGTAGCTTCATCCAGCCCACGTGCTTTTGAGATCTCTGCACTCTGCCAATTCTGGCATAATGCTCATCCATGATTTGAATCGTTCCATCAGTGGCTACCGTGCTTCAGCTGCCTTGGATCTAAGCTCTGGCATTCCCTCCCTGAACCTCTCCGCCTCTCTCTCTTCTTTTAAGATGTGCATTATAACCTACATCTTTGATCAAGCTTTTCTTCAGCCGTCCTGATAACCCCTTCTGTGATTCGGTGTGAAAAATGTCTCTTATTGATATCGCTCTTGTTAAGCACCTGGGGGCGTTCCACTACACTAAATGCGTTATATCAATTTAAGTTGCGGTTATAAAGTTCACCTGCACTTAACTGCCCAGTCTGCAAGTTGTCTGATGTATAATGTGGGATGTTTTTTAGGGAAATATTTCTTCATTTCTTGAAACAACACATCAGTTAAAAAAAAACAAAGAACAATTAATAAAGGCATTCATCTCCAAGTGAAGTTTTTATTGGAATATCCTAAGAAAATGTGCAGGTTTATTGCAGAGTAATAATCTTTGCTTGTCACTTTGTGCTGCTGCTTTTCGAAGAAGTTACTTACTTTATCTAAAGAAACCATTGTTCTCTTTGCTTCAACCTCTTTCTGTGCCTTTCAGTATCTAGTTGTGCGTCTAGCATTCTCGACTCCTCATCAACCCACCTAACATACCCTGCTTCTTCACACCTTTTCTAAAATCCTCAGCTCCTCCCCACCCCACCTAATATCCTCAGCTCCTCCCCACCCGACCGAATATCCTCAGCTCCTCCCCTACCCACCTAATATCCTCAGCTCCGCCCCACCCCCTTTAATATCCTCAGCTCCTCCCCACCACACCTATTATCCTCAGTTCTCCCCCCCGCACCTAATATCCTCATCACGTCCCCCACCCCCACCTAATATCATCACCTCCTCCCTAGCCCATCTAATATCCTCAGATCCTACCGACCTCAAGTAATGTCCTCAGCTCCTTCCCACTCCCACCAAATATCCTCAACTCCACCCCATCCCATCTAACATCCTGATCTCCTCCCCACTCAAAAATATCATCATCTCCTCCCCACACCACCTAATGTGTTCAGCTCCTCCCAACCCAACTAACATCCTGATCTCCTCTCTACCCCACCAAATATCATCAGCTGCTCCCCACCACAAATAATCTCCTCAGCTCCTTCCCACATCACCAAATATCCTCAACACTCTCCAACCCGACCTAACATCCTGAACTCCTCTCCACCCCACCTTACATCCTCAACTCCTCCCCACCCCACCTAACATCCTGAACTCCTCTCCACCCCCACCTAATATCCTCAACTCCTCCCACCCCACCTAACATCCTGATCTCCTCTACACCCCACCAACTATCCTCAGCTCCTCCCCACCCCACCAACTATCCTCAGCTCCTCCCCACCCCACCTAATATCCTCAGCTCCTCCCCACCCCCACCTAATATCCTCAGCTCCTCCCCACCCCACCTAATATCCTCAGCTCCTCCCCACTACACCTAACATCCTGAACTCCACCACAGCCCTCCAAACATCCTCACGTCCTCCACAGTCCACCCAATTTCGTCAGCTACTCTCCACCCCACCTAATGTTTTGAGTTCCTCTCCACACCACCTAAGATCGTCAGCAAATCCCCAACACACCTAATATCCTAAGCACCTCCCCATCCCAACTAATATCTCACCTCCTTCACAATCCACCTAATATCCTCAACTCCACGCCACCCGACCTATCATCCTGAACCCCTCTCCAACTCACCAAATGTCCTCAACTCCTTCTAACCTAATGTCCTCAGCTCCTTCCCACACCACGAAACATCCTTTACTCCTCCCACCCTAACGAACATCCTGATCTCCTCTCCACCCCACCAAATGTCCTCAACTCCTTCTACCCTACCTAACATCCTGAAATCCTCCCCACCCCACCGAATGCCCTCAGCTCCTCATCAACCCAATAATATCCTCGGTTGCACCCTACCAAACATAATATCCTCAGCTCCTCCCCACCCCACCTAATATCCTCAGCTCTTCCCCACACCACGTACTATCCTCAGCTCCTCCCCACCCCACGTAATATCCCGAGCTCCTCCCCAACCTACCTAATATCCTCACCAAAACACCACCCCACCTTGTATCCTCAGTTCCTCCCAGACCCACCTAATATCCTCAGCTCCTCCCCACCCCAGCTAATATCCTCAGCTCCTCCCCACCCCACCAAATATTCTCAGCTCCTCCCCACTCCACCAATATCGTCAGCTCCTCGCCACCCCACCCAATAACCTCAGCTGCACCCCACCCCACCTAATGTCCACAGCTCCTCCCCACCCCGGCTAATATCCTCAGCTCCTCCACACCCCAACTAATATCCTCAACTCCTCCACACCCCAACTAATATCCTCAGCTCCACCCCACCCCACCTAATATCCTCAGCTCCTCCACACCCCACCTAATATCCTCAGCTCCTCCCCACTCCACCTAATATCCTCAGCTCCTCCCCACACCACATAATATCCTCAGCTCCTCCCCACCCCACCTAATATCCTCAGCGCCTCCCCACCCCACCTAATATACTCAGCTCCTCACCACACCACCTAATATTCGCAGCTCCTCCCCACCCCACCAATATTCTCAGTTCCTCTCTACCCATCTAATGTCGTCAGCTCCTCCCCACCAACTGATATCCTCACCCCCTCCGCTGCCCACCCAATATCCTCAGCTCCTCCACACTCCACCGATCATCCTGAACTCCTCTCCACTCCATTTAATATCCCCAGCTCTTCCCCACGTAATATCCTCACCAAATCCCCACAGCAACTAATACCCTCAGCTCCTCCACCCCCAACATAATGTCTTCATCTCCTCCCAACCACACCTCATAACCTTATATCTTCACACTCCATCTATTATCCTGTGCATCTCCCCCACCCCAGTTAATATCCTCAGCTCCTCCCCACCGAAACCTATGTCCTCAGCTCCTTCCCACCCCTCCAAATATCCTCAACTCCCCCCACCCCACATAACATCCCGAACTCCTCCCCAGCCCATCCCACCTAATGTCCTCAGCTACTTATCAACCCATTGCTGTCCCCAGTTTTCTCCCCACGAAACCGTATATCCTCAGCTTTACCCCGCCCAACCTAATATCCGCAGCTCTTCCCTACCCCCACAATATTCCTCAGCACCTCCCCATCCCACCTAATATACACAACAAACCCCCATCCCACCTGATATCCTCAGATTCTCCCCACCCCACATAATATCCTCACCAAATCCACACACCATCTAATATCGTCAGCTCCACCCCACCCCACCTATTATCCTCAGCTCCTCCCCACCCCACCTATAATCCTCAGCACCTCCCCAACACAACTGATATCCTCAGCTCCTCCCAACACAACTAATATCCTCAGCACCTCCCCAGTCCCCAACTAATATCCTCAGCTCCTCCCCAGTCCCCACCTAATATACTCAGCTCCTCCACACCCCACCTAATATCCTCAATATCTCCCCAACCCATTTAATATCCTCAGTTGCTCCCCACCTCACCTGGTATCTTCATCTCCTCCCAACCACACCTAATAACCTTAGCTCTTCTCACTCCATCTAATATCCTGTGCTCTCCCCATCCCATTTAATATACTCAGGCCCTCACCATCACACCTAATATATTCAGTCTTTCCCCATCCATACTATTATCTTCAGCTCGTCCACACACTTTGTTGTGCACCGTGCATGTCAACGTGTATGCAGTCGAAGAAAGAGCGACAATGCGTCCCCTGGTGGTTTAAGCTACATGGTGCATGTGTCCCAGGCCCAACCATCTTCAACTGCTTCATCAATGACCTTCCCTCTGTAGATCTTAATAATTTCTGAGTTCTTGAACAAGACACCAATAGGCAGCAGCCAGTATGGTTGAGCAACAGATCAAGATTTATTAAGCTTACAGAGTCATTAATACTTAGTATTTGGCGATAGTTTTAACCAGTAGCTCGCAGTCTCTGGAACTTCTCGGACACAGATGACGTCGTCTTAAGTCTGTTCCTTTGTTCTCGAAGTACGTCAGTGTAAAGTTGTTCTTTGAATATCGAGGTTTTAACCGTTTTCTTCTGAAAAGTTGGTTTGGCCAGTGTCCTTATATGGTCTTTAACAATATCACCTACTTTAAGTGGTTCTAATGGTCAAAACACCATTGTCACTCAGACTAAGGGTAGCATCTTGGTCACTCTTTTTCAGTACTTTTCCACAACCCTATCCTGCTGTAATGTTATCTTGATTGTAGTTCTTCACCCCGTTGGAATTTACCTTTTTTCTTTCATTTCCAGCTTCAAGCCATACAAGGCCTTTCTACATCAAGCGCCCAGCCCATGTCAGCGCTGTTTCACTAGTCTTGATGGTGTCCAGATTATCTCACTTCAATTTACCAAATGGATACCTTAACTTCCATGATCTCTCTCATTTTATGTCCGTATTCTAACTATTTTTTCTATATCTTTGCAATTAGTTTTGGTAAGCGAATTCTAATTTCTACTTAGCATCATAATATGATTTCTTTTTAGCAATTTAACCTTCACTCGCAATCTGTGGCTGTTTGTTTAACAAAACTTAGTCAAAGCTGCTTTTGATTGTCTGCAGCTGCATTTTGAACAAGTCTTGGCTTTTTAGTTACCCAGGAGTAATTATGGGTAATATTATTTGGTCAATGGCTACACTTGACGTTATATATTTATGATTCTCGTCTTCTAAATATCTTTAAATATCAGCCTTTCCTGCACCTCCAACATAAGGTCAGCAATCGGGATGTTCGCTGATGACTGCACTGTATTCGCTTTTCTCTCACCAAACACCATGACTTTTTTGTCACCTCCCAATTCCGTTTCAATTATGCCAGGAACTCCATGTTTGAATTTTCCAATCGGATTTCTGCCCCTGCCATAGCAGTGAATGAGCCATGGCTACAGCTAACATCCCCTTTGACCGTGTTTCTCTCGTCCTCCTCCACCTGTCTGCGGCCTTTGACGCAGTCAACCACACCTTCCTCCTCCAACGCCTCTCCCTCAGTGTCCTGTCCAGTTGGCCTGCTCTCGACTGGATCCACTCACACCTATCAAATCAATGCCAGAGCATTTCCAGCAACGGCTTATTTTCCTGCCCAGCAGATTTTGGTCCAGATTCTCCCACAGATCAATCCTCGGCTCTCTCGGCTTCCTCTTCTACATGCTGCCCTTTGGCAACATCGTCTGGAGACAAGTTTTCTTCTTCTACAAGTACGCTGACGAGACCCATCTCTACGTCTCCACCAACTCTCTCGATCTCTCCACTGCCGCTGGGCTGTCAGATTATCGAAGTATTTTACAGTAATGGATAAACCGCAAATTCTACGTTAATCATTGGGGAATCCGAGACCATCGGCTTCTCCCCTTGTCCCAAACACTGTGCACTGGCCCCTGAGGCAACTTCCATTGTCCTACCTCTGTCTGTGGTTGAACCTGGATGTTCACAGTTTCGAGTTCTATTGCATTTCCAGGCGAGCCTGTGACAGTATAACGTTTCAATCACCTCCTCCTCTGCAGCATTGCCCTGCTGCCCCCCGGTCTCAGCCCAACTGCTGCTGAACCCTCTTCTGTGCCTTTTCCACCTTCATTCCTGCTATTCCAAAGCTCTCATGGCTGGCCTTCCCCATGCGCTGCAAACCTGAACACATTCAAACCTCTGTTGTCCTTTTCCAAAATCCCGCTAACGCAATGTTGCTGTCACGCTACAACTCCAATTTAAAATGTCCATCATGGCCTTGCTGCTCCCTGTGTCTGTCACCTCCTCCAGCCTAAGACCCAACCACCAAATCTCTATCCCTTATCCATGCTCCACTGCCGCCCTCGTATTGTTCACCCTGACTGCAGCCGCCCACGCCCCATGCTCTGTATTTCCCTCCCTAAACCTTTCGCCTGTCCATCTTCTTCTCCTCCTTTGAGATCCTCCCTAAAACCCGGCCCTCCAGCAAAATGTTCAGTCGCCCCGCCGAATGTTTACTTTTAGTTTTGGAGCAGCTTCCGCTTCTGTTCGATGACGCCTCTGTGATTTGCATTGCGACGTCATGTTACTGCAAATCACGATCTTAATCTCAGTTTTGATCTTGAAAAACAATCTCCTCTTCGCATTTTTCCCCCAAAGATTATTTTTCAAAATAAACGGTCAATGATTGTTCCCAGAGATTGAAATATTTTCAACATACTAACGAACCTTACACCTTCTGTCTCCCCCTCAAGCAAAATGATTTTTATAATTTTAACTGTGAGCGATAGTGTAAACATTGCGATTTCTAATTAGATGTCCCTTTTATATCGCGCCCAATCCTCGACATCATTGACTTCGGGAGTGGTGGACAAGGGCGGCTGATTCGATTTTGTCCATGTGCACAATGGTTCACACTTGAAATGTAGCCCTTTGTGTGGATCCAGCAGTCAGCAGCCTTGCAACAACGAGATACGTAGTCTGTGGCCAAATCTGATCTCTGATTCAGAAAGTGAGAGGACCAACACAGGGCGTCAAACGGAAACAAGAGCTGACCTCCATGTCGACGTTTAGTCATCATTCACCTGGCTGGATCCCATTAAGACATATAGGGCCTCGGTGTCCTCTGTCACAATTGCCTATTACAACAGGATCATTCTGCGGTGCAAAGATAATGCCTGGCTTATTTTCACCACCGGGAAATATCTGCTGATTCACTTCCCCTTTATATTTCCATCATCACTTCTAACAGCAAGTGTGAGGAGTGCACAGGCATATCTCTGAAAGTGACAGAACAATTTGTAAAAGCTGAAAAAAAAGCCTCTGAAACAGTAGGATTTGTAAACAGGGCGATAGTTTGCAAGGCAAAGAAGAAACGGGTCAAATGTGTCAAATGGATTTCAATAATGGCGAGTGTGAGGACATCAACTCTGGAGCTTGATAGGAAAGAACAGGATATTTTCTAAATGGAAAAATCTAAAAACAGTGGAGGTCCAAAGAGATTTCGGGGTCCATGTACACAGATCACTAAAATGTCATGGACAGGTACAGAAGATATTCAAAAATGCTAATGGAATGTTAGCCTTTATATCCAGTTTGCTGGAAATCAATGTGTTAGAAATCATGCTACAGCTGTACAAAGCCCTGGTTAGACCACACCTGGAGCACTGGGAGCAGTTCTGGGCACCACACCTTAGGTAGGAGATATCGGCCTGAAGGGAGTGAGTGCAGATTTACTAGAATCATACCGTAACACCAATTGTTCCAGTACCAGGAGAGATTACACAAGCTAGGGTGGCATTCCCTGGGATTTAGCAGATTACGAGTTTATTTGATAGAAGTTTTCAAAATATTAAATGGAACAGAAAGGGCACAGAGAGAGAAAGTATATCCACTTGTTGAGGATTCTAGGACTGGGGGCCATAGTCTAACTATTATAGCCGGAGCTTTCAGTAGTGAAGTTAGGATACACTTCTACACACAAAGGATAGTAGAGTTTTGAAACTCTCAACCAGAAATTGCAGTTAATTCTGGGTCAATTGTTAATTTTACACATGAGATTGATATATTTCTGTGAACCAAATGTCTCAAGAGACACGGGACAGAAGTGTGGATATAAAGTTAATTCACAGAACGGCCATAATCTCATTGAATGGCGGATCAGTCTCGAGGGGCTCAATGGGATGCTGCTGTTCCTATGTTCCTGTGAGAGACGTGGAGACGATGTGTCCACTTGAGGGCGAGACCAGAATTAGGGGCCACACATATAAGAGAGTCACTATTAAATCGAACAGGGAATTCAGGAGCAAGGTCTTTACACAGAGAATAGTTACAATGTGAAAAATCCTTACCATGGGAGTAATTGAGGCGAATAGCCTAGATGGCGGCAATTGGAAACTATGAATGTACAGGAAGGAGAAAGGAATCGACACGCATGTCGATGGGGTGTGATAAAGAGGGCTGGGAGTTCGCTCGTCTGGGGCATAAACACCACATGGACCCGTTGAGTCGAATGTCCTGTTTCTGTGCTGCAAATACTTTTTTACTACTGTGTAATACCTTGTAGTTTCCACCCCTCAAACTCTGGAACCATCCAATCAATTCCACCGATACCAGCTGTCTGAAAGAGATTCCGGCTCTCAATCCCTGGAACCATCCAATCAATTCCATCAGTACCAGCTGTCTGAAAGAGCTTCCGTCCCTCAATCTTTTGAACCATTTAATCAATTCCATCAGTACCAGCTGTCTGAAAGAGCTTCCGCCCCTCAATCCCTGGAAACATTCAATCAATTCCATCAGTACCAGCTGTCTGAAAGAGCTTCCGCCCATCAGTCCCTGGAACCATCCAATCAATTCCATCGGAGTGGGAACGCAGCAGCCGAGGATTCTAAGAGAAGCAGCTAAGTTAAGTAACTCGATATCCTGTATTACTTTATTTGTGTTTATTATCTCATTAGTTCTGGTTAAGCTTGGGTAAATAACGTAATCTTTCTTTTTCTTCGGTTTGAGGAGCGAATGGAACAACGGCAGTGCAGTTAAGACCTACTTAACAGCAATTATATAAATAATCGCTATATATCTAAGGAGTTTACTTTAAGTTTATTATTATAATGCAAGGACAGCAAATACCCGTTGCCTGCAATTCCTCCGCCATGTGGGAACTTCAGGCTGATTCCTGTATCCCGGAGGCCAATGTTTGCAGGAAGTGCCTCCAGCTGCTTGAATTTACGCTGATGGTTTCTGAGCTTGAGGGGCAGCTGGATTTAATGCATATGGTTGGCTGAATGTTTCCAAGATCGCATTTTCCAGGAGGTGGCAAGAGGAGGCAGGCCTTGCAGGAATCCTTCAGCAGTGTGGAGCTCTCAAACCGATTCTCAGCATCGAATACCAGTGAGGGTGACGACACCGCAAAGGTGTGCAGTCCTGAGACTGGAAACTTGATGCAAACGATTGCACAGTGGGCTACAGCAGAGTGTTGGAATGCAGCAGTAATATTGCGCAAGAGGGAGGACTTTAGATTCCTGGGACATTTGGACCAGTTCTGTGGCAGGAGGAACCTGTTCAAGACGGACGTGTTACACCTGAAGAGATCCGGTACCAATATCCTGCGGGCAGGTTAACCAGTGCTGTGTGGTGGATTTACAGGAATTCGGCAGGGGGTTGGGCAACAAGCTGTCATATTAAAAAGTAGAAAGAAGGTGCACAGATGACTGGGAGAGAAAATTGGAATTAGAACAATTTACAGAATTAGGTGGGACCATAGAAAATACAAAGAGGTCTGAGGTAGGTTTGGCGTGCTTGTGTGTAAAAGCAAAGTGTGGTTAGTTAGGGTGGTGAGCTGCAGGCGCAAATAGCCAGTTGGGAATATGAGGCAATGGCGATAACTGAGACCTGGATCAACAATGGGAGGATTGGATGTTTAATATTCCCGGGTACAGTTAATAATTAAAGATAGTGAAATAAAAAAGGGAGAGATCGTATTTATGAATAAGGAGCACATTCCAGTGCTAGAAAGAGAGACTGTCCTTGAGGGATCAAAGACAGAATCTATTTGGTTGGAGTTGAGAAACAATAGAGGAGCTAATACGTATTTTACTGTATTTTATGGGCCAAAAAGTGGGATGCATATCGAGGAGCAGATTTGCAGAGAAATTATTGAGTGGTGCATGAACTACAGCATAGCGTTATTGTGAGACATTAAATACCCCAATATTGAATGGGGTAGTGATTGTATTAAGGGCAGAAAGGGGGAGGAATTTCTGAAGTGTGTCCAGTGGAACTTTCTTAATCAGCATGTTTCCAGCACAACGAGGAAGGAGACATTGCTGAATCCAGTCCTGGGGAATGAAACAGTTGGGGAGCATCTTGGAAATAGTGATAATAGTATCAAAAGGTTTTGTGTAGCTATGGAGAAGGACAAGGATCAATCTACAATGAAAATACTTCAATGGTGGAGCGCCAATTCAAGCGAATTGAGGAAGGATCTGTCCCGGTTAACTTGGTGTCAAGGTCTAGGACACAGTAATGTATTGGAGCAGTGGGCGGACTGTAAATAGTTGATGGTTCGGGTATTGTCCAGGTAAATTCGCACAAGGGAGAAAGGAAGGGCAAAGAATAGAGAGCTCCTTGGATGACGAAAGATTTGGAGTGTAGGATGAAGCAGAATAAGGGGCGTATATGACAGATGTCAGCTTGATAATGCAAATGAGAATCTGGCTGAATATAGAAAGTTCAGAGGAAAAGTGAAAAAAGGAATAAAGGGACAAAGCGACAGTACGAGAATAGATTGGCGACTAACATAAAGTGGAATCCAAAGTTCTTGTATCGGCATATCAACAGTGAAAGGGTCGTCAGTGGAGCGGTGGGGCCGAGTACAGACGGAAATGGAGATCTATTGCTGATGACTGAAGGCTGAGGTAGTAAATGCAAACTTTGTGTCGCTGATTTCCACGGGAAGACGACTTTGCCGAAGTTATGGTAAACGAGGAGTTTTCTGGGATACTGGGTATGATAACAAATAAATAACGAGGAGGCACTTGAAATGCTGGTTGTAATTAAAGTGGCTAAGTCAACCGGTCCAGATGGGATGCAACCTATAATTTTTGGGAAGTAAGGATCGAAATTGTGGATGTACTGGTCACAATATTCCAAGTCTCCTTAAATACAGAGGTGGTGCTCAGGACGGCAGGATTGTCAACTTTACAAGCGTGTTCAAAAAAGCATAGCAGGAAAAACCTGGCATTTACAAACCAGTCAGTTTAATGTCGGCGGTGGGGAAGCTTTTAAAAACAATAAGCCGGGTGAAAATTAACAGATAAATGGAAAAGTCTGGACTATTAAAGCAGAGCCAGCGCGGATTTGTTAGGGCAAACAATGTCTGCCCAACATGATTGAGTTTGTTGTTCAGTTAAGAGAGAGGGTGGATGAGGGCACTGCAGTTGGTGTTGTGTATATCGACTTTCAAAAGGCGTTTGATGAAGTACCACATACGAGGCTTGTTAGCAAATTTGAATCCCATTTGATAAAAGTGGCAGTAGCAGCATATATATAAAATTGGCTTACAGATAGAAACAGAGAGGTGAGGTGAGATGCTGTCTTTTGGACTGGTGGAAGGTATACCGTGGTGTTCCCCCGGGTTGCGTACAAAGACCTGAAGGAGAATAATTGTAAGGATATGGGGAAAGAATGAGGGAGTGGGAATAACTGGATGGATCATCAAACGTGTAGACGTGGACTCCAGGGGCCGAATGTCCTCTATCTGTAAGAAATAAATACTTTAATTTATATAGCGCCTGTCACGATCTCAGGACGTCCCAATGCGCTTTAAAGCCGATCAAGTACTTTTGAAGTGTCGTCACTGTTGTAATGTAGGAAATGCAGCAGTAAATTCGCACACAGCAAGCTCCCACAAACAGCAATGTGATAATGACCAGATAATCAGTTTGTTAGGTTTTTTTATTCATTCACGGGAGTGCGCGTCGCTGGCATGGCCGGCGTATATTCCTCATTCCTAATGGCCCATGAGAAGTTTTTGGTGATCAGCCTTATGAACAGCTGGAGTCCGTTTGGTGAAGGTATTCCCACAGTGCTGACCTTGTCGTAGCAGTTTGGTACAACTGAGTGTCTTGCTAGGCCATTTCAGGGGGCAGTTAAGTGTCAACCACATTGCTGTGGATCATTTGTCACATATAGGCCAGACCGGGTAAGGAAGGCAGATTTCTTTGTCTAAAGGACATTATGTAGCAGATGGGTTATTATGACAATCCTCTAGTTTCATGGTGACCATTACTGATCCTCGCTTTTATATTCCCGATTTATTTAATTAACTGAATTGAAACTCCCCAGCTGCCGGGGAGAGATTTGGACTCATGGTTCCACATTAATAGTCCAGGCCTCTGGTTTACTAGTACAGTAACATAAACACTATGCTACCAATCCCGCGGTGATTGAGGGATACATATTGGCCAGAACACCGGGGATATCTCCCCTGCTCCTCTTCAATATTATGTCATGGGAACTTTTCCGTCCACCTGAGAGAGCAGACGGAGTCTTGGTTTAACGTCTCATCGGAAAGACGGCACCTCGGACAGTGCAGCGCTCCCTTTGTACATCCCGCCTAGATTTATGTGCTCAAGTCTCTGGAGTGGACAGTGAACCCACTACCTCCTGACTCAGAGGCGAGAGTGCTACCCACTGAGCTACGGCTGACACTTACATTGTGTTGAAAATATTAAGGAGGTCCCATATTAATTTGAAAAATAGAATCTAAATGGGATAGAATGGAAAAGATATCTGGGAGTACAAATACTTCTGTGACGGATTAATCTACGCTTGTATGATCACATAAAATTACCCAGAACATGCCGAAAGAAAGAGGCCACTCGGCCGAACCAGACCATTCCAGTTTATATGCCTTTTCGAGCATCCATCCTCATCGAACTCTATCAGCATAACCCTCTATTCCCTTCTCCCTCATCTGCTTATCTAGCCTCGCCTTAAATTCATCTATACTATTCACTTCAGCCACTCCCTGTGGCAGCGAGTTCCACATTCTCACCACTCACTGGGTAAAGTAGCTTCTCTGGATTCCTTATTTGATTTCTTGGTGACTATTTATACATAAGGCCTCTAGTTTTTCTCTTCTCCACAAGTGGAAATACTCTCTGTATCTACACTATCAAAAACTTTCATAATTTTAAAGACTTCAATTAAGTCACATCTCAATCTTCTCTTTTCAAGAGTCAAGACCAACAGCATGTTCCTCCTATCCTGATAGTTATAAGTTCGCATTTCTGGTATCATCATTGTAAATATTTTTTTTCCCATCCTTTCCTGTGTCTATATTTTTGTTTTCTAATATGGCAATCAGAACTATACATAGTAATCCACGTGTGGTCTAACCAAGGTTCGATACAAGTTTAGCATAACTGCTTTACATTTCAGTACGATCCCACGGGTAATAAACACTAGCACGTGGTTTGCTTTGTATTATTTATTAACCTGTGTCTCTACTTTAAGTGATTTGTGTATTTGAACTCTCTGCTCGCTTTGCTCCACTATCCTATTTAGATTCTTATTTTCCAAATAATATGTGATCTCCTTATTTTTCTTAACAAAATGCAATACCTCACACTTATCTGTGCTGAAATTTATATGAAAATGATTTACACATTTTGCTAGTTTGAGGTGCTGAATTAGTTTGAGGGGCTGTATTAGTTTGATGAGCTGCATTTGTTTGAGATGCTGAATTAGTTTGAAGGGCTGTATTAGATTGAGGGACTGCATTTGTTTGAAGTGCTGTATTAGATTTATGGGCTGTGTTTCATTGAGCAATAAAGATGTACGGGTATTGTTGTGACGTGTTTCTTTAGAAGAAATACAATAATTATTTCAGATGAAATTGCACAATTTTGTAAGAAAAGGTAGGACTGTTTAATTCTCCAGACCAGAGAATCAAACACTGTAACTTAATCTGAAAATGAAATTGCACCAAATAGTCAGACCAAAACAGAAATGCAGTATAGCAGCCACGAGACAGGAACAAAAAAATTGAAGTTGGATTTTCAATTAACACAGTAAGGTGCAGAGCATCAAGGAAGCAATGTGAGATCTACTGATGAGCCCCATCTTGATAAAATAAACAACACATTGCAGCGTTAAATGTTAAAGCAGTCCCGAATATTATCAACATGGTCCAGTCTTTGGGGCTTTCATCACAACAGGGACATAAATCGGTTAACAAATAATTCTTCAAATAATAAGAACTAATTTAAACGATGTTTTTACCCTACTGTCCCAGTGAGCAAACTACAGTGTATAAATGGAAGGCTCTGGGAATGTATTACCTCAGTGATTAAATCAGAGAGATTACCTGCAGCACGAAGGGAAAGATAGCTTCACACAGAAAATGTTGCCAACATTTTACACCATCAGCACCATATACTACATCATTCTTGCAGTCATTGGTGTTCCAGGTGAGTGACGACATTCAATTGAGCTTTGTGAGGCTCTGTGCTTTGGACTCGGATTTTGGCTTTTAGTTTGGCGTGCTATATTTGATTGAAGAGTTGTATTAGATTGGAGCGCTGAATTGGATTGAGGTGCTCATTTACATTGCGGTGCTGTATTAGATTGAAGTGCTGCATTAAATTGAAGTGCTATATTAGATTGAGGTGCACAACCACATTGAATTGAAGTAATCGAGTGAACTGCTGTAAAAGATTGAAGTGCTGTATTAGATTGAAGTACTGTGTTAGATTGAGGTGCTGTTATTAGATTGAAGTGTTGTATTAGGTTGGATTGCTGTATTAGGTTGAAGTGCTTTAGTAGATTGAAGTGCAGAATTAGATTGAAGAGCTGCATTAGATTGAAGTGTTGTATTAGATTGAAGTGCTGAATTAGATTGAAGTGCTATATTAGATTGAAGTGCTGTATTAGATTGAAGTGCTGTATTAGATTGAAGTGCTGTATTAGATTGAAGTGCTGAATTTGATGGAAGTGCTGCATTAGAGTGAAGTGCTGTGTTAGATTGAAGTGCTGTATTAGTTTGAAGTGCTGTGTTAGATTGAAGTGCTGTATTTGATTAAAGTGCTGTATTAGACTGAAGTGCTGTGTTAGATTGAAGTGCTGAATTAGATTGAAGCGCTGTAATAGATTGAAGTGTTGTATTAGATTGAAGAGTTGAATTAGACTGAAGTGCTGTATTAGATTCAAGTTTTGTATTAGATTGAAGTGCTGTATTGGATTGAAGAGCTGTATTAGATTGACGTGTTGGTTTAGTTTGAAGTGTTGTATTAGATTAAAGTGTTGTATTAGATTGAAGTGCTGTATTAGATTGAAGTGCTTTATTAGAGTGAAGTACTGTATTAGATTCAAGGGCTGTTTTAGATTGAAGTGCTGTGTTAGAATGGAGTCCTCTATCCGATTGAATTGATTCAATAGTTGTGCAGATACAGAATTTATCTATTTTGAAAGACAAACATTCTTCAATTTGAAGTATTTTGTAATGAATTGTCCCCTAACCAATCCATTGAAATACAATGTCAATTTACTACTCTGTCGCAACTGCGGTGATCTCTCTCTCCCTCTTTGTCTCTCTCTCTCTTTCTGTGATTACTGGATCTCATATTATTTAATCTCATGCTCTGTTGTAGCGTGAATGTTATCGTTTAATGTATGTGGTAGAGTGAAAATTGAAATGCTATGATATAGGGCTGTTCCCTATTAAACCGTGTCACCTTAAAGAGACAGATAGACAAACTAGTGATCATCGTGTTTACCACTCGTACATGTATTCACATACACTGTCCCACGATAAACAGACAGCTATTCCGAAAGGTAATAATACAACTCGCATATTATTCACCTGCATTGTTTCGCCATTAACACATTGAAATATTGACAGTTAACAATCAGGTGTACCAATGATACATTATTCACATACTCTGCGATCAAAAAATGTTGGTCTATGAATAGATCATTTGAACAATTAAACTTTCGTTGTTTCCTCCAATTAAATATTGGGAATATCGAAGCCTTTGTTTCCGACCCCGCCAGAAATCCGTTCCCTAGCCATCGGCTACATCCCTGCCTGAGGCTGAACCAGACTCTTCACAAATTGGGTTCCACATTTGACCCTTAAATGAGGTTCCGACCACATATCCGCGGGTATAGATGTTTCAGTAAGGGTAGGGAAGGTGGTAAGAAAGTTGGAGGAGTAGCATTGTTAATCAAGGATAGTTTAACAGCGGCAGAAAGGCAGTTTGAGGGGGATCTGCCGTCTGATGTAATATGGGCTGAAGTTAGAAATAGGAAAGGAGCGGTCACGTTTTTAGGAGTTTTCTACAGGCCCCCAAATAGTAATAGAGATGTGGAGGAAGAAATTGCAAAGCAGATTATGAATAGGTGTGGAGGTCACAGAGTCGTTGTCATGGGTGACTTCAACTTTCCAAATATTGATTGGAACCTTTAGAGGTCAAACATTTCGGATGGGGTAGTTTTTGCACAGTGTGTGCAGGAGGGTTTCCTGACACAATATGTGGATAGGCCGACAAGAGGTGGGGCCACATTGGATTTGGTACTGGTTAATGAACCGGACCAAGTGTTTGATTTGTATGTGGGAGAGCACTTTGGAGATAGTGACCAGAATTCGGTGACTTTCACTATTGCAATGGAGAGGGATAGGGCCATACGGCAGGGCAGGGTTTATAATTGGGGGAGAGGTAATTATAATGCGATTAGGCAAGAATTAGGGAGCATAAGATGGGAACAGAAACTATCAGGGAAAGGCACAAACGAAAAGTGGAGCTTTTTCATGGAGCAATTACTGCGTGTCCTTGATAGGTATGTCCCTGTCAGGCAGGGAGGAAATGGCCGAGTGAGAGAACCATGGTTCACAAAAGAGGTTGAAAGTCTAGTCAAGAGGGAAAAGGAAGCGGATGTAAGGATGAGAAAACAAGGTTCAGTTGGGTCGATTGAGGGCTACAACGTAGCAAGGAATGAGCTAAAAAAAGCGCTTAGGAGAGCTAGGAGGGGACATGAGAAGTCCTTGGCGGGTCGGATCAAGGAAAACCCCAAGGCTTTTTACTCTTAAGTGCGAAATAAAAGAATGACCAGGGTGAGGGTAGGGCCGGTCAAGGACAGTAGTGGGAACTTGTGCATGGAGTCAGAAGACATAGGAGAGGTGATGAATGAATGCTTTTCGTCAGTGTTCACCGAGGAGAGGGGCCATGTTTTTTTGGATGAGAGTATGATAAAGGTGGATAGGCTGGAGGAGGTAAATGTTCTGAGGAAAGATTTTTTAGCAATTTTGAAGAACCTGAGGGTCGATTAGTCCCCTGGGCCAGATGGGATATATCCTAGGATTCTTTGGGAGGCAAGGGAGCATTTGGCTTTCATCTTTGGGTCCTCACTGTCTACGGGAATGGTGCCAGAGGACCGGAGAGTGGCGAATGTTGTTCCTCTCTTCAAGAAAGGAAATAGGAATGACCCTTGTAATTATAGGCCGGTTAGTCTTACTTCGGTGGTTGGTAAGATAATGGAAAAGGTCCTGAGGGATAGGATTTATGAACATTTGGAAAGATGCAACTTAATCCGGGATAGTCAACACGGATTCGTGAAGGGTAAGTCTTGCCTAACAAATTTGATTGCATTCTTTGAGGAGGTAACTAAGTGTGTAGATGAAGGTAGAGCAGTTGATGTCGTATACATGGATTTTAGTAAAGCGTTTGATAAGGTTCCCCATGGTCGGCTCATGAAGAAAGTAAGGAGCTGTGGGATAGAAGGAAATTTGGCCGATTGGATAAGTAACTGGCTATCTCATAGAAGGCAGAGGGTGGTGGTGGATGGAAAATTTTCGGACTGGAGACCAGTTACCAGCGGTGTGCCACAGGGGTCGGTGCTGGGTCCACTGCTGTTTGTGATTTTTATCAATGACTTGGAGGAGGGGACTGAAGGGTGGATCAGTAAATTTGCTGATGTCACCAAGATTGGTGGAGTAGTGGATGAGGTGCAGGGCTGTTGTAGGCTGCAAAGAGACATTGATAGGATGAAGAGCTGGGCCGAGAAATGGCAGATGGAACTTAACCCTGATAAGTGCGAGGTGATTTATTTTGGTAGTGCTAATTTGAATAAGGATTACAGGGTCAACGGCAGGGTTCTGAGGAACGTGGAGGAACAGAGGGATCTGGGGGTTCATATCCATAGATCTCTGAAGTTTGCCACTCAAGTGGATAGAGCAGTAAATAAGGCCTATAGTGTGTTAGCGTTTATTAACAAGGGGTTTGAGTTTAAGAACCGTGAGATAATGCTGCAACTGTACAGGACCTTGGTGAGACCACATTTGGAATATTGTGTGCAGTTCTGGTCACCTCACTATAGGAAGTACGTGGAAGCATTTGAAAGAGTGCAAAGGAGATTTACCAGGATGCTGCCTGGTTTGGGGGGGGAGCTCTTCTGAGGAAATATTGAGGGAGCTAGGGCTTTTCTCTTTAGAGCGGAGGAGGATGAGAGGCGACTTAATAGAGGTTTAAAAGATGATGAGGGGGATAGATAGAGTGGATGTTCAGAGACTATTTCCTCGGGTGGATGTAGCTGTTACAAGGGGGCATAACTATAAGGTGCATGGGGGGAGATATAGAAGGGATGTCCGAGGTAGATTCTTTACTCAGAGAGTGGTTGGGGTGTGGAATGGAATGCCTGCTGTGATAGTGGAGTCGGACACTTTAGGAACTTTCAAGCGGTTATTGGATAAGCACACGGATCACACCAGAATGATAGGGAGTGGGATAGCTTATCTTGGTTTCGGACAATGCTCGGCAGAACATCGAGGGCCGAAGGGCCTGTACTGTGCTGTACTGTTCTATGTTCTATGTTCTATAACTACGACCGCCTATTCCCACGTCCGTAACATTACCCGTCTCTGCCACTGCCTCAGCTCACCTGCTGCTGAAACCCTCATTCATGCCATTGTTACCTCTAGACTTGACTATTCCAAAGCACTCCTGGCTGGCCTCCCACGATCTACCCTACGTAAACTTGAGGTAATCCAAAACTCGGCCGCCCGTGTCCTAACTCGCAACAATTCCCGTTCACCCATCACCCTGTGCTCGCTGACCTACATTCGACCCGGTTAAGCAACGCCTCGATTTCAAACTTCTTATACTTGTTTTCAAATCTCTCCATTGTCTCGTCCCTCCCTATCTCTGTATTCTCCTCCAGCCCCACAATCACACAGGAGGACAACTAAACAATGAGTAGGCCCTATTAGAGACCTAAACGAATGTTTGTGTGTGGAGGTGGAAGACGTGGGTATGGTTCTTAATGAATACTTTGCGACTCTCTGCAGAAAAGAGAGGGACAATGGAGACATTGTAGATAACGAGAAGGAGTGTGACATATTACATGAAATAAACATAGCGAGAGAGGAAATTTAAGGGGTTTAGCATCTTTCAAAGTCGATAAATCGACAGGACGAGAACAAATGTATCCTCGGCTGTTAAGAGACGCAACGGAGGAAATAGCGGAAAATCCGACCATCATTTTGTGATCCTCTCTTGCTTCAAGTGTAGTGCCGCAGGACTGGAGGATGCTAACGTTGTACCATTGCTAAAAAGGGAGAAATGGATAGACAGAGAAATTATAGACCAGTCAGCCAACCTCAGTGATGTGCAAATTGTTGGAAAGAATTTTGAGCGAAAAATATTAATCGTCATTTAGAAAGGCACGGATTAACCTAGGGGATTTAGCATGGATTTGTTAAGGGAAGGTCGTGTGTGACGAACTCGATTGACATTTTTGAGGAGTTAACATGCAGGGTTGAGAAGGGTAGTAAGTTTGATGTAGTCTACATGGATTTTAGCAAGGCTTTTGACAAGGTCCCACACGGCAGATTGGTCAGAAATGTAAAAGCCCATCGGATCCAAGGGAAAGTAGCAAGGTGGATCCAAAATTGTCCCAGTGACAGGAATAAAAACAACAGTAACGTGTATTTATATAACACCTTTAACAGAGTAAAATATCCCAAGGCGCAGATTGGAAGTATTATTGCACAACACAAATTCACACCGAGCCACATAAGGAGAGATTAGGGCAGATGACCAAAAGCTAGGTCAAACAGGTAGGTTTGAAGGAGCGTCTTAAAGGAGGAAAGTGAGGTAGAAAGGCAGCGTGGTTTACTGAGGGGATTACAGAGCTCAGGGCCCAGGCAACAGAAGGGACGGACACCAATGGTCGAGCAAAGGGTAATGGTCGACGGATGTTTTTGCGACTGGAAAACTGTTTCCAGTTGGGTTCCACAAGGCTCAGTACTTGGCTCGTTCCTTTTTCTGGTGTAAATCAATAACTTAGATTTCAATGTCGTGGCATGATTAAGGTGTTTGCAAATGATAACAAAATGGCGGCGTTACTGAGACTGAGGAAGAAAGCTGTGGACTACAGGAAGACATCAATGGACTGTTCAGGTGGGTAGTAAAGGGACAAATGGAATTCAATCCGGAGAAGTTTGAGGTAATGCATTTGGGGAGTGCACAATAAATGGAAGGATACTGAGAAGTGTAGACGAACGGAGAGACCTTGGAGTGCATGTCCACAGATCCCTGCATGGAGCAGGATAGGTAGATAATGTGTTTAAGAAGGCATATGGGATACTTTCCTCTATTAGCCGAGGCATAGAATATAAGAGCAGGGAGGGTATGCATGAAATGAATAGCACACTCGTTAGGCCACAGCCATAATACTGTGTACAGTTCTGGTCACCAGATTACAGGAAAGATGTGATTGCACTGGAGAAGGTAAAGAGGAGATTTACGAGGATTTTGCCAGTATTGGAGAATTTTAGGTATGAGGAATGATTGGATAGGCTGGGGTTGTTTTCTTTGGAACAGAGGAGGCTGAGAGGAGACTGAATTGAGGTGTATAAAATAATGATTGACGTGGATAGACTCCATAGGGAGGACATATTACCGCTAGCTGAGAGGTCAATAACCAGGGGGCATAGAATTAATGTAATTGGTGGAAGGATTAGGGGAGAGCTGAGGAGAACTTTTTGCACCCAAAAGGTGGTGGGGGCCTGGCACTCACTGCCTGAAAGGCTGGTAGAGGCAGAGATCCTTATCACATTTTTAAAAAGTACTTGGATATGCACTTGAAGTGCTGTAACCTACAAGCTCAGGATCAACAGCTGGGAAGTGGGATGTGACTGATTAGCTCTTTTTCGGCCGACGCAGACACGGTGGGTCGAATGACATTCTAATATGCCGTAAATTTCTATGATGCTATGATTCTGTGTGATATCTGCGCTCCTCTAATTCTGGCCTCGTGAGCATCCCTGATTTTAATCGCTCAACCTTTGGTGGCCGTGCCTTCAGCTGCCTCGGCCTTTGGCTCTGCAAATCCCTCCCTAAACCTCTCCGTCTCTTTATCTCTCTTTCCTCCTTTAAGTTCCTCCTTAAAACCTACCTCTTTGACCAAGCTTTTGATCACCTGCCCTAATTTCTCCTTATGTGGCTCGGTGTCAAATGTTGATTTATAACAATCCTGTGAAGCGCCTTGGGATGTTTTACAAAGTTAATTACAAGTTGTTGTTGTCTTATCCGCTTGTCCCTCTGTTATTCCTCAATTTACAGGCCATGAACATGCATTTTAAGGTCTGATTATTCCACACAGGAACTATATTTCGTGCCTCTTCCACTATAGTAACTATTCCTGGTTTGTATAAAGAAAACCGGCCCAGAATTCTGAGGTGATATTTTTTGCATTCAACACTTACACTATAGAAAATTGTCTTCTTCAATAAATAGGTTCTTTGAATAGATGCTTTATACCAATGAACTGATGAGTGTGCTTATTGTTTTAATGTTTTTTCCCAATTATTAGTGTATTCCGTTCTTCTCTTCTCAGATCTCGATCGCCACTCTTGGCTCTGAAATCTCATTCACTGGTTAATTCTGCCCCGAATCTCCCAGAACAGCTGAGTCTTACTATGCGGACTCTGCACAGCTCCTGATGTCCAATTATATTGCGTTCCATAGGCAAAATACTGCGGATGCTGGAAATCTGAAATATAAACGGAAAACGCTGGAAACAATCCACAGATCACATAGAACCTGTAGAGAGAGAAACAGATTTAACGTTTCATGTCAGCGACCTTTCGTTAAAAGTGGAAAAAGTTAGTGTTGTGGCAGGTTTTAAGCAGATATAGAGGCAGGGAAAGGGGAGGAGGGGAGGAAAGAACAAATGGGGAGGTCTGTGACGGGATGGAACGCAGGAGTGATTAAATGATAAAAGGGATGATGAGGCGTAGAAGTTTAGGGGGTGAATTCCAGAGCTTAGGACCAAGGCAACATAATAGCCAGCCTCCATTGGTGGATCGATTAAAATCGAGAATGCACAAGAGACCAGAATTGAACAAGCGAAAATATCTCGGAGGCTCTTAGGATTGGAGGAGGTTACATAGATTGGGAGGGGCGTGGCCATTGAGGTATTTGAAAACAGGGATGAGTATTGTATAATTGAGGCCTTGTCGGCCCGGTAGACAGTGAAGGCCAGCGAGCACAGGGGTGATGGTTGAATGCGATTCAGAATGAGTTAAGTTACCGGCAGCAGAGTTTTGGATGAGCACATGTTTATGTATTGTAGAATGTGGGATTCCAGACAGGAGAGCATTGGAATAGTCAAATCTAGCGGCAACAAGGACAAGGATGAATGTTCAGCAGCAGAAGATCTGAGGCAGGACATGAGTCGAGCGATGTTACGGAGGTGGAAGTAGGCTCTCTTGGCAATGGTGCAGATATGTGGTCAGAAACTCATCTCAACACAATGCAAGGTGTCGAAATGTTTGGATTAGCCATAGAAAGTTGCCAGGGATGGAAATATTGGTCAGTGTACGGAGCTTGTGCCGCCGACCAAGAGCTTCACTCTTCCCAATATTTAGTTGGAGAAAATTGCTGCTCATCCAATACTGGATGTCGGGCAAGAAGTGGGGCGATTCAGAGAGAGTGGAGGGGTCGAGAGAGGTGGTGGTGAGGTGGAGCTGAGTGTCGTCAACATACGTATGGTACCTGATGTTGTGTTTTCAGATGATATCGTCGATAGGTAGCATGTCGGTGAGAAAGAGAAGTGGGCCAAGTATAGATGCTTGCGGGACTCCAGAGGTAACAGCGCGGGATTGGGTAGAGAAGCCATTGCAGGTGATTCTCTGGCTACGATTAGATAGTTAAGAATTAATCAAGTTAGGGAAGGTCAATCCAGCTGGACGACGGAGGGAAGGCATAAGAGGAGGATGATGGAGTCAACTGTGCCGAAGGCTGCAGATAGGTCGAGGATAATGCGGAGCAATTGTTTATCAAGGTTACCGTCACAGAATTTGATAAGGGCTGTTCCAGTGGCCAAGTTAGAAACCAGTTTGGAAGGGATTCAAATATGAATTCCGAGAAAGATGGGCAGGGATTTGGGAAGTGAAGAAATGTTCAATTTCATTGAAGGGGGAAGGGAGGTTGGAGATGGTGCGGTAGTTTGCAAGGTCAGAGGGATCAAGCGTAGGTTTTTTGAGGAGAGGGCTAATGACAGCAGATATGGAGGCGGGGAGAGCGCCTAAGGAGAGGGAATCGTTACAAATATCAGCGAACATGGGACCCAGGAAGGGAAGTTCACTCATCAACATTTTTTTCGGAATAGGATCGAGGGAGCAGAAGTTGGGTCTCTGGAACAAGATGAGGTCGGAAGGAGCATTGCAGGAGATGGGATTGAATCATGAGAAAACGTGGGTTCAATACTAAGGCAGTGGGGAAAACGTGGGGAAGTTTGTCCCGATGGGCTAGAGGAAAGGAGGAAAGCAGCAGAGTCAATTGAACGGATGGTACCGGTCTTTGAACAAAAAGTCCATGAGCTCCTCGGACATATAGTCGGAGGTGCTGGTGGAGGATCTGAAGGAGGGTGGTTTAAGAAGACAGGTTGAGGTGGAGAAGAGAAGCTGTGGATTATCTTTGCATTCCCGAATGATCTTTGGAAAGTGAGCATCTTTAGTGATGAAGAGTATAACCCGATAACGCTTTAAGTGGTCCAGCCAGATCTGGTGATAGATAGTTAAACCAATTGTTCACCAAAGATGTTCAAATCTGCATCTCTTGGACTTATGGGAGGAGAGGGGTATACAAGGGGGAACGATTACGTTAAGAGAAATCTTAGTTCTAATGCGGTCAAGTGCATTTTAATGGTGAGGGTGTGATTTAGTAAATCGGTAGCTGCAGAAATGTCCTGATGAATATAAGCCAAAGGCTAGATAATTGGGAATGTGAAAGTGTAGTGTTAATTTACTTGATGGAGATATTATTTTCCTGAGACAGACACAGAAAGAAGTTTGATTGGGAGGGAATATTGTTAAAGAGCGATACAAGGAAATGATCAGAGATTGCCTTAATAGTGATACTAACTATGGGAGTAGCGAGGCCATGTGATATGAGAAGATCGTGGGTGTGGCCGTGCAGGCGAGTAGGAGAGTTTATCTGTAGGGAGAGGTTTAGGGAGGAAAGGAGGGCAGTAAACTCAGAGGAGAGAGAGCAAGAAGAGTTGAGATGGAAGTTGAAATCACTGTGGATCAGAAGAAGCCCAGTGCAGAGGCTGAGGGAGAAAAGCAGAGAAGTAGCTCTGAGGAGAAAAAGTTACCAGAGGAGTCGAGAGACACAAAAATGTGTAACTTAGAGATAAGGGCAATAGCACCACCGCGACGGTTTCAGTGGGGCAAGCAGTAACAATTATAGGCAGGCGGAGAAGTTTCATTAAGGGGAAAGATGTCCTCACCCCTCAGCCAATATTTCTGTCAAGCTCATGATGTCAATGTGCTCGTCCACGTTCAGCTCGTGGATGGCAAGGGCTTTATTCACAAGTGAACGCATATTCTGGAGGGAGATGGGGAGAGGGGCGATGATAGCCGATTGATAGGCAGAGTCCGCAGGGTCAGATTTGAGTTGGAAGAGAGGAACGGGAATGAGATTGGCAAGATTTGCCCGAGGCAAGTGCACACAGCGGAATGGCATGGAGAGAATTGGATGGGGCAATTTGGTTTGCTGCTCGTTATGACCGATACATAAATCGTTTGTTTGGTCTCCCCAGTGTAGGGGCGAACTTTATTCAGTTCGGAGGAAAGACAAACGACCTGAAACGTTAACTTTATTTCTCTCTCCACAGATTTTGAGATGTTGCCTGACCTGTTTATTAGTTCCAGTATATTCTGTCTTTCTCTGTTACTTCTGCACATGTCAGTCCCCCTGCTCTGGTCCAATGTCCAGTAAACTCATGCTCCTCTGCCACTCACTGTGGATGGGCTCTCACCTGCCAGACATCATGATGTCATAGCCCGGACAGTTTCCCTCCATCCTCCCCCGCTGGTCCATTCCGTGAGCCCCACTTCTAATTTACTGCTTGCTTTTTCTTCACTCACCATTACCGCTGGAACTCCCCGCTCCCTTACTTTGTTTCATTTGATTGTTTTTGTTCATCCATTGACCAACCATTAGTAGATTTTAATATTACAATAACATAACTCTGCTACCGAATGCAGGAAGGCGAATTTCCGTCCTCGGGTGCAGCCAGGAAGCTTTGAAACTTTGTATTTCACATAAGTTTCTGTACATCGCCTCGGGCAGGGTTTGGGAATAGGACAGGAAGCCTCAGCAGATCTGGGATGGGAAGGACAAAACCTCCCACATTGTCGCTTCTGATCCGTGTGCAATGACCCTGCCGCACAGTGCAGAATTATGGATTCAGGGGAGAACATTTGAATATCCATACAGTCCAATACGTAGTTGCTATAATCAGGTGTGTAGAATGCCCTGTCGAGACTGATCAGTAATGTTCCGTACAATTTCGCTTCTCTTTCTTGCAGTTAACTTGATTGCGATTGTGGTCCTGTCCCGAGCAAAGTGCGGGCTCTCCGAATGTATCAGTCGATATCTTCTGGCAATGGTGGTGACCGATCTACTGGTCATTATCAACGAGATCATATTTCTTCGCAACATTTATAAAATTTTCCCCGGATCTTTCCTGTCCATCACCCCTGTATGCAGTGTTATCATTGCCCTGGCTCGTGCATCCATAGACTGTTCAGTCTGGTTAACAGTCACTTTCTCCTTTGATCGGTTTGTTGCTATTTGTTGCCAAAAGCTGAAAACAAAATATTGCACCAAGAATAATGCGGGTGTGGTTATAGCAACAACCTGCATTCTGCTGAGTTTGAAAAGTGCTACTTGGTACTTTACATATGAATCTAAGGACAGCACCGACAATGTACCGTGGTTTTGTGTTATAAAACCAAACTTTTTTACTGAGCCCGGATGGGTGGCATTTGACTGGTTTGATATGATTTTAACCCCATTGCTCCCATTCGCTTTAATTTTGTTGCTCAACGCTCTGACCGTCAGACACATTTTAGTGGCCAGTCGAGTCCGGAAGGAACTGAGGGGTCAGAGCAAAGGAGAGAATGACAGCGACCCAGAGATGGAGAGCAGAAGGAAGTCCGTCATATTACTCTGCACAATTTCCGGAAGCTGCATACTTTTGTGGTTGACATATGTTGTAGACATTTTATATTATACCATTGCTGAATCAAATTCCAGAGATTATAATGATTCATTAATTATCTTTTCACGAGTCGGATATATGCTGCAGAATTTAAGTTGCTGCACAAACACATTTATTTACGGGGTGACTCAGTCCAAGTTCAGAGAGCAGTTCAAGAGCGCGGTGAAATATCCGTTTACCTTGATTATTAAATTAATTAATAAAAAACAACTGAGCTAAGCCCAGAGTTGCTACCGAGACTTTCCAGGTCACTAATCTGCTATTGATCCCTAGGTGTCCCTCTCCTGAATTGCAGCAGGAATCGCTCGATATCTGCATTTCGTTCAGGGACAGGTGAGAAATTGGGATTCGGGTCAGGCCGCTATTTTGATTGGCTGCTCCGCCATTTGTGTTTCACGTGCAGGGCAGCTATTTTGATGAGTTTCAGCTGAGCTCTTGTGTTAGTCAGTCCATCCATTTCATGCAACAATCCGTGTGTCTCATCCACAGTGATATCTGCTCAACAGGGAGAAAGACAGATCTGGCCTGTAGTTTACAGCACATGACATACTGTTTAGTGGTAGGTTTAAAAAAAATTAAATCATCAGTTTTATTTATGTATTGAAGAGAAGAACAATCTCAAAATGAAGGTAGTCTTTGAATATTAATAAATAAACATGACGATTTATTGAACCGTGCGACTCCTTACTTGTCAACTGGCACTTTCTAATTTTGGCTTTCTATGAAGCGTGTGAGCCTATGTTTTTTATATTGTTAGGTCCTACTGTCTCTCAGCTGTACAATCTATTTGTCCTATTCGCTCTCTATTTCTGTATCTCTGAACTTTCTGTTTGTCTTTCAATCTCTCCTCTTGTTCCTTGTTATAACTGCTTTCTGTTTCTCAGTGATTCACTTGAAGTTGCTTTTCCTGTATTCATCTTCATCCCTTTGTCTTCCTTTAATTTCGTAGTTCCAGTGCTCACTAAATGTACTAATCAGAGATAACATAATAGTAGTAGTAATAAATGATATATCATACAGTAAGATAGAAAAAAAATCCATATGTTTTGCAAATAGGACGAGAAGGGATCGCTCACTCTAATAGGGATAAACTCTGGATCACCTAATAGTGGAAGGGAAGTGGAGGGAGAAATATACATGGAAATTTATGAAATGCGTAAAATACATGGAATAGAATCACCAAAATTTCAAGCGCCACAATATAAACTGTCAAGAAGATGTAGGGATATGGGGCAATGGAATGCAGTTTTTATGGATTGTACAGAACATTTTTACGTAGGACGTCAGAAGTCCAACAAGAAATGAGTGACTGTTGGATGTAGAAATGAGAAATAGGACAAAGCAGGCAACAGAAGCAAGTGTAGAGGAGCATGGAGGCAAAGGCGATCACAACATAATAAGGTTTAAGAGATTGCGTGAGAAAGACATGTATGACAAGGACCAATGCAATAGAATGGGAAAAAGCTTCTTATAAGGGGATGATAATGGAATTAGGACAAGTCAGCTGGAAAAAGTACTGACAAAGAGCTGTGGCAAATATTTACAATGAGCTCATGAAAATTATGTGGAAGTTTATTCCATTCAAACACAGACCAAACAATTCAATAATGAGACAGCATGGATGAATAAAGGGAAAAGGGTAAAATTGAAATTAATTAAAAAAGCCATAAACTAATACATAGACAAGAATGAGAGGTTGACAAAAGCGATAGGAACAAGTTAGGAAATACGTCATCAATCAATCAGGAAGGCAAGGAGGAATTACGAAACAAAAACATACGTAACAAAAGGAAAATTAAGATGGCGAAAAGGCCGCTAAGGGACGCACAATATAAAATCACAGGTAATCACAGAAATTTACGGCGCAGAAGGAGGCCATTCGGCACATGGTGTCTGTTCCGGAAATGTCAGTGAAATGGCAGAAATATTGAATAGTTACTTTGATCAGTTTAAAAGGGTAGATCGTGACGTCATTGCCTTGCGCCTCGCCCCGGTAGCGCCTGGGACCCGATCTTCGGTTCCGTCCCCTGCAGCATCGCCGGCCGAAAACAGCGACAGCTGCAGGAGGCTTTGTTCGGGAGGCCGGGCGCTTCGGGGCGGAAGTTAAAGGGGACTTTGCCGAGGTAAGTAGGAACATTTCGATTCTGTTCTTAATCATTGTTTTCAAATCTCCTGGGCAGCCGTCGAAGAGCCTGGCACTCTACTGGAGTTCCTGGCGGTGATCGGGCCGGATCGCTGCTGCCGTCGGGGACCAGCTAACTGGTCCCAAAGCACTTCCTGCAGTGCTGGCCCCTCCCTTTAATGGAGGGAAAAATCCTCGGATCGCTGCACTACTACCGCCACACCTGCGTCCTTTAGTGCCCCAGGACGGAAGTGGAGCGCTTGATTTAGAACTCCACTTCCTTCCTGGGGCACAAACAAATGATTTTGCAAAAGCTGGGAATCAGTAGCACCTGGCGCTAAGTTTCGCAGCTTTCAAAAATTACCGCCCCCAAATGGGGCGATAATGAAGTTCTCCCCCATGGACTTTCAAAAGGCCTTTGATAAAGTAGCACATAGTAGACTCGTGACTAAAGTCAGAGCAAGTGGCGTTCGGGCACAAATGGTAAAATGAATAGCAAACGGTGCTACAAATAGATACTAGGGGTTAAAGTTACCGACTCAGTCTGGTTGAAGGAGGGAAGTGGAATTTCAAAGGGATCGCTACCGGGACAGCAGCTGTTCACCCTTTACATAAATGTTTTGGATTCTGGAATCGGAAGTACAATTTTAAAGTTTGTGGATCAAACCATTTGCTGGGTATAGTTAATACTGAGCAAGACTGCAAAAAATTACAAGACCACATTAACAAACTTGTAAATTGGGCATGTAAAATGGCAAATTAATTTCACTATCGGTAAGTGTGAGGTGGTGCCTTATTTAGCTGAATGTGGAAGCCAAATACACCTTAGAAAATAAGACATTAAATGTGGTAAAGTCGCAAAAGGATCCAGCGGTACAAGTCCACACATCATGAATAGTAGCAACGCAGGTTGACAGAGCCATAAAAAGTGCAATAAAAAGCATTGGATTAAAATCTAGTTGAAATGAATACGAAAGCAGAGAATTTATGTTGACCTCATATAGAACACAAAGAATACTGTAGACAGTTCAGGTTTCCATATTACAGCAAGAATATAAACAAACTGGAGAAATTGCACTACAGATTTAAAAGAATGACATCAGAACTGAGAGGATGCAAATATACTGAACAAGCTGGGGTTCTTTTCACTAGAAAATAGAAGACTGAGAGGTGACAAGTTGGAGGTCTTCAAAAATTATGAAGGTTTTCCATAGGCTAGAGGTAAAGCAGTTGTTTCCAATTGTAGGGGAGTCCAAAACTAGGTGCAAATAATATAAAATAGTCGCTAAGAAATCTAACACGCAATTCAGAAGAAATTCCTTTATTCTTGAGAACGTGTAACTCGCTACTACAAGGAGTGGTTGGGGTGAATAGCATAGATACAGTTAATGAGAAGCTAGATTAGTAAATACAGGAGATAGGAATAAGAACTGAAGAATATAAGAACATACGAACTAAGAGCAGCAGTAGGCCATACGGCCCCACAAGCCTGCTCCGCCAATCAATAAGATCATGGCTGATAATCGACCTCAACTCCACTTTGTCGTCCGATCGCCATCTACCTTCATTCCCTTAGAGTCCAAATATCTATCTATCTCAGCCTTGAATATACTCAAAGACTGACTGTTCACAGCTCTCTGGGGCACAGTATTCCAAAGATTCACAACGTGATGAGTGAAGACACTTCTACCACTTGCCCGGCTACATTCCCTAGAATTAGATAGAAAGAAAGAGAGAGAAAGATAAAGAAAGAAAGAGAGAGAGAGAAAGAAAAGAGAGAAAGAAAGTAAGAAAGAGAGAAAGAAAAAGAGGAAGAAAGAAAGAAAGAGCGACCGATCGACGAACAGCAATTAATTGAATGACAGGATTATTTGATGCAGGTCTTGGTTAGGACGCCAGGAGGATTACCCTGCTCTTCTTCAAAAAGAGCTTTGAGGGCAGATGGGGGCCTCAGTTTAATGTGGCATGCAGAAAGACGGCACCTCAGACAGTGCAGCACTCCCTCAGTACTACACTGGAGTATTAGCCTAGATATTTCTGCTCAAGTGTCTAGAGTGGGACTGTAAACCCACAACCTTCCCAGAGTCAGAGGCGAGGGTGTTACTCACTGAGCCACTGGAGGCCATACAGCTGGCTCTGTCATTTCTTTCGACAGATATTGATAGACTGGCTGTGTATCTGTGGAATTTCCTACCTTATTCCTACCATAAAACTGCACTGGGATGTCAGCCCGGATTATGTGCTCAAGTCTCTAGAGAAGTACTTGAACCTACAACCGTATGTCTCAGGGGTGAGAGTACTATCACAGAAACAAGAATAACGCCTATTTTCAGCCTAAACAGTAACACGCCACCCCGCCCCCACATCAAGCATCTGATACTGGAATCTCAATGGAACGGTAACATCAGCAACTAACAATTATTTTTCAAAAGGGCCATATAGACACCGGCTACATTTTCTAATAAGGTAGGAAATTCCACAGATACACAGCCAGTCAATCAATATCTGTCGAGAGAAATGACAGCGACAGCTGTATGGCCTCCAGTGGCTCAGTGGGAAACACCCTCGCCTTTGAATCGGAAGATTGTGGGTTCAACTCGCACGCTAGACACTTGAGCAGAAACATCTAGGCGAACACTCCAGTGCAGTACTGACGGAGCGCTGCACTGTCGGAGGGGCAGTACTGAGGGACGGCTGCACTGTTGGAGAGGCAGTACTGAGGGAGCGCTGCACTGTCGGAGCGACGGTACTGTGGGAGCGCCGCACTGTCAGAGGGGCAGTATTGAAGGAGTGCTGCACTGTCTGGGGGCAGCATTGTGGGAGTGCTGCACTGTCCGAGGGGCAGTACTGAGGGATCGTTTCACTGTCGGAGAGGCAGTAAAGAGGGAGACCCGCACTGGCGGAGAGCTGGTACTGAGAGAGCCCCGCCCTGTCGGAGGGGGAGTACTGATGTAGGGCCGCACTGTCAGTGGGGCGGTACTGAGGGAGGGCCGCATTGTTGGAGAGGCAGTATTAGGGGAGTGCTGCACTGTTCGAGGGGCAGTACGGAAGGAGTGCTGCACTGTCGGGGTCAGTACTGAGGGAGTGCTAGACTGTCGGATGGCCAGTACTGAGTAAGCTCCGCACTGTCAGAGGGGCCGCTCTGTCAGAGGGGCAGTACTGAGGGAGCGCCGCATTGTCGGAGGGGCAGTACTAAGGGAGGGCCGCACTGGCGGAGGGGCAGTAGTGAGGGAGTGCTGCACTGTCGGAGGTTCCCTCTTTCGCAAGAGATGTTAAAGCGAGGGCCCGACTGCTCTCTCAGGTGGATGTAAAGAGATCTCATTGCACTATTTCGATGAAGAGCAGGGGGAGTTATCCCCGGGGTCCTGGCCAATATTTATTCCTCATCCAGCTTCACTAAAAAACAGATGCTCTGATAATTATCACATTGCTGTTTGTGGGAGCTTGCTGTGTGCAAATTGGCTTCCGCGTTTCCTACATTACAACAATCTCTACACTCCAAAAAGTACTTCATTGGCTGTAAAGCGCTTTGGGACGTCCGGTGGTCGTGAAAGGCGCTATAGAAATACAAGTATTTCTTTTCTCCATTAGAATTGACGAGCTGGTTTGCATCAATGTGCACTGATTCAATATATTTTATGCTTTCAGAGGGACCTTACATCAACGTCTTATTCAGAGGAAGAAAGCTGAGCAGGTAAATCAAATCCCGGATTAATATATGGTCATTTCACGCTCCTCACTAAACTTCGCATTTTGAATGCTGACGGGCTGAATCGTGTCGTTCCTAAGCTTAATATCAACAGCGATCCCTTCCCCAGAACCCCACGGTAGAAATTATTGTTTATGGCAATGGCCCATCATTTCCGATCGGAGGTTTCCTGCGTGCGGATGCCTCCTACCGGAAAAAAATCTACGCTCTCAGCTGAGGGCTCCCGAGGTGCGTCCAATTCCGCTCCTGGGTCTCTCCACAGTCGAAATGCGCAGAGGCCCAGGTATCCCAGGGGCGCGAGCCGTTCGCAAGCTTTCCTGGGATAATGTGGGCCAGGCCAGCCAATAGGAGAAGGGAATCTCCCTTCATGCTTTTGACAGCTAGACCCGTCAAATGTATGAATGGAGATCACCCCAAAAACAGATCAAAACATTAAATACATGTTTTAAAAGCCATCACGTTTTTAAACTCAGTTAAAATGACATAAACTTAAATATTTTATACAAAAATCTAATTTTTTGAAAAAAATAATTAAAATCTTTTACGTGGCTAAAAATAAATTTACCTTTTTTAAAAGTGTTTTTAAATTATAAATGCTGTAAAAAAAATATTTTTTTCAACTTTTTTAAACTCTTCTGCTGTCAAAGCAGGCCTTAGACCAGGCGGAAGATTTCTAAGGGTTTTCAGCGGGCACAGATTCTGCAGAAAACGTATCTCTCTCCCCCCACGCAGAGGCCCTTCTCCAGGGCAGGCGTCCGATCTAGCAAGAGCATTCTTGACAGATCGGAAATGCCGGTTTTCTGCACGTGCGCTTGGCATGCCTGATACCGGCATTTGCGATGTCCCGACGGGTGTGTACACAGCTCGTGCGCACCCGTAAGCATCGGAAAATACGGCCCATTACTTTAACACATCTTAGCGCGTTTAACAATAACGGGTCACAAAAGAACAAAATAATTAGGAGCAGGAGTCGGCCATTCGGCCCCCCGAGCCTGCTCCACATTTCAATAAGATCATGGTTGATCTTCGACCTCAACTCCACTTTCCCGCCCGATCTCCATATCCCTTGATTCCCCTAGAGTCCAAAAATCTATCGATCCCAGCCTTGAATATCCTGAATGACTGAGCCTCCACAGCCCTTTGGTGTAGATAATTTCAAAGATTCACAGCCCTCTGAGTGAGGAAATTTCTCCTCATCTCAGTCTTAAATGGCCGACACCTTATCCTGAGACTATGCCCCCCAGTTCTACACAATCCAGCCAGGGAAAACAACCTCTCAGCATCTACCCTATCAATCCCCATTCAGAATCTCATATCTTTCAATGAGATCAACTCTATTTCTTCTAAACTCCAGAGAGTATAGTGCTGAAGACTTCATGTCTGGGTTACAGTATTGGACAAGGCATAAAACACAGCAAAGCACCTCGGCTTTGATAAACCGGATAATTATACCCGCAATATATCACCGTACACCGATCGTTCCAATGGTTTTGGGTCTTTCAAAAGGGGAAGTGGACAAATACTTCAAAAAGGAAAAGTGCGATGGGCTACGGGGAAAGAGCTGGGGGGAGCGGGACTAATTGGAGAGCTCTTTCAAAGAGCTGGCACAGGCACGATCGGCTAAAAAAGACACTTCTATGTGACTGCATTACTCCATGAATGAATTTCAGCCGTTATTTACAGCACAGAGAACTGACGACAGTGTTAAGTGCTGTAGCCTTGATTTCATTGCTCATGGTGTAGGCTTCGCAAAATCCCCCAGAAACTCGAACAGAGCCCTAAAGGGAGTGATTTTTGGACTTTTCATACAAACTTGGGATGATGGGACTTCAGTGAAGTGATTTGATGTAAAAACCTAAAGATCACAAGAAGAAAACCTGAGGAAACTGATTTTTTTTAAATCTTATTGTTGGGAGAGACATTTTTTTTCACAGACAAGCTGCGAGGGGCGTTGCCGGTCTGTGAACGGATCAAGCTGTCTGGGAATTGTTTGAGACAATGCAAAACTCACAAACACATTAAAATATGGATTCCCTGGGGCAAACAAGATGCTGGTAATCTAAAAACGATTCAATGACAATATAACTTTGATCACACAGTTTCATAGCCATTATCCCATCCAAAAAACAAATCAACCAGGTATCCAGAGAACCGATTTAAAAGCCCGCCAACAGAAGGACAATAGCGTGAAGATTTGGCGCGCAGATAAGGCTGTGTTTAAATCGGAAAACGATTAACACTAAGCAAAAACCAGCGGAACTGGCAAGCCCGCCAAATACTAGACAATTGGACTAAGCAAGGTTCATTTACAATGAAAAAGGAATTCGTTTTAGTAAGGGGTTTTTTGGCGCGAAAAAGAAACAATATAATTTGAGATCCTGTGCCATAATTTCTCTCTCTTTCGGACTGACTGACGACACGGATACAGCTCTTTCCCTGCTCCAGCGAAACTTACCACAAGCCACGAGGAAGAAGGCCAGAAGACCAGCACGCAAGAAGAAACCAGAGCGACTGCCTCAGTGACCATCAGACACCTCGCAGCAACAAGGGCCTTACGGAGTCCTTTTAAACCAAAGACTGTAATATCCTGTCAAGGATTCGCTGGTGAGCATTATCCCTGATCTCCTGAAACCAAAAACCTAGCTAGATAGTGGGATCTTTGGGAGGGATAAGGTTTTGTTTGATATATTGTCATTTCCCTCGCTTGTACCGTGTGTTCCCCAAATCTGTGTTTAAGTAATAAGTGTGTTTCAAGTTTGTTACCTTTTTCTTTTAATAAAGTAAAATTCTTTCATCAGAACCTGTTTACTGCAATTTTGTTCACAACCCCTAAATAAGCCCAATGTCTAGGAAGCGGAGGGGTGTTGGAGCGATTCGAACCACTCACTGTGTCAGAAAGCGAAGGCTGACCCCATTAAGATACTCCTTACATGAATGGCGACCGCAGCAGGACTTTAGCGAAAGTGTTGTGAAGCAGTAAATGCTGGTTTTGAGGAGAGAACAAAAATGGAAGAGAGGATGTCATCCTATGTATATAAAAAAGTAAATATCACCAAGAAATGGGTCCTCAGGCTGTTGCATGCTGAACGTCCTATGGACGCTGCAGCTACATGGACTGAGAGCAAGGAATACAATAAGTCTGTGGAGTAAGCAATATGGTTGATCTGCTCCCAGAAACAAATGCAGCTTATGGGGAAGCCCATTCAGTCTCTCACAGAAGAGCTAATGGAAGATAGCCAACTGTCCCATGCCAGAGCTATAGCAGGGGATAGGTTGTTAGGAGAGCTCGGCACAAAAGATCAGGAACAGTCACAGATGCTGGAGGAACACCGTGCCAGTAAGTGATACCTCCAGTGTCAGGCCACCGAGGCCAAAAGTAGTGAACTGGCATTGCGGGAAGAGAACACCCGCCTTGCCAAGCAATTAAGGGAACTGACAGAGAAGTTAAACGATGTTCAGGCAGCCTACAGAGTAGCCAGTACAAGGGAGTTTGAGGTAGGGGACCACGGCCCCTGTCAGAAGCAGATTGAGAGTCTGAACCTTGCTCTGTCCAAGACAAAAAGCATGTTGTGCCTGATAAGCCCGGGTGCGGCGCAGGTAGACCTGGAGGAGCAGGGGGAGACTGTTCGATCACCACCTGTGGCGCCAAGGAGATGCTTGGTTAGGCAGCAGGAGGGGCAGACAATCTGCGAGGCTGACAGGGAGTGCACACCAGCACCTGTGGCGCCGAGTTTTGACTTGGTCTGGCAGCAGGGAGAGGGGGGCGAACCGATGCAGGAGAAGTCGGAGCCAGGGTCAATGTGCCCAGCACGACAGCAAAAATTCGGCCCGCCCGCCGGTGCAGGAGGAGAGGGACCCATTTAAATTCAATTCTTGGCTCCCCACGTTGCACAACAGCTTAGGGGTATGGTAAGCCACCTGAGTAAACTTATCCAAAAGGCAGCCCCCTCAGTCCACTTCATGGAGGTGGAGCAGTCAGCAGGCATCAACGATTGTGACGATTCCGAAATGTCAAAAATGCTCCTGTTCTCATTAGATGGCAAATTTTACCAGTCCCTCTCTACTGAGAGCAAGAGAGGACGGAATGGGTATGCTGCCCTCAGGGAGGAAGTTTTAGGGGCCATGGGAATGAATGAGGGAAGTCCTTTCTCCCGGGTGGAGAAAACAGTGCAGCTCGCAGGGGAGACCACACAGGCTTTCGCAGACAGGCTGTGGCCGGTGTACAGGGGTGCTTGTAATGGGGCTCTCGACAGGGCTAACCTGAACAGGGACTAGCTGGCCCACTCGCTCCGTAGCCTACTGGCAAACAGCTTGCCACGAGTCAAAGCCAAGGCTGAGCTTTGGTTTTACCCAAGAGATCCCCGGGTCACCGAGTTGGCAGTGGTCAGGCAACTGAACCTAGCCTACCGGAACGGTAAGGGAGCTGAAGACACCCCACCGAAAGTGAAGGTGCATGAGATAAAGCCCAGTCAGGATAAGAAGGAGTGGCACCAGGAAGGTGGTAACCATTCCGACAGAAAGCGTAGCTGCTTCGGGTGCGGGAGAGACTGGTCACTGGAGAAAGGATTGTATGGAATCCCTGGAAGGATAGCCTAGCAAAGAAGTCCACAACTCCAGCCCCAAAAGTAGAGGCACCGAACTCTTCCCCCACACTGGACACAATTGTAGCGGCCAACAGAGTCCTGTTTGGAGTCCCAGGGAAGGTAGCTGCAGCCACTGGTGCATTAATCCCATCTGCCCCCCCCTAACGCAGACCTATGAATAGAACCAGCGCAGCCTGTCGACCTGTGTTCCCCGGGATACGATCTTAAGAAGCGGGTGGCGTAAGTGCAGTGGAGATGTTTGGTGTTCAACGGAGCTGCCAGCACGGTGGTCCATTCGGCAGACCTGATCAATTTACCCAGGTCTAACGGGGTCCCGTACAGTTTAATGAGAATCACAGAGAACAAGCAGGCTGGGGCAATGTCCAAACCATTGGAAATGGATTTAGGGTCGCTCCATACCACGGGGGAGTGTAACCGAAAGGCCAACAAGTTGGCCAAGCAGGGGGCCAGGGAAGGAGAGTTCTGGAATCCCTATAAGGCAGGTCCGGTTTCTGCAATCCGGGACAAGGGAGGCACAGAGGGTGTACCTTTGCCCCCGGACTTAAAGCAAGTCCATGCCCAGAATCCCGTCTTTAAGGCCGGCCTGGGAAAGAGAGAGAATGGGGAGTCCCTAGGAGGTCCGTTCAGGGCAGCGGACGAGATTTTAAAACAGAGTCACTGGCAAGCAGCCAGTAACCTGGGGAGCCAGCACCAGAAAAATCGGCTGCTGTTAGGACCCCATAGAACCCACGGTTGGGAGATTGACCAGTGCAAACTGTTTAAACCTAAAAGGGAACAGCCGGCAAAGCTGGATGGCCACCGAGTTAGAAATCCTCAGCCAGCAGCAGCTGTGGCAGACGCACAAGCTGCAGCGGGAGGGACAGTGTGTTGTTTCACTGGAGAGAACACTCCACCGATTATTTGGGACTCAAGCACACCCCCAGTGGCCAGAGCCCTAAGAAGGTCTCCCCGCACACCACAGCAAAGGCTACTGTGGCCACAGGTGTATCTGTTTAGAGGGTCCCACCGAAAGAGGGTTGCAACCCGAAGAAGAGCGCCCAAGAGCAGGGAGCGTTCTAAAGTTGGGGATTCCCAGCCTACGGCCTCCAACAGTGAGGGTTTCACAGGAGAGGTAGTACTGGAAGTAGAGAGAGAGAAGGGTCCCCCGCCCGCAGCCTCAGGCTGGGAGGAGCCCACAGATATGAACGAGGGCGCTGCAGCCACACCAAAGGGGGTAGTGTGCTGCAGCACAGGACGCAGCTGGGATGTTAAGATACCCCCAGCGGTTTTGAGGAAGGCCTTCTGCGACCGGCGGTACAGGCCGCACTACACCCACGTGTACAAGCCATCCAGAGGCCACATAAGGCAGAGACTAAACAGGATTTATCCTGGCCGTCCGGAGACGGGCGGCAATTGTACAGAATTTTCGGTTTTAAGTAATTGCAGTTTTGGTAGTTATGGGTTATCATTAGTTCAGTTGTTTGTAGAGTTTTTAAGTTTAAGTACTTGATTAATTATCCAGCCAGAGAACCTTTCTGGGACATGGATATATGTTTTGTGTGTGCCCCTACAGAAAGGACTTCGGGATGACAAGGTTTCTGCTCCTGCTCGCCCTGGTCGGGGAAGCATCGGTGATGGAGGTGAAGTGGAGGGCTCCCACATCTATGGGTGCTCAGGAGTGAGAGCAACAGTCGTCAACGCAGCGGGTGGCGAGCGGGGAGTGGAGGAGCTCGCTATCTACTTCCACGAGGGAAGGTGGCCAGGGTGGCTGGTGTCCAGCTCCACTAAATACTCCAACCAGCCCGGGTTCACGTACGGGGAGGCCTCCCTCCCATGCCCCAGAACACAGGTCGTTACCACATGGGCTAGTTTCACCAAGGGGAAGCGTGTGTGCCTTACCTGTAAGGGACGAATTCCCCTGAATAGGTGGTGGTGGCTCAGGAAGCTAAGCAGGGACGCAGGGGACCATACAGCCGACTGGGAAAGATTAGGGAACAACACCTACCAGACAATCACAGGGACCCAAGAAGGAGTGTGTTTGTGTTGAGATAAGTGGTGGGAGTCGGAACAGGGAGTCTATGTTTTTATGTGGGGATCGGAGAAAGCCACAGGGGAACCCATCATCTTCTCCAGCCAATGGCAAGATGCTGGGGAGGGGATAGGGTGGAATTCTAGAATGCATGGGTGCGTGGTCCCACACATTCCGGTCCCAGTTAATGCCACTGAACTCGTGGCACACACCCGAAAGCCCCTACCCACGACACAGTTACCGAAAACCCTGGAAGAAAAGTGCCCTACCACCACCAAGGGAGCAGGGAATGGGTTAGTCCTAGTACCAACCGAAAAGGTACTATACCAGGGGTACACTATGCAGTAGCCTCAGTAATATTAAACCTTACCAAAGTATACTTACCTGAGTGGTGTCCTAAGGAGACGGAGCAGCTGTACCAGGCCCTGCTAAAAGAAATGTTTAGGAAATGTTACGAATTTGATTTTGCCAATATAGACAAAGTAGAGCTATACAGTATACACCCTGTGAACCCTATGGGCACGGGGAGATAAAGAAGGGGAGCCTGGAATGATGTTTTCACTGCCTATAGTACAGGGTCCTCTATAATAAATAGCCTGGATGACATGGAATTACAGACACAGATACATGATTTAAAAACCCAGCTAAGAAAGATCCTGAAAGATGGGAACACAGTGGTAGGCTCAGAGGTACATGAGGACCAATCTATGACGGTTCATTTAAAGGAAATTATTGCAGAATTGGAAAGGCATGCCAAAACAGTAAATGCACTCATATGGGAGGATAGGAATGCATCGGATCAGGCTGCACAGAATGAGGTGTGTGTGCTGCACGGGGCATGGTTGCTGGGCGAGGGCCGTAGCAACCTGGAGGATTTAAAGCAAGGTTTAGTCCCCTCCTGGATCAGCAACAGGCACCTTGCAGCCCTCCACCCGGTTAGTAATTCGCTGAGGCCATGCCAATTTCGTCTAGCCTCTGTAGCCTACCCTGTCCAAATAGATTGTGGGCGTTCCAATCACACTATCATGCGGATAGTAGTGAGAATGCCGGTCATGAGTGGGACAGCCCGACCCTTACCGGTATACAGGGTGGAGAACATTGGAGTCATTCAAGCGGGTGCACACATCCGTTTTACAGCGATCCCACCTTATGTCATAAAGTGGGAGCACGCCATGACAGGTACTGAACTGTACAGGTGCCGGAGCCGGGGTTCACACATAATACTGGGTCCCCAGCACTTCAACGCCTATTCTAAACCACAGTGCGGGTTTAAAGCTGCTGGCGCACGAACTATCAACTGTTCCATGGAGGTGATGGCACACGGCCATGTTTCCCCACAGGTAGCATACATAGGGGGTGGGACATATTGTGTCACCACACGTGCGTCCCACTACCAGCATGGACACTTCTGGTGTCCGGTAAGTGATAGCAGTTTCTGCTTTAAACCCGAGGCAGAAGTTCAAGTGGCCCAGGAACGGATTGTCCCTATGCCTGAACCCTCCACCGTTCACCTCACTGTAACAGAAAACATCACCAACCTGCAAAAGTATGTGACTTACTTTGGAAATAAAATTCCCCCTCTACCCGAACATCTTACCATCCTACTTAAAGCTGTAGAGATTTCACAAAAACATTTCTACACCCTGGAACAGAAAACAGTTGAAATCGGGACAGAGATTTTGGATATTGTAGTTCCAACCTGGTGGGATATTTTCGAGAATATAGAGGTGCCTTCCTGGATCAGGATGGCTTCCCATCTTTTGGTGGTCTGCCAGCTCGGGATAGTTCTCTACCTGCTGTGTACAAAGTGCAGGGGAAGGGACGGGGAGCTCCGCTCCAGACACGAAGGGACTTGAGAAGTGCATCAAAATAAAGGCTATGGCCAGGGATGGAACGAATCTTGATATTGTCATTTAATTAAAAACATTATATATGTGTGTTGTGTCATTTTTATGATGTGCATGATGTGTTTTTCCAAGCTGTGCAGGGGTGTCGGACCCTCTCCGTGCTTGGATGTGAAATAAAGATTGATTCTTACCTGTATGTACCTGAAACACCACTTCTAAAAGGGGAATGTATGTTTGGGTTTTGTAGTTTAGGTAATACAGGGGAAGGTTGGTTTTCGAGGATCAGAAATTTTTCTCACCTGTTAATGATACTAATTCGGTTTTAGTATCAAAGTGGGGGATGTTGGTTTCGCAAAATCCCCCAGAAACTCGAACAGAACCCCAAGTGAAGTGATTTGAGGTAAAACCCTCAGTTTTGGACATTTTTAAAGATCACAAGAAGAAAACCCTGAGGAAAATGACTTTTCGATTCTTACTGTTGTGAAAGACAACTTTCACAGACACACAGGCTGCAGAGGGGCGTGACCAGGCAGTGTATTAAACTGCCTTCCTATCAAGGAGGAAAACACAAAACCCAAAAGCCTCACAAGATCGAAATATGAATAATCCAAGACCTTTTTTTAAAAAAAATCAATAAAACTTTAAGTAACCCGATTCTCTTCATCAAGAACCAATCAACCAGGTATCCAAGGACAGATTTAAAAGCCCGCCAATAGACCTAGGAAAATAGGGATGAGATTTGGCCCGTAGATAAGGCTTTGTTAAATCGGAAAAAGATCAGGACATGTTTAATACTGAGTTAAAGCCATCAGAACTGGCATGCCCGCCAAAACTAGACAATGGACCTGACAGGGCTCATTTGAAACCTAAAGGAAACCGTTTTAGTAAGGGGTTTTTGGCGCGAAAAATACAATATAATTGGAACCCGTCCCAAGACTCTCTCTCTTTTAGACTCGCTGACAACGCTGGTACAGCTCTCTCCCTGCTCCAGCAACAACGCCACAAGCCACGAGGAGGAAGGCCAACACACAGCCCATCACACAAGAAGAAACCAGAGCGTCTGCCTCAGTGACCATCGGACACCTCGCAGCGACAAGGGCCTTACGATATCTTTTAACCAAAAGACTCTAAAATCCTGTCAAGGTTCGTTGGTGAGCATTATCCCTGATCACCTGAAACCAAAAAACCTTGCTAGATAGTGGGATCTATGGGAGGGATAAGGTTTTTGTTTGGTATATTATTTCTCCCTCGACCGTACCGTGTGTTCCCCAATCTGTGTTTAAGTATTACGTGGGTTTTAAGTTTTTTACCCTTTTCTTTTAAAGAAGTCAAAATTCTTTCATCAGAATCCTGTTGTCTACTAGATTTTTGTTCACAGCCCCTAAATAAGTGCAAAGTCTAGGAACCAGGGGCGTGGGAGCGAGTCCAACCGCTCACTGAGTCAGAAGGCGTAGGGTGACCCCATTACCACCCCCTACAATGTACAATGTCCTGCGCCATCTCTCGCAATGGGCAGGGTACTGTACTAATTTAAGTTGTCATGGTTGAAGTGAGATGTCAGTTTGGTGCAGAGCTATCAAGCGTTGATATTCCGGATATTGGGTTGGCAGGGCCTGTGTGCACCCGCTGAACTGCTCATCAGAGTGAAAACCAGAATGGCAAGCTGCTTACCAGAGGAAGGGAGGAAACATCACAGCCGAGAGATAGTGGGCAGCTGCCCTACAACTCCGAGCGGCTGATTGGATTCAGAAAATCGTAGCTGGAAAACAATAGGTTTATTTGCAACTATGAATATATTTAATTTCAATTTACTTGAATGTAATATCAACTGAATCAATTACTTTAATATTAAATTGTGCTATTCTGTCCTTTCCCCTATTTCTATGGAGTAAACTCACTCACAGTGTCAGCTGCCAACTCCAGCTCCAGCCCACGGTAACTGCAACTGATCAATTGTAACCAGGGGCTCAAAACTGTCTCCATGTGACATCACAAAGGGAGCCTGCAGCCAAGCGCACAGCAGCCAGCGCAAGCCCCGCCCACTGGCGGGATGACATGATCATTTGGCCAGGCTCTGCTCCTGGTGCAGTCTCACTGGACTGGAGAACAGTTTGCAGGATCAGCCCGGTTGTGTTATTGCCCTGTCTCCGACCCCAGCTCCTGTCTAACGACGCCACAGCCAGAGAGCACAGACCCCAATATTAGGTTTCATGAATCATGTGTCCAATCCTCCTAATGTAAGTTCCCACTATTCAATGTCCCCCAACTCACAATATCTCCACTCATGCTTCCTCGCATTTTTAACTGGGAATTAAGCGTTCCCCAGACGCTTAGATGAGGAATATATGGACTTTAGTCACATCCAAAGACTCCTTGTGCTGTCATTGTATGATATAAACCTTTATCTTAAGTGCATTTACTCGCCTTGGCTCCATAACTCTTAATAACCTAGCCGAACAAAAATCTATCAATTTCAGTGTTTAAATTTTGGATAACCAATCCTTAACAGCATTTTGGGGGGAGAGTTCCAGATTTCACCAGCCTTTGTGTGAAGAACCGCTTCCTGCCGTCACCCATGAATGTACCAGATCTAATATTGAGATGATGCCTCCCTTGATCGCTACACTCCACTAGAACAAACTGTTTCTCTCTATTTACCATTTGAACTCCTATTGATCATCTTAAACACTTCAATTACAACACCCGTCAGTCTTCTATACTCAATGGAGTACAAGCCTAGACTAACCAACATATCCTCCTAAGTTAACTCTTTTATCCCCGGTATCTGGACCTGGGTGTCTCTGTACATGAGTCACTGAAAGTGAATGTGCAGGTGCAGCAAGCCATTAGGAAAGCAAATTGTATGCTGGCCTTCATTACAAGAGGATTTGAGTACAGCGAAAAGAAGTGTTACTAAAATTACAAAGGTCCTTGTTGAGACTACACCTGGAGTACTGTGTACAAATTTGGTCTCCTTACCTAAGGAAGGATACACTTGCCATAGAGGGAGTGCAACGAAGGTTGACGAGATTGATTCCTGGGATGGCGGGTCAGTCGTATGAGAAGAGATTGAGTAAACTAGGACTGTGTTCTCCTGAATTCCGAAGAATGAGAGTGGATCTCATTGAAGCATACCAAATTATTACAGGGCTTGATAGGGTGGATGCTGGGAGAATGTTTCCCTTGGCTGGGGAGTCTAGAACCAGGGGCCAAAGCCTCAGGATAAAGGGTAGGCCATTCAGGACTGAGATGAGAAGACATTTCTTCAAAAAGAGGGTGGTGAAACTTAGGAATTCTCTACCCCAGGGGACTGTGGAGGAACAGTGATTGTGTATATTTAAAACAGAAGTCGATAAATTTCTGACTAGTAAGGGCATCAAGCGATATGGCGATAGGGCCGGAAAATGGATTTGAGGCAGAAGTTCAGCCATGATCTCATTGAATAGCGGAACAGGCTCGAAAGGCCGAATGGCCTACTCCTGCTCCTATTTCTTATGTTCTTATGTTCTTTTGGTATCAGTCTGGTGAATCTGCGGTGCCCAGAACAGAAAGCCAGACACTAAATGAGGTCTAACCAGATCTTTTTATTACTGCAACATAACTTCTGTTCCTTTATATTGCAGCCGCTTGAGATAAAGGGCATTAGCCTTCCGTTTAAATTATTTTTCACACCTGTCCACGAGCATTTAGTAATTTCTGTACTTGAATCCCTAAATCTCGCTGCTCCGCAACCGTTCCTAACATCTCACCATTGAGAAAATCCCCTGATTTGTCTTTCCTATGTCCAAAGTGGATGAGCTCACACTTCCCCACATTGAACTCCATCTGCGCAGTGTTTTCCCACACACACAATCAATGTCTCTTTGCAACTTTCTGCTCCCAGCTACAATATTTACTGTGACACCTAACTTGTTGTTGTCAGCAAACTTGGATATATTGATTTCTACTGGTTCCTCCAAGTCATTTATGAATATAGTGAAAAGCTGATTCCCCAGTACTTATCATTCACATCCTGCCAATTTGAGTACTTACCAATTATCCCCACTCTCTGTCTCCTAACTCCAAATCAATTATCTACCAGGGCAATAAATTCCCTCCAATTCCATGGGCTCTCATTACTGTTATCATTCTCTTTTGTGTAACCTTATCAGATGCCTTCTGCAAGTCCATATAAATAACATCCACAGACTCTCCCTTATCTACCACATATGGAAGGAAGCAAAGAGTAAAGGTCGACGGCTGTTATGTGACGGAACATAGTGACACAGGAACAGGAGGAGGCGATTCAGCCCCTCGAGCCAGTTCGACCATTCAATGAGATCCTGTCTGATCTGCGACCTAACTCCATATACCTTTGTCCCATATGATGGAATGTTGTTTCCAGTGGGGTTCCACAGGTCTCAGTCCTAGGTCCCTTTTCTTGAATGTATTAATGATTTAAATTTCAATGCAGGGGGATTGATGAAGAAGTTTACAGTTGATACAATAATTGTCCATGTGGTTGATCGTGAGGACGAAAGCTGTAGACTACAGGAAGCTATCAATGGACTAGTTAGGTGGACAGATGAGAAGTAAGTGGAATTTAATCTAGAGAAGTGTGAGGTAATGCATTTTGGGAGGACTGACAAGTGAGTACACAATAAATGGTAGGATACTGAGCAGTGCAGAGTAGCAGTAGGACCTTGGAGTGAATGTCCACAGACCCCTGAAGGTAGCAGGACAGGTAGATAACGTGGTTACGAAGACAGACTGGATTCTTTCCTTTATTAGCCGAGGCATAGAATATAAGAACAGAGCCGTTATGCTTGAAATGTATAACACACTGGCTAGGCTAGAGCTAGAGTGCTGTGTACAATTCTGGTCAACACATTACAGGAAGGATGTGATTGCACTAGAGCGGGTGGAGAGGAGTTTTACGAGGATGTTGCCAGGACTGGGGAAATGTAGCTATGAGGAAAGATTGGATAGACTAGTGTTGTTTTCCTTTGAACAAAGGAGGCTGAAATGATATTAAATTGAGGTGTATAAAATTATGAGGGGATTGATGGACTGTACAGGAAGGACCTATATCCGTTAGCAGAGAGGTCAACAGCCAGCGACATAATTTTTAATTAATTGGTAGATGGATTAGAGGGGATATGAGGAACACATTCTTCCCCCAGAGGGTGTTGAGTTCTGTAGCTAACTGCCTGATAGGGTGGTAGTGGCTTAAAATCTCACCACATGTAAAAAATACTTAGATTGCACTTGGAGTTTTGTATCCTACAAGGCTACGGACAAAGGGATGGAAAGTGGGATTAGGCTGGAGAGCTCTTTGTCGGCCGGCACAGACACGCTGGGCCAAATGGACTCCTTCTGTGCATTAAATTTCTATAATTCTATGATTATATTATGCATGTTAATCCTAGGTTGCGAGCCAAATACTATTCACACAGTGCAAATCAGATAAAATCCAAAACTGGGCTCAAAGTAACATACACGTGTACACAAACATCGAGTAATCAATTAACACACTTAAAGCAGCACGTGCTTCTAGAAACTGAACCCGGAAATGATCATCACACGGACACATTTTAACAGATTTACAAACAAAGAAATGAAGTTGAAACATTCTGAGCATTCTTAATGTGAAGCCCTCAGCTCTTTTACACATTCACACACACTTCCCTACACACTGAAACCACAAACAACAGCCTCTGCCAGCTATGACAGGACTGATGTTAACCTCAGTTTCCAAACCTTTCTCCTCCTTCTCATCACTATCTTTGGCCGTTCTTCTAACAGGCACACCCACTGATCAGCACCTGCTTCAAAGGGGTTTGACTGAAGGTCCTCTACCTGGACCCATTCCTCTCTCCATGGTAACTCCACCGCTGTGTAATCTTGGATTGCTACTTCCACATTCCACCCGGGATACCCTCCCCACCTCTGCCCAGAAAACCCTGTTTCTGCTGTGACGTGAACACCATATTCACTGGGATCTACCCACAGGGGACAACCTTTCTTTATTTGATTATGTCAGGTCCCTGTTCCGATGCTACTCAATCAGTAGTGATAGAGATGTTGCAGTGATTCGTGAACGTGGAGAGTAACCAGCCAGAGAAAGTCACTCTACTCTGTGTATTCATTAATCAAAGTTACCTTTAATGATTTAAACGTCTCACACAGCATTAAAACAATTAACACAAGCATCAAGCAATGTGTATGACCTTTAAACCAAGTCTCTCAGCATCAAGGCAGAAGAGTGATCAGCTCTCTCACAGCCTTGAAGTTTCTTTTTTTTGTTTCTGCACGTCTTGCCTCTAGGCGACGCTTCTAAAGGCTCCTCAGACTCAGTAAAGAATCTGCCACAATCTCCCATTTTACATTATTTTTTTCAGTTGAGGTGTGAATTAAAGTGGCTGTCCACTCAAACCATGTGGACCCAGATACTGTATTTAATTGTCTTTCTCAAGCATTTCTGACTATCTCAGTACTGTTTATCCAAGACGGCTGCTTTGATAAGCAATATTGTTTTGAGAACTAAAAGTCTGATCGAAGTTTCTGCCCACAGCTGCCTTTGGATTTTAAACTTGAAATGTCAGCATATAATATCCAAAGGGGCAAAGTTAATGCTTTCCTTCATCCATCAGGTATGGTTCAGTTTCTGGGTGTTCAGTCAGGTTGTGGTCAGTTGGTCAGTTTCTGGGTGTTCAGTCAGGTTGTGGTCAGTTGGATAGTTTCTGGGTGTTCAGTCAGGTTGTGGTCAGTTGGATAGTTTCTGTGTGTTCAGTCAGGTTGTGGTCAGTTGGTCAGTTTCTGGGTGTTCAGTCAGGTTGTGGTCAGTTGGATAGTTTCTGTGTGTTCAGTCAGGTTGTGGTCAGTTGGTCAGTTTCTGGGTGTTCAGTCAGGTTGTGGTCAGTTGGTCAGTTTCTGGGTGTTCAGTCAGGTTGTGGTCAGTTGGTTAGTTTCTGGATGTTCAGTCAGGTTGTGGTCAGTTGGTCAGTTTCTGGGTGTTCAGTCAGGTTGTGGTCAGTTGGTCAGTTTCTGGATGTTCAGTCAGGTTGTGGTCAGTTGGTCAGTTTCTGGATGTTCAGTCAGGTTGTGGTCAGTTGGATAGTTTCTGGATGTTCAGTCAGGTTGTGGTCAGTTGGTTGGTTTCTGGGTTTTCAGTCAGGTTGTGGTCAGTTGGTCAGTTTCTGGGTGTTCAGGCAGGTTGTGGTCAGTTGGATAGTTTCTGGGTGTTCAGTCAGGTTGTGGTCAGTTGGTCAGTTTCTGGGTGTTCAGTCAGGTTGTGGTCAGTTGGATAGTTTCTGGGTGTTCAGTCAGGTTGTGGTCAGTTGGATAGTTTCTGTGTGTTCAGTCAGGTTGTGGTCAGTTGGTCAGTTTCTGGGTGTTCAGTCAGGTTGTGGTCAGTTGGATAGTTTCTGTGTGTTCAGTCAGGTTGTGGTCAGTTGGTCAGTTTCTGGGTGTTCAGTCAGGTTGTGGTCAGTTGGTCAGTTTCTGGGTGTTCAGTCAGGTTGTGGTCAGTTGGTTAGTTTCTGGATGTTCAGTCAGGTTGTGGTCAGTTGGTCAGTTTCTGGATGTTCAGTCAGGTTGTGGTCAGTTGGATAGTTTCTGGATGTTCAGTCAGGTTGTGGTCAGTTGGATAGTTTCTGGGTTTTCAGTCAGGTTGTGGTCAGTTGGTCAGTTTCTGGGTGTTCAGTCAGGTTGTGGTCAGTTGGATAGTTTCTGTGTGTTCAGTCAGGTTGTGGTCAGTTGGTCAGTTTCTGGGTGTTCAGTCAGGTTGTGGTCAGTTGGTCAGTTTCTGGGTGTTCAGTCAGGTTGTGGTCAGTTGGTTAGTTTCTGGATGTTCAGTCAGGTTGTGGTCAGTTGGTCAGTTTCTGGATGTTCAGTCAGGTTGTGGTCAGTTGGATAGTTTCTGGATGTTCAGTCAGGTTGTGGTCAGTTGGATAGTTTCTGGGTTTTCAGTCAGGTTGTGGTCAGTTGGTCAGTTTCTGGGTGTTCAGGCAGGTTGTGGTCAGTTGGATAGTTTCTGGGTGTTCAGTCAGGTTGTGGTCAGTTGGTCAGTTTCTGGGTGTTCAGTCAGGTTGTGGTCAGTTGGATAGTTTCTGGGTGTTCAGTCAGGTTGTGGTCAGTTGGATAGTTTCTGGGTGTTCAGTCAGGTTGTGGTCAGTTGTCAGTTTCTGGGTGTTCAGTCAGGTTGTGGTCAGTTGGATAGTTTCTGGGTGTTCAGTCAGGTTGTGGTCAGTTGGTTAGTTTCTGGATGTTCAGTCAGGTTGTGGTCAGTTGGATAGTTTCTGGGTGTTCAGTCAGGTTGTGGTCAGTTGGATAGTTTCTGGGTGTTCAGTCAGGTTGTGGTCAGTTGGTTAGTTTCTGGATGTTCAGTCAGGTTGTGGCCAGTTGGATAGTTTCTGGGTGTTCAGTCAGGTTGTGGTCAGTTGGATAGTTTCTGGATGTTCAGTCAGGTAGTGGTCGTTCGGTCAGATGCTGCATGTTCCATCAGGTTGTGATCAGTTGGTGAGTTTGCGGTGCTCAGTCAGTTTCTGGTCAGTTGGCCAGTTGCTGGGTGCTGATATTATAATGTGGTCAGTTTCTGGCTGCTCGATCAGAATGTGGTCAGTTTCTGGATGCTTGATCAGAATGTGGTCAGTTTCTGGGTGTTTGTTCAATTTCTGTTCAGCTGGTCAGTTTCTGGGTGCTCAATCAGAATGTGGTCAGTTTCTCGGTGCTTGGTCAGGTTCTGGTCAGCAGGCCTGTTTCTTGGTGCTCGATCAGAATGTGGCCAGTTTCTAGGTGTTTGGTCAGTTTCTGGTCAGTTGGTCAGTTTCTGGGTGCTTAGACAACTCATTTCTTTGTTCTCGATGAGGTAGTGGTCAGTTGACCAGTTAAGGTGCTGAATTTGGTTGATGGCAAATAGTCAGGTTTATTTAAATTATACATTCACGGGATTTGGGTGTCGCTGTCAAAACCAGCATTTATTGCCCTTCACCTATTGCCCTTGAGAAGGTTTTGTTGAGCCGCTTTCTTGACCCGCCATAGTCCCTGTGATGAAGGTGCTCCCACAGTGTTGTTAGGCAGGAAATAGCAGGACTTTGGCACAGCGACGATGAAAGGGCAGTGATATATTTCCAAGTCAGGATGATGTGTAACTTGGAGGGGAACTTGTAGGTGGTTGTGTTCCCATGCGCCTGCTTCCCTTATCCGTCAAGGTCGTAGAGATCACGGGTTTGAGAGGTGCTGTCGAATAAAACTTGGCTTTTTCATGCAGTGCATCTTGTAGCTGGTAAACATTACAGCCACTGTGCGCCAGTGGATGAGGGAGTGAATGTTTAAGGTGCTGGATTGGTTGCCGATCAAGCAGGCTGCTATGGGCTGGATATTATCTAGCTGTATTGATTTGATGTGTTACCTTGTTTCCGGTGCTGTATTAGTTTGAGGTTCTGTATTAGTTTGAGGGACTGTATTATATGAAGAGCTGTATTACTTTGAGTTGCTTTATTCGAGCGCTGTATGAGTTTGAGGTGCTCTCTTGGGTTCAGGGACAGTATGAGTTGGAGATGATGCATTAATTTGAGGTGCTGTATTAAATTAGTTATTTTTATTTGATGTAATAATTTAATGAGTTTGAAGTGTATATTGTTTTGAGGGGATTAATTAGTTTGAGGACCATCGACGCAGATTCCTCACTTTAATTGTTTAACTGAATGACCACAGTTAAAGAGGGCAGCCACATCCCAGAGTGCAGCAGAGCAGCACTAGGAGGGGTCCTCTAACATATGAAATTTAATTGCTGAATGGCCACTGTTAAAGAATGCAGCCATATCCCAGAGTGCCGTACAGCCGTCCTGAGAGGACTCTCTAACATTTGAAATGGAATTAATGAATGAACACAGCAGAGTGAAGGACATAACCGAAACAATATGAGATCTAGAGATTGGTCTGATGGTGTTTGAAACAACACCCCATTGCTGGCAGGATACAGCTGGCAATTCTCATTAGTTAATTAATGTGATCAGAATTTGATCAGTCTTTGGGATTTTCAATTTCAATCTCAGCGCTAAATATTTACTGTCACAATAGGGACTGAACTCGTCTGTCGTAATCTGTTTGTTTAATTTGTTTTTAAATCTATTTTGAACGATGTTGCAACCTCACTGTCCCGGTGGAGATCGCGCAGGGTATAAATTAAAGGCTCTGGGAATGTATTGCTGCAGAGTTTAATTCAGAGAGATTGCCTGCAGCACGAAGGGACAGATTGCTATACAAAGAAAATGCATCGACCAATTCAATTTGTCGAGAAAATATACTACATGATCCTTGCCATCATTGTTGTTCCTGGTAAGTGACTATAACCATTGATGTTGTGTAAATCTGTAGGTGAGCTGACATCTGTTTTTGCTCTGTGACTGATAATGTTACATGCTGGACTTTTGGTAACCGTTATACAGACACCCGATCAGTGACAACATTTCGTTAAATCAAATGACCTGAATTAAATCTGCTGTTCTGTTCCATTGCCTCAAATGAAAGTAAATTTATACATGTAGCTTATAGGATCGCTGAAACAAGTTATTGTTTTTCGTGGAATATCTTGTACTGTTCAATCAGTCCTCAGTGCGGGCAACTCTCTTAGGGAAGGTAATAGTGGAAGGGGCTGTCATTGCAGAATTGTACTGCGTGTGGGTCACTAACCGAAATGGAACACCTAATCCCAGTGGACATGTATTACCTGGATTATCTGTCACTGTAGAATTGTACTGAGTGTGGGTCACTAACCGGCGTGGAACACCTGACCCCAGTGGCCATGTATTACTGGGAGTATCTGTCTCTGTAGAATTGTACTGAGAATGGGTCACTAACCGGAGTGGAACACCTGACTTCAGTGACCATGTATTACTGGGAGTATCTGTCACTGTAGCATTGTACTGAGTGTGGATCACTAACGGGTGTGGAAAACCTGACCCCAGTGGCCATGTACTCCTGGGCGTGTCTGTCACTGTAGCATTGTACTCTGTGTGTGTCATTCCCCGGAATGGAACAAGCTGGTTCTACTTTGAAAGCATTGATTTAAGGTACTGATCTCTCCCCTCCATGGAACTTCCTTCGTGTTTTACGAATGTAAGCTATGGCAAATGGGAAGATTTCAGTTGTTGGTTGATGACATTTGATAATACACTTACAAAGCGAAATGCATTGATAATGGTCTGTTTCCTATTGAAGTGCACCAACACAACCAGGTGTTAACTATTTGCTGACCTGTATCCAGCAGGACATCACTTTTACAATTCTGTGACTGATTAAGTTTTGACGGAACAGTTCTTATCTATGATTCAGATTATCTACATCGGTAACCTGCATCGATCTCAGCCATTAGCTCAGTGAGGTCTGTCCTTGCGAGGAGAGACACTGAAGAACATACATATCGGTGCAGGTTACCTGTGCAGAGATTCTGAATCAGGATACAGAAATCAGTCCAGTGTTAATAAGTAACAACATTAGTAAACTGTTAATAATGACTTAAAGTGTGCACTGCTACATAATAAACTACTTCAATATCTGCAATATTATGTAAGAACTGATGACTGTTATTAATTACTACTCATTTTACAGAGAATTACATAGTATTTACAGTGCAGAAACTGGCAATTCTGACCAAGTGGATTGAGTCTGTGTTTATGCTCCACACGAGTCTCTCCCCTTCCCAGCCCAACTAACCCTATCAGCGTATCTTTATAACCCTATCTCCTTCATGTACTTACCTACCTTACTCTGAAATGTATCTATGTTGTTCACCTCAACTATTCCATGGTGTAGTAAGTTCCATATTCTAACCACTCTCTGTTTAAAGAAGTCTCTCCTGAATTCCTGATTGGATTAATTAGTGACTGTCTTATATGGATGAACTCCAGCTTTCGAATCATTCACAGGTGGAATTATCTTTTCTACGTCTATCCCATCAAACTCCTTCATCATTCCAAAGACATGTATTAGTCCACCCCTCAGCCTTCTCTTATCTGGAGAAAAGAGCCCCAGACATTTCAATCCTTCCTGATAATTATAATCTCCCAGTTCTCGTATCATCCTTGTAAAATATTACGACTGTCTCCAATGCCACGATTCCTTTTTAATCGGATGACCAGAACTGTACACTGTGCGCTCAGTTTGGTATCACCAAGGTTGGATATAATTTTAATATAACCTCTTTGCTTTTCAATTCCATTCCTGTAGAAATTAACCCCTGTGCATTGTTTGCATTTTTATGGCCTTGTCAAGCTGTGTTGCTACTTTCAATGATTTGTGAAGCTGTAACCCTGAAACCCTTTTCCCCACTATCCCATTCAAACTCTTACTTTCGAAGGACTGATCGGGAACCTTATTCTTCCGACAAAATGCAGCACCTCACATTTAGCTGTATTGAAATTAATATTGTATTGTGTTGTGTTGCTATCTTCCCTCTGTGTTACCTGCACTCCCAATTTGGATTCGTCTTTAAATATTACATTTGTGCTTCTGCCTCCCGAGACAATATCGTTTATGCAAATAGTGAATATCAGTGGTTCTAGCGGCTATCCTTCGGGAACAACACCTCTCACCAACCGCCAATCTGAGTGAAAACCTTTAACCCCTACTACCTGTTTTATGTTTGTGTAACCAGCTTGCTATCAATTCTGCTGCTTGTTCCCCATCTCCACTTGTTCTGTGATTATTCATGAGTCTGCTATTTGCTAACTTATCGAATAGCTTTAGAAAATCAAAGTATATTACATCTACTACATCACCCTTATTTACTCTTTCTGATAATTATTCAAAGAATTCACGAAGGTTGGTCAAGCATGACATTCCTTTTGTAATACGTCCTGACTTTTTATTATGTTTTGTGTTTCTAGATGTGTTTTTCTATTACGTCTTTGAGTAAGGATTTCATTATATTTGAAAACACCAACGTTATGCTAACTGGCCTATACTTCCATGGACTTGTACTATCTTCCGTTTTGAATACAGGAATAACATTAGCTGTCTGGCAGTCCCATGGCACTATTCCCTTTTCTAATGATTGTTTACGAATGTATAATAATTTTTTAGTATGTTCATCAATATCTTCTATAAGCCCACCGACTCCCACAGCTATCTTGATTATATATCCTTCCACCCCACTCCCTGGAAGGAATCTATTCCACTCTCCTGGTGTATCTGCCACCGATGCATCTGCTCTGACGATGCCACCTTCCACACCAGTACTTCTGAAATGCCTTCATTTTTCCTCAGCTGAGGATTCCCCTCCATTGTGGTAGGCAGGGCCCTCGACCGTGTCAATCCAATTTCCCGCGTTACTGACATCACCCCTTACCCTGCAAGCCGGAAACAAGATAGGTTTCCCCTTGTCCTCACCTTCCACTCCACCCGCCTCCACATTCAACGGATCATCCTCTGCCATTTAATCCGTGTCCAGCTAAGGCAGCCACCAAACACATCTCCCCATCCTTCTCCTCTTTGCTAGATTTCCCAGGCTTCTCTCCGTGCTGTTACCATTTGCACCTCCTCTGGTACCATCTTTTGTTTATTTAATTGTCCTATTCGCCTTGTACCATCATCCCTCTTGTCATTGAATCACTCCGGCCCTATGGCCGATCACATTCCTTCCTCTTTGTACTTTGCTCCTCCATGCCAATTTCTCCAGTTTCTATCATTGCTTTTAAACTGTTAACCTCTGAGATCATGCAGTTCTGACGAAAAGTTATCGACCTGTTGTCGATTCTGAACCTGTCCCGGGGAACGTGCGAGATCTCCACTCTTACCACTCGCTACCTGGAGGCCATATTTCTCTCTCCACAGACGCTGCCTGACCCGCCGAGTTTTCTCAGCATTCTCTGTTATTTCCCTCAGATTTACAGCAGTCTCAATATTTTGCTTTCCCTCAAATATGTAGGTCTTGATATTAACAGGTCGGGTTATATCAGCGGGGGCGCGGGGGTGGGTGGATTGTCGGACGGGTTAACTCCACCACGTGGGTCTTTTGTCCCGGACAGTTCCGTCACCCGGAAGTCAGCCGGATTGACAGTTCAACGGGGAGGACTGCGGAGCAGGTGGCAGGACCAGGTAGGTCCGATAACCTACCCCGGGAGAGTATTGTCTGATCCTGGGTGTTCAGATACCCTGCCCCGGGAGAGTAGTGTCTGATCCTGGGTGTTCAGATACCCTACCCCGGGAGAGGGGTGTCTGATCCTGGGTGTTCAGATATCCTAGCCCGGGGAGAGTACTGTCTGATCCTGGGTGTTCAGATACCCTACCCTGGGAGAGGGGTGTCTGATCCTGGGTGTTCAGATACCCTAGCCCCGGGAGAGTAGTGTCTGATCCTGTGTGTTCAGATACCCTACCCTGGGAGAGGGGTGTCTGATCCTGTGTGTTCAGATACCCCATCACGGGGGAGGGGTGTCTGATCCTGGGAGTTCCTATACCGCATCACGGGGGAGGGGTTGTTTGATCCTGGGAGTTCCGATACCCCATCACGGGGGAGGGGTGTCTGATCCTGGGTGTTCCGATACCCCACCTCGGGGGAGGGGGTGTGTGATCCTGGGTGTTCTGATACCCCACCCCGGGGAGGGGGTGTCTGATCCTGGGAGTTCCGATACCCCACCCCGGGGAGGGGGTGTCTGATCCTGGGAGTTCCGATACCCCACCCCGGGGAGGGGGTGTCTGATCCTGGGTGTTCTGATAACGCACTCCGGGGAGGGGGTGTCTGATCCTGGGTGTTCCGATAACGCACTCCGGGGAGGGGTGTCTGATCCTGGGAGTTCCGATACCCCACCCCGGGGAGCAGGTGTCTGATCCTGTGAGTTCCGATAACGCACTCCGGGGAGGTGTGTCTGCTCCTGGTTTGATTGTATTCCACGAACTCTGAAGGGGGTGTCCGAAACCGTGGGGAGTCTGCTCCCCGACCGGGTGGAGGGACGATCCCCGACCCCGGGTGGTATTCAATACCAGAGCGCGGGGGTGTGTCCGATTCCAGGGGATCCGTTCCCGGACTCCGGCGGGGAGGTGCCTGATCTCAAATAGCTTCTAATCCCGTGGGGCTGTTGGGATCTTGGGGGAGTTTCGGTTTTGAAGGTGTGTCGTATCCTCGACCCTGTGGAGCCCGTTCCCCGGGCCTTGGGGGTCTGATGGGTGGGGAGATTGGGAGACCGGGGAAGCACTCCTGCTCCTCCTGGCCCATAAGCAGTGCTCTGAAGGCATTTCACTTCAACCCGAAACTGTCCTCGCCTCCCTTCAGCAGCTGGCTTTCCCGAGGCCTGAGAAACCCCACCGGCCACAGTTAATCCCGTAAAACAGTTTAACTCAGAGGATGCCAGCAACAATAAAATATATAAATTGCCAACCCGCCTCCTGGGAGCGCTGGCGACCCACCCCCTGTCCCGCCTCCGTTAAACTCGGACGTGGGCGGGTGGGATGGGGGCTGGCTCGAGTTAGAGTTTTTTTTAATTTTAAACTCTGTCCCGACAACAACCCAGCGGCTTTTAGGAACTTGTCTGGTCTCAGACACGGAGAATGTTTAATCAGTCATTTCCAATCTATTTCCCCGTCTCTTTTTTACAGTTAATTTAGTGGCGATTGTGATCCTGTCCCGGGGAAAGTGCGGACTCTCCACCTGCACCACTCGCTACCTGGTGGCCATGGCAGCGACGGATCTACTGGTCATTATCACTGAGATCAAACTGAGGCAGATCATTGCGTATTATTTCCCATTGTCTTTCCTGGACATCACCCCTGTGTGTAGTGTTATCGCCGTCCTGACCCGTGCAGCCACAGACTGGTCTGTCTGGTTCACCGTCACTTTCACCTTTGATCGATTTGTGGCCATTTGTTGCCAGAAGCTGAAAACTAAATATTGCACCGGGAAAACTGCGGCTGTGGCTCTAGCAACAAGTTGCATTCTGCTCTGCTTAAAAAACCTTCCCATCTACTTTACATATGAACCTGCAGAGAAAATCGACAATGTGCCCTGGTTCTGTGATATGAAGCCAAGCTATTTTACTGAGCGCGGATGGGTGGGATATGATGGGTTTAATATGGTTATGAACCCACTGCTCCCATTTGCTTTAATTTTGTTGCTCAACGCTCTGACAGTCAGACACATTTGGCCAGTCGAGTCCGTAAGGGACTGAGGGGTGAGAGCAAGGGAGAGAATCGCAGTGACCCAGAGATGGAGAGCAGAAGGAAGTCTGTGATTTTACTCTTCACCATATCCGGCAGCTTCATACTGCTGTGGTTGTTAACTGCTTTAGATTTCCTATATTATACCATTACAGGCAGAAATCCCGTAGATTACACTGATTCTTTAGTTATCTTTGGACAAGTCGGATTTATTCTGCGGAATTTAAGTTGCTGCACAAACACATTTATTTATGGGGTGACCGAGTCCAAGTTCAGAGGGCAGGTGAAGAGCGCGGTGAAATATCCGCTTACCTCAATTATTCAATTAATTAAGAATCAGAAAAACTGAGCGCAGCCCAAAGGCGGGTCCCGGTGTTTCCAGTCCATGAATGTAATATTTAGCCCCATATTCCATCAACTGAATCAGACCAGGAATCGCTGGTGATCTGGAAATACAACCAGCGGCGGGGCAAGCACTGTGTTTAGAACACGGCACTATTTCTGACTGACAGTTCGCACACTGTCTTTCGGGGCAGGAGCACTAGTTTGTTGCATTCCGTCTTAGCTCTTCTGTGAGGAGTCACTTCAGCTCTTTCGTGCAGCAATTCATTTGCAGCTTCCAGAGTAAGTGCCTCGTCACTAGATAGGCAGACGGAGCCGATTTGCATCGAATATACAGCTAAAAAGTCCATTCGGCCCAACTAGTCTGTGCTGGTGTTGTTGCTCCTTACGAGCCTGCACCCATTGCGTCTACCTCATCTCAGCCTTTCATGTACTTGACTGGTTTGCTTTTATAGCATCTAAGCTATTTGCTTCAACCAGTTCCTGTGGTAGTGAATTCGACATTCTAACACTCTCTGATTAAATATATACCTGCTTATTTCCCTATTGGCTATATAAGTAACTATCTTGCATTTATGGCTCTCTAGTTTTGGATTCTCCCACAAGTGTAAACATTGTCTCCACATCAACCTTGTCTAAAACATTCATTATTTCGAATCCCTCTATCAGGCCTCCTCTAAGTCCTCTCTCACCTAAACCAAAAAGGCCCAAACTGTTCAATCTTTCCCGATTGCTGTAAACTCTCACTTCTGGTGCCGTCCAATTAAAGATTTGTAAGATGTAAGCCATTGGCTCCCCGACACAAATTCCGTTGCCCAGCCACCGACTCCATCCCTCTCTTGACCCCTGTCTAAGGCTGAACCAGACCATTCGCAACCTTGTTGTGGTATTTGAGCGTGGGATAATTATCCGACCAGCTATCCACTTCATCACCAGGACAACCAAATTCCACCTCCGTAACATTGCTTAACTCCGCACCTGCCTCAGCTCATCTGCTGCTCAAACATTCATCCATTCCTTTGCTCGCTCGAGACTTGGCAAATAAATGCTCTTCTGAACAGTTTCCCATCTCCCACCCTCCATAAGCTTGTGCTCATTCAAGACCCTGCTGCCCGTCTGCTAACTTGCACCAAATCCCAATATACCATCACCCCTGTCCTCGCTGACCTACATTGTCTCCCGATCCGGCAACGCCTCATATTTAGAATTCTCATCCTTGTATTGAAATCCCTGCATGGCCACTCCTTCCCTATCTCTGTAAACTCCTTCAGCTCTACGAATCCCCGAGATCTCTGCGCTCCTCCAAATCTGGCATCTTGCACATCCCCGATTTTTACCTCTCCACCATTGCTGGATGTGATTTCAGATGCTTGGGCCCTTAGCTCTGGGATCCCCTCCATAAACCTCTCTGCCTCTCTAACTCTCTCCCCTCCTTTTAAGATGCTTCTTAAATCTACCTGTTTGACCAAGCTTTTGGCCATTATTGCTAATATCTCCTTATGTGGCTCGGTGTCGGATTGTGTTTGATAACGCTCCTGTGAAGCGCCTTGGGAGGATTTACTACATTAAAAGCACTATTTAAATTAAAGTTGTTGTTGTTGTGAATATTATTTCACTTTCTCCAGTACTTCTATGTCCTTTTTATAATATGGAGACTCTCACTACCCACAGTTCTCTAAGCGTGACGTGGCCAGTGTCCTTTACAACTTTAACGCAACTTACAAAGTGTTTACAGCACAGAGACAGGCCATTCGGCCCACAAGGTCCATGTCGGTATTAATGCTCCACATGAGCCTCCTCCCACTCTCCTTCATCTAAGCCAGTCAAAATATCATCCATTACTTTCTCCCTCATGTGCTTATCTCGCTTCCCCTTAGATGCATCTATCCTATTCGCCTCAATTATTAAGTGCAGTAGCGAATCCCACATTCTAACCATTCTATAGGTAAAGAAGTTACTCCTGAATTCACCATTGGATTTACTAATGACTATCTTAAATCGATGTCCTCTAGTTCTGTCCTGTCCCGCAAGTGGAAACACCTTCTCTACTTATAACCTTTCAAACTCCTTCATAATCTTAAAGAAATCTATCCGATCATCCCTCAATCTTCTCTTTTCCAAAGAGCCCTACCCTGTTTAATCTTTGCTGATAGTTATAACCTTTCTGTTCTGGTATCATTCTAGGAAATACTTTTTGCAACTTCGCCTTCACCTGTGCCCATTTTATAAGATGGAGTCCAGAAATGTTCGCAGTGCTCCAAGTGCAGTCTAAACAAGGTTCGATTCAAGTTTAACATAAGTGCTCTGCTTAACAATTATATCCCACAAGAAATGGACCCAAGTGCTTTCTTTGTGTGTTTATGGCCTGATCAAGCTGCATCGGTACTTTTAGTGATTTGTGTATGTGTAGCCTCGCATCCCTCTGTTCCTCACCCCATTGAAACACTTATTTTCGAAGGAGTATGTGACCTCCTTATACTTCCTATTAAAATGCAATACCTCACACTTCTCTATATTGAAGTTCCTTTGCCAATTGTACGCCCCTTCTGCAAGTCAATAAATGTCTTCCTGTATTGTGCCGCAATCCTCCTCTGTATTAATTATAAACCTCCATTTGCAGACATTCATAATTTTTAAAATTGCACTTCCGATTCCCGAGTCGAAATTGTTGATGTAAATGGTGAACAGGAATAGTCTAAGCAGGGATCAATGGGGCACATCACTGAATACCTCCCTCCAGTCTTAAAAACAACCGGTCACCACTACACTCTGCTTTCTGTCCCTTATCCAATTTGGTATCCATGCTGCCCTGAACTTTTAATCGCATTGGCTAAAATTTTACGAACAAGTCTATTTTGTGGTACTTTATCAATGCCTTTTGAAAGTCCATATACAAAACATCAACTGCACTACACTCATGATATTGCTACTTTCCTACCAAACTGCATCACCGCGCATTCATCTATGTGAATGTTCACTTGACACTTAACAGCAAGTTTGCAAGTTTTCTAATGTCTATACTGAGATGTCCTTCAGAGAAATGTTTCTTCCATATTTGAAGCTAAGCATCAGTTGTATTCAATAAAAGCAATAATATTTAATAGACGCAGACATCTACAACTGCGTGACGTTTTGGAATTTTATCAGAAAAACTGAAGATTTATTGTAGAGTAAACTCCTTGCTTGTCGCTTAACATTACTGTTGTTCGAAGAAGTTGGAGCACTTATTATTTATTTCAACTAACAGGGCTGCAGTCTTGTTTGCTTAAGCATCTCTTTTGGTCTTTCGTTATCTATTTTTTCATCTAACATCCACAGATCCTCCCCACCCCACCTAACAGCCTCAATTCATCCCCACCCCACCTAATATCCTCAGCTCCTCCACACCCCACATAAAATCCTCAGCTCCTCCACATCGCACATAATAACCTCAGCACCAACCCATCTAATATCCTCAGCTCCTCCCCACCTCACCTATTAATCTCAGCTCCTCCCCACCCCACCTAATATCATCAGCTCTTCCCCACCTAACCTATTATTCTCAGCTCCTCCCCACCCCAGCTAATATCCTCAACTCCTCCCCATCCAATTAGTATCCTCAGCACCTCCTCTCCCGAACTGATATCCTCAACACCGCCCACAGCACCTAATATCCTCAGCTCCTCCCCACCCCACTTAATATTCTCAGCTCCTCCCTACCCCACCGAATATCCTCAGCACCGCCCCACCGCATCTAATATCCTCAGCACCTCCCCATCCAACATAATATGCTCAGCACCACCCCGCCCCACCTAATATCCCCAACTCCTCCCCACCCAACCTAACATCCTCAGCTCATCCCCACACAACCTAAAATCCTCAAATCCTCGCCACCCCACCTAATATCCTCAGCACCGCCCCACCCCACCTAATATCCTCAGCTCATTCACCCCTCACTTAATATTTTCAGCTTATCCCCATGCTGCACTTTCTTATGCACACAGTCTGCAGCTGTCAATCACACACTCTCCTCCTGTGAACCGTGAGCGAACTTCCTGCCCTTGCATCGAATTGCAACAATTGACAGGAAGCTGTTGTTGTTCTATCTGATGGGGAATCTCTGACAGTAAATTGCACCCAACATAACAGAACACCCTTCAGTTGTATTTTACATGTTGTTATTTAAAGTGTACAGAAGTTATTTTTAATATAGATCATATTCCACACATGCGGTTAATAATGTTCAGCCTCTGATCTCCCTCTGTGCTCCGTTCGGTCAACGTGCTGACATTGAGGGTCTGGCCCCGGCCCTTCTTTATTCTCAGTGTAACGTGGAATTACTTGGTAGTTTTTGTCCAAGATACTTTGTGCAAAAAAAGTAGATTCACGAACTGATTTTTTGAAGAATTACTGATAATATCTAAATGGAAAAATAAAGAGACTTGAATTGGATCATTTTCTTTCTGAACTACCGCAGTTTTGGAAAGTAAATGTTTTATTCAAAAAACAAGGCAAGAATGTTAATTTATTTACCGTCTTTCACCAGCTCAGGACGTCCCGAAGAGGTTTTGCAGCCTCGGGTCAGGGGTCACAGGCTGGACACAATGGGCGCGGAGCTGGAGCCCGAATCCATGTTCAGAAACCACCAATCGCGGTCACTATGACATGCCAAGTATTGTGGCTTCATCCACCGCAGGGCAAAGGGCAACCGTGGGCGGTAATGTTCCTGTTACGTGTTGTCGGCCATATTTGTGTGTCAAAAGAGTACTTATTTTATTTGAAGAAATCATCATTTAATATATAGCTTTCCATGTAATTATTAAAAAGGTTTATTCAAATGCTTTAATAAAAATATTAATAAAAATCATGTTTTCGGGCTCTTTTTTGTGAGTTCCTTTCCAAACTCACCATTTTTAAGTTGAGAACAAAAATAAGAAATGTCCTGTCCCAAGGAGAGTCATTGATCCGAACTGGGATCAATCCATTGACCCTGGCCTTGTTACAAACTGAGCTGACAACCCCTTTCATTTACGTTACTTCCACTTGATTTAATTTCGTTTTGCGGCCTTGTATTTGACTTGGTAAACTTTTTCTGCAGCTGTCAATCACACACTCTCCTTCCGGGAACCGTCAGAGAACTTCCTGCACTGATATCTCTGCACACAGTCTGCAGCTGTCAATCACACACTCTCCTCCCGGTAACCGTCAGAGATCTTCCTGCACTTATCTCTCTGCACACAGTCTGCAGCTGTCTATCACACACTCTCCACCCGGGAACAGTCAGAGAACTTCCTGCACTGATCTCTCTGCACACAGTCTGCAGCTGTCAATCACACACTCTCCTCCTGGTAACCGTCAGAGATCTTCCTGCACTTATCTCTCTGCACACAGTCTGCAGCTGTCTATCACACACTCTCCACCCGGGAACATTCAGAGAACTTCCTGCACTTATCTCTCTGCACACAGTCTGCTGCTGTCGACACACACTCTCCTCCCGGGAACAGTCAGTGAAATTCCTGCACTGATCTCTCTGCACACAGTCTGCAGCTGTCAATCACGCACTCTCCACCCGGGAACAGTCAGAGAACTTCCTGCACTGATCTCTCTGCACACAGTCTGCAGCTGTCGATCACACACTCTCCTCCCGGGTACTGTCAGATAAATTCGTGCACTTGTCATTCTGCATACCGTCTTCAGCTGTCAATCACTCTCTTTCCTCCACACGAGCCTCCTCCCAATCTCCTTCGTCTAACCGAATCAAAATATCCTTCCATTCCTTTCTCCCTCATGTTCTTTGCCTTAAATGCATCTATACTATTCACATAAACTACTCTTTGTGGTACAGTGTTCCACAATTATCCACTTTTTGGGTAAGGAAATTTATCCTGAATTCCCTACTGGATTTATTAAAGACTATATTCATTCTATGGCCCTTAGACCTGGTCTCTCCCGCAAGTGGAATCATCTTATCTACGTCTACCCTATCAAACCCTTCATTATCTTAAAGACCTCTATCAGGTCACTCCTCAGCCTTCTCAAGAGATTGGTCGGTTCTGACCTTCGTTTTAGGGAATAAAGCTGGCCAGGTGGAAGGGGGACAGCATCTTGGATGTAGGGATCTTAATTCAGTTAGATTTATCGCAGTTATGGAAATGGACTAAGGTAGACCGATAGAAAAAAAGTCTCGATTGGGGAAAAGGCCAATTTTACTAAGCTGAGATGAGTTTTATCAAAAGTGGACTGGAAACAGCTACTTCAAGGTAAATCTGTTTCATAGCAGTGGGGGACATTCAAGGGGGAGATAGCGAGGGTCCAGAGCAAATATGTACCCACAACACATATGGCAGGACTCTCAAATCCATAGCCCCTGGATGTTAAGGGCCAGATAGGGGAGGTTAAGGCAAAAAGTGAATCGAATGTCAGATACCGATAGCTAAATAATGCAGGAAGCCTGGAGGAGTATAGAATGTGCAGGGTTGAAATTAAAGAAAGAATTTAGGAAAGCAAAAAGAGGGCATGAATAATATTTGCAACTAAAATCCAGGAAAATCCAAAGATGTTTTATGAATACATAAATAGCAAGAGAATAAAGGAAAGTGTACGGCCTATTAGAGACTAAAAAGTTAACCAGTGTCTGGAGGCAAAAGACGTGGGTATGGTTCTTAATGAATACTTTGCATCTGTCTTCAAAGAATAGAGAGACGATGCAGAAATTGTATTTAAGGTGGAGGAGTGTGTAATATTAGGTACGATAAACATAGTGAGAGTGTAAGTATTAATGGGTTTAGCATTTTTGAAAGTAGATAAATCGCCAGGCCTGGAAGAACTGTATCCCAGGCTTTATGAGAAGCAAAGGAGGAAATTGCAGAGGCTCTGACCATCATTTTCCAAACCTCTCTGTCTACAAGCTGGAGGACTGGATAAGTCCTAAAGTTGTACCGTTGTTTAAAACGGGAGAAAGGGATAGACCGAGTAATTAGAGGCCAGTCAGCCAAACCACTGTGTTGGGTAAATTATTTGAAAATAAATCTGAAGCAGAGTATAAATCGTCATTTAGAAAAGCACGCATTAATCAAGGACAGTCAGCATGTTAAGGGTAGGTCGTGTCTGACGAGCTTGATTGATTTTTTGAGGAGTTAACAAGGAGGGCTGTTGAGGATAACGCGGTGATGTAATCTACATGGATTTTAGCAAGGCATATGGCAAAGTGGTCGGAAAAGTTAAAGCCCATAGTATCCAATGCAAAGTGGCCAGTTAGATCTGAAAGAGTTAATTTAAACTCACTTTAAATTAAAATATAACGAATTCTCATTTTCTGTATGAAACCGAAGGGAAGCCAGGTGGGAGATAAGGCCTGGTTGAGCGTTGTGATACTTAGCAACAATCAAGGTCAATACACAATGACAGATTGTAAAACCCAGACACTGGGGGCCTCTAACAGATTACATATACACGTCATTAATGCTTTTAGTTTGCAACATAATTATTTGGTATAACGAATTAATGGTTTAGTTTGCAACATAATTAATTAGTTTGAATTAAAATATAACGAATTAATGATTTAGCTTGAACTGACATAAATTGTTTATAATATAACGAATTAATTGTAAGCTGTTTAAGTTTGAAATGGACATACTTGTAATCATGTGATATTTTGTAACTATGTGATTGGACAACTCTTCAATAAAAGGTTGTCATCGACAACGAGAGGTCGAGAAGTGAAGCCATCAGACCAAGCAAGGTTCTGTGCCACTTCTCCCAGGGATCTCTGAATATTAAACAAACTGTTTTTTTGGTTTTTACCTATAAACAGACTGGAGTGAAATAATTTCTCCCTAACAGATCCATCATTGACTGAGATACACCATGGTATCTCTCACTGACCATCGAGTGCTCCTCACCATCTACACTCAGTGTTCACCTGGGGACTGAGATACCGCATGATATTTCTCACTGACCATCGAATGCTCCTCGCCATCTGTACCTTTAACCAGCAGAGGTTGGAGGAGGAATCTAAACAAAGCTGACTATGTAAGTATGCGGGACGAGTTGTCTAAGGTAGATTAAGAAACTACATTAAAAGGTATGACGGTGGACAAGCAATTGCTAGCATTTAAAGAATTAATACATCATTTATAACAAATATACATCCCTTTAAGGCACAAAAATCCCACAGGAAAAGTGGTCGAACCTTGGCTAAATAGAGAAGTTAAAGGTAGTATTAGATTAGGATTACAATAATGGATTAGGAAAAAAAGGGAGGCTTTTGGCAGATACAAATTACTAAAAACAGTGGAAGCCCTAGAAAGTGTAGGGGGGTACTTAACAAAGAAATTAGGAGAGCGAAGAGTGGGCATGAAATAACATTGGCGGGCAAAATGAAGGAAATCCCACGATGTTTTATAAGTATGTTAAGGGCAAGAGGATAACCAGGGAAAGAGTAGGGCCCATTAGGGACCAAAGTGGCAATCTGTGTGTCGAGACAGAAGATGTGGGTGAGGGTTTTAATGAATATTTTGCATCTGTGCTCACTATGGAGAAGGACAGTGTAGGCATAGAAATCAGGCAGGGCGATTGTGATATACTTGAACAAATTAGCATTGAGAGGGAGGAGGTACTAGCGGGCATAAAAGTGGATAAATCCCCAGGCCCAGACCAGATGTATCCCAGGCTGCTATGTGAGGCAAGGGAGGAGATTGCAGGGGCTTTGACACAAATTTTCACAACCTCTCTGGCCACAGGGGAGGTGCCAGAGGACTGGAGGACAGCTAACGTAGTACCATTATTCAAGAAGGGTAGTAGGGATGAACGACGGAAGTACAGGCCAGTGAGCCTAACATCAGTGGTAGGGAAATTATTGGAAAAAATTCTGAGCGACAGATTGAGTCTCCACTTGGAGAGGCAAGGATTAATCAAGGATAGTCAGCATGGCTTTGTCAGGGGGAGATCATGTCTAACCAATTTGATTGAATTTTTCGAGGGGGTGACTCGGTGTGTGGATGAGGGTAGTGCAGTTGATGTAGTCTACATAGACTTCAGTAAGGCTTTTGACAAAGTCCAGCATGGGAGACTCGTCAAGAAGGTAAGAGCCCATGGGATCCAGGGCAATTTGGCACATTGGATCCAAAATTGGCTTAGTGGCAGGAGGCAGAGGGTGATGGTCGAAGGTTGTTTTTGTGACTCGAAGCCTGTGTCCAGTGGTGTACGGCAGGGATCGGTGCTGGGTCCTTTGCTGTTTGTAGTGTACATTAATTATTCAGATATGAATGTAGAAGGAATGGTCAGTAAGTTCGCAGATGACACTAAATTTGGTGGAGAGTTAAATAGCGAGGAGGGAAGCCTCAGGCCACAGGAAGATATAGATGAGTTGGTCAGATGGGCAGAACAGTGGCAACTGGAATTTAACCCTGAAAAGTGTGAGGTGATGCATTTTGGGAAGACTAACAAGGCAGGGGAATACACAAAGAATTGTAAGACCCTAGGAAGGACAGGAACCTTGGTGTGCATGTACATAGATCCCTGAAGGCAGCAGGACAGGTAGATAAGGTGGTTAAGAAGGCAGATGGAAAAGTTGCCTTCATTAGCCGAGGCATTTAAAAAAAGAGCAGGGAGGTTATGATGGAGCTGTACAAAACGCTGATTAGGCCACAGCTGGAATACTGTGTGCATTTCTGGTCGCCACACTGTAGGAAGGGTGCGATTTCATTGGAGAGGGTGCAAAGGAGATTCTCCAGGATGTTACCTGGGCTGGAGCGTTTCAGCTATGAAGAGAGACTGGACAGGCTGGGGTTGTTTTCCTTAGAGCAGAGAAGGCTGGGGGTGGGGGGGGCGGGGGTGGAACTGATTGAGGTGTACAAAATTATGAGAGGCATAGAGAGAAAGGAACTTTTCCCTTAGTAGAGGGGTCAATAACCAGGGGGCATAGTTTCAAGGTAAGGGGCAGGAGCTTTAGAGGGGATTTGAGGAAACACTTTTTCACCCAGAGGGAGGTTGGAATCTGGAACTCACTGCCTGAAAGGGTGGTAGAGGCAGGAACCCTCACAACATTCAAGAAGCATTTAGATGAGCACTTGAAACGCCATAGCATACAAGGCTACGGACCAGTTGCTGGAAAATGGGATTAGAATAGACAGGGCTTGATGGCCGGCGAAAACACGATGGGCCGAAGGGCCTCTTTCTGTGCTGTATATATCTATGTCTCCGGATTACTACCAGTGCCATGTGCTAGTGTGTACAGAAATAGGAAGGTAGAGCAGCTGAATGCGTGGCTGGAGAGATGGTGTAGGAGGGAGGGCTTTAGATTCCTGAGGCATTGCGTCCGTTTCCGGGGGAGGTGGGACCTCATCAAGCCAGACGGGTTGCACCTCAACGGGAACGGGAAGACTATCCTCGCGGGGAGTTTTGCTAGTGCTGTTGGGAAGGGTTTGATCGAGCTTGGCAGGGGGATGGGAACCTGAGGTTCGAATCAGAAGGGAGAAAAGCGAAGCTGGAAATAAAAGATAGGGGTTCAGATTGGAGATTAAATAATAAACTACTACCGTGATTTGATTTAAATGGAAAGGAGGGATTCACATGTGGAAGATTGTTGGCCTGAAGATTTCTGGGTTCATCTGAGAAAAATGAAGCAAATAAAAGACAATTAAAGTCTGTTCTGCATATTCTTACTGAGATTTCAATGAATTGTAGGCCTGAGTTTCACTGTCTGTGTACACAAGAGTGAAGGATTACATCAAACAAAGATTATAATTTATTTCGAATGGATCACTTGGATGAGGGGTTTGTCCCATGAGGAGAGGTTGAGTAAACTAGGGCTATATTCGCTAGAGTTCAGAAGAATGAGAGGTGATCTCATTGAAATGTATAGCATTCTTGATGGACATGACATGGTAAATGCTGAGAGGATGTTAAAGTTAAACAGAACCTGCACCCAAAGACACAAGAGATGCAGAAGTGGGATGTGTGGTAACACCTTCTGCCTCATCAGGTCTGGAAACCTTGTTTTTTTTTGTATTCCACCATCTCCTGTCCTTACAATAAACACACTGCATCCTGTGTAGTTCAGAACAGATTAACAGATCACGAAAAGCATTTCCCTTGCCAGAGTGCTGCCCTGGGCCATCCATGGATTAGCATGTCAATGGACAGGCCCCCTAGGGAGAAAATGGCTGAAGGGGTAGAGTCTGCAATCTGCTGACCTGGGGGTGGGAGGGTCCCAGTCCCAATCCCTCCCCCTCCAGGAGAAGGCCCATCTCTCTCAGTCTGCTGTGTGTGTTTGTTGTGCTGCGTGCAAATTCTCTCTGTCTCAATCTTTAACTCTTTAGATCCTCTGGTTTCTAACCGGGGTTTGTTTGTAATGTGATGTTGTTGAGAGAATGGCTAAAAATTCGGCCGAATACGGGAGAGTACCCACTGTGTACTTTCCCGTATTCGGTCCCGAAGTGCCGGTTTCCTGCATGCACTGCGCATGCGTGGGAAACCGGCATATGGCGAAGGGGGCGGTTCCTAGGTGAACCGCGTGCATACTAGAGGGTGTGCGCACGCAGCACACTTAGGTTTTTTTTCAGGTTTCAACGCGAGGGTAAGTATGGAAGATTTTGCACAAGAAAAAAGGAGGCGTAAGACCTCTTTTGAACAAGTTAAGTAGTTAATTAAGTATAATTTTCTATTTTTTTCAACAGGTTTATCTTTTTTAGAGACTTTAAAGAAAGGTAAGTTTATTTTTATAACTTAAAAAAAATGTAATTTTTTCAAAAATTTAAATTTTTGTTTAAAGAGGTTAATTTATTTAACTATAGTTATTTTATTAATGTGATGGTGTTTTTTATTTATTTGAGGTTTAGCATGTTCTTTTGGGGTCTCTTTCAATTCACAGATTTGACAGGTCTCCTGTCAAATCTGTGAATGAAAGATGGTGTGCTGCCATTGGCTCTCCATGTCCCACGTGATCCCAGATGTCGCATCGCACTAACTGCGCCCCTGAACAGCACACACTGCGCGCCGGCACAAGGGAGAGGCCCAGGACCCGAAGTTCCTGTGGGCCCAAAACACAACGGCCGGCGCGGAGTGTGATATCGCGCGCGATCCTTACCCCCGCGGCAAGCCTCCGAGTCTAATTTCTGGGCCATTGTCTGTGTAACTGAGAGAGGAAGCCCTGGGCTCTTGCTGTTTTTTTTCATTGCTTTGTTTCTTAACCAATTTATTTTCTCTCTCTCTTCTCCCAAGGATATTTATTATATTTGCAAATCTGTAACAAGATGCAGAGAGAGCGAGAGCGCTTTGGGACGAGTGATACCCGGGACAAGAGCTTCCTCCGCAGTGGACAATCCCAGGCCTTCGCCAGACCCTGCACCCAATGGGCCCACATGAGTTTGTGTCTGTTTATTACCCCGGGCGTTCATTTCCTCTCGGGGAGCCTGGGATTCTGAGGCCTCGGGTTAACTTGTTCCTGTTGAATTGTGGGCCTCGAGTTTTCAACAGCTTTAAAGCCCCGGCCTTGCAATGTGGCACAAACACGTTAACCCCTGGTGCGGGAAAAAGAGGACCCCAAGAGGAAATTAAAGTCCTCAACGCGAACCCGTGTTATATTTCCACAATAATGCGCGTGTTTTGGGCAGAGCGATTAACTTGAGGGTTGAATGAGATGCGCGGCAGCCATTTTAATTCATGTTACTGTGGTTCCGAGTGTGGATTTATTACAGTGTCTATTTCACTCCAGCTTTCTCTGTCTCTCTCCATCTTTCTCTGTCTCTCTCTCTCCATCTTTCTCTTATGTGGCTCGATGACAAATTTTGTTTTCTAACACTCCTGTGAAGCGCCCTGGGAGGTTTCACTACATTAAAGGCTCTATACAAATATAAGTTATTGTTGTTGTTATTTATCTCTAGCTTTCTCTCGCTCGCGCTCGCTCTCTCTCTTTTTGCAAAGCAATCAAATTTCTCCACCTTAATATGTAAAAAAAATGGCGCCCACAGCAATTGGATTTATCATGATTTTAAATGGTAGACAGAAACATTTCAGAGTACATTTCATTCAAGATTAAAGCTGAGATAGAGGGAAAGAAACAGAGAGAGATGGAGTGAAAGAAAAAGAGGATCAGAGATGGGGAGCTAGATAGGAACAGAGAGAGCTAGGGAGAGAGAACAAGAGAGGGAGAGAGGGAGAGAGAGAGGGACAGAGAGAGAGAGAGAGAACAAGATAGGGAGACATGGGGAGAGAGAGGGAGAGGGAGAGAGAGAGAGAGAGGGACGCAGATGGAGGTGAGTGTTAAATGCCACAAGTGGGAGATGCACTGCAACATTGAATGTATGCACAGCACCAGATCTGGGCCGAGCAGGTACTGGGGGGCAGGGAGAGGGAGAGGCACGGCGATCGCCAGTGTTTGTGTTTACAGAATGAGGCAGGCGGCGACTTTAATATGTGTCCCAAAGGAATCCCTGTTTAAAGAGAGGTTCGCACTTTCTGGGGAGTGAGGGGAGGTCCCCAGGCTTGGAATACACACCGGGGGCGGGCTACAGCGGACGCTCCTTAAAACCTCCCTCCTTGACCAAGCTTTTGGTCACCTGCCCTAATTTCTCCTTATGTGACTCGCTGTCAAATTTCTTGGTCTTACAATCCTCCTGTGCAGCGCCTTGGGATGTTTAACGACGTTAAAGGCGCTATATAAATACAAGTTGTTGTTGTCTCTATTTCTCTCCTCTTTCCCTGTGTCTCTCCCTCTTTGACTGTCTCTCAATTTCTCGATTTAGCCCCTTAACAAGTAAAAATGGCGCCCACAGCAATGTGATTTGTCGTTATTATAAATGGTGAGCCAGAAACATTTCAGAGTACATTTCAATCAAGATTAAATCTCAGATTGGGAGAAATAAAAGGGGGAGAAAGAAAGACAGAAACAGGGAGAGAGAGTCAGAGGGAGAGAGACAGCGAGAGTTGACTGGGGTTAAACACACAGTGAGAGTTAGGCTTTGAGGGGTTGGGGCTCCAGTGTGTTGTCACTGCCCCGCTCCCAGCCTCTGCAGAAAAGCCCCTCTGTCACACCCTTCCAGAATCTCAAAATTCAAAAGTAAATCCCGGGATGGTGATTTTAACAAGTGTCCCAAAGGAATCAGCAGCTTATCCCGGTTTAAAGAGAGTTTCGCACTTTCTGGGGAATGAGGGGATGTCCCCAGGCTTGGCACACACACCCCGGGTGGACAGAGATAGGGACAGGGAGAAGGAGAGAGAAATATAAATACACTGGAATATAAATACACGCACAGTGAAATTTACACAGGTACACAGAAAATATACACGCAAACTGAAATATACACTGAGGAGAAATTTCTTCACCCAAGTGGTTGTGAATCATTGGAATTCTTTACCCCAGATGACTGTGGAGAAAATAGTCAGAGTAAGGAAAAATGATTAGGTAAAATTAAATGCTCTTTATCTGAATGCACGCAGCATTCGTAACAAGATGGACGAGGTGACGGCACAAATAGAAATAAATGGGTATGATAGGCAGAAAGGAAAAGGAGGTGGGGTAGCTCTGTTAATAAAGGATGAGATCAGTGCAGTGGTGAGGAATGATATTGGCTCAGAAGCTCAAGATGTAGAATCAGTTTGGGTGGAGATAAGAAATAGTAAGGGTAAGAATTCACTGGTGGGAGTAGTATACAGGCCCCCTGACAGCAGCTATACTGGGGGCTTGTAAGAAAGGTACTGTAATAATCATGGGCGATTTTAATCATCATATAGATTGGACAAATCAAATTGGCAAGGGGTAGCCTTGAGGACGAGTTCACAGAGTGTATTCGAGATGGTTTCTTAGAGCAATACGTTGAGGAACCAATCAGGGAGCAGGGCATTTTAGATCTTGTAATGTTTAATGAGACAGGATTAATTCATCATCTCATAGTAAAGGATCCCCTCGGAAAGAGTGATCGTAGCATGGTAGAATTTCAAATTCAGCTTGAGGGTGAGAAACTTGGGTCTGAAACTAGTGTCCTGAACTGAAATAAAAGGCAATTACAAGGGTATGAGGACAGAGTTGGCTAAAGTGGACTGGGAAAATAGATTAAAGGGTAAGACGGTAGATCAGCAGTGGCAGACACTTAAGGAGATATCTCATAAATCTCAGCAGAGGTATATTCCAGTGAGAAAGAAAGGCTCTACGAGAAGGATACACCATCCGTGGCTAACTAAGGAAGTTAAGGATGGTATCAAATTGAAAGAAAAGGCATAAAATGTTGCGAAGATTAGTGTTAGGACAGAGGATTGGGAAATTTTTAGAAACCAGTAAAGGATGACAAATCAGCAAAAAAAACTCAAAATGTCCTTGGTCAGAGCTGTGTAGTTTATAAATTCATTCTTTGCTTTGTTTTAATCAATTTTCATTTCTCTCGCTCTCTCTCCAGAAGCTGCAACGTGATGATGCAGAGAGAGAGAGTGTTTTGGGAGCTGGAATCCTTGGAGAAGAGTTCCTTCAGAGGGGAGTGACTGAGGCCCCTCAGCACAGGCTGCCCCCAATGTGGCTGTTTAACACCCCGGGGATTCATTTCCATCGCTTGCTCTCCCCAATCGCCCAATGTAACTTGTACATCTTTCTGCACCACCCTCTCTCTCTCTCTACCTCTGTTGAAAAGGCGCTTAAGATGGCATACTAGATACTTTATTAGCCGAGGAATATGGAATACAAGAGCAGGGAGGTTATGCTAGAAACTGTATCAAACCCTATTTAGGCCGCAGTTAGAGTACTGTGTAGAGTTCTGGTCACATTACAGGAAAGATGCGATTGCTCTAGAGAGGGTACAGAGGAGATTTACGGCACAGACACGATGGGCCGAAAATAGTAGGTGATTTCAACTACCAGCATATTAAGAGGGTTAAAATTAGCGTGAATGGTATAGAGGGTGTGGAATTCCTAAAAGGCATCCAGGAGAACTTTTTTAGCCAGTATGCAGCAAGCCCAACAAGGGAGGGGGCAGTTCTGGACTTAGTTTCAGGTAATGAAACTGGGCAGTTAGAAGGCATATCAGTGGGGGAGCATTTTGGTGCTAGTGACCATAATTCAGTTAGATTTAAGATAGTTATGGAAAAGGATAATGACAGACCAGGAATAAAAATTCTAAATTGAGGAAAGCAAATTTTGCTAAGCTCAGAGGTGATTTAGTGGACTGGAAACAGCTACTTCAAGGTAAATCAGTGTCAGAGCAGTGGGAGCCATTCAAGGAGGAGATCTGGAGAGTCAGAGCAAACATGTGCCCTTAATGATAAAATGTGGGACTAACAAATCTAGAGCCCCCTGGATGTCTAGAGACATAAAGGTTAGGATAAAGAAAAAAAAGGGAGGCGTATGACAGATACCGAGGGCTAAATACTGCAGAATATTTAGAGGAATACAGAAAGTGCAGGGGTGCAATTAAAAAGGATATAAGGAAAGCAAAGAGAGAGCATGGAAAATTATTGGGAAGTAAAATCAAGGAAAATCCAATAATGTTTTATAAATATATTAAGAGTAAGAGGATAACTGAAGAAAGGGTAGGGACTATTAGAGATCATGAGAGTAATTAATCTGTGTGTGGAGGCGGGAGATGTCAGTAGGGTTGTTGATGAATACTTTGCATTTGTTAAGCGAAGCAAAAGAGGAAATAGCAGAGGCCCTGAAAATCATTTTCCAATCCTCTCTGGCTTCAGATGTGGTTCCGGAGGACTGCAAATGTGGTACCCCTTGTTTAAAGAGGGAGAAACGGATAGACCGAGTAATTACAGGCCAGTCAGTGGTGGGAAAATTATTGGAAAGAATTCTGAAGGACAGGATAAATCTTAATTTAGAAAGACACGGATTTATCAAGGATCGTCAGCACGGATTGGTGGGATAAGCTCGAAGGGGTGAACGGCCTCCTACATCAACCAATGTTTGTGTCTCTATTCTCTGTTCAGGGGTCAGAGACACCCAGCTCAGGTTTTGATTCCCTGTACACTGATGGGGGGGGTGGGGGGAACACCTTCCTGCAGTGAGGAATACATCCGGAGCTGGGATCGTACTGTGCACAAAGGTTGGGAATGCCAGTCAGCCTCTGCATGTCTCCATCTCTTGCTCCACATCTGCCCCTCTGATCTCTAATGCCCCCCATCTCAGTCTCTCTCCTCCTGTATACCCAGGCTTCTCAATCTCTCTCCAATTAGGTTCCAGACACTCATTATACAGCCACCGAGTGAGCGGCGACAGACATTTTGTGCTTGGTGTGGAGGGGCAGCCATTTTGTGCCCGTTGCAGGGCAGCCATTTTGAGCTTGGTGCGGGGGGGGGGGGGCAGCCATTTTGTGCTGGTTCGGGGGGAGTGTTTTACAGAGTTTGTGTGTGTTTGGACATGAATTAAACCAAATTAAAGAGGGTCATGAGTTGGAGCCACACCAGGTAAGTGAGTCACACAAGGGGCAAAATAGAGTTTCACCAGCAGTGGGGAGGGAGATTGACAGGGCGGGGGGGGGGCATTATACATGGATGGAGATATATGGGGGTCTTCTACAGGGGGCAGTGGAGTTTCACCAAGGGGCAGGAGGGAAGGAGTTTCACAGAGAGGGAGAGATACAGGGGGGAGGGTACAGGGAGATGGCTGAATTATACAGGGGGAGTATTGTACAGGAGTGGCATACAGCGAGGGGGAGGGAGGAGATTATACTGGGGCGGTGATGGGGAATTATACGTGGGTGGGTGGAGGAGATAAGTTGGGGGGGTGGAATTAAATGGGGGTATTCTACAGCTGGCTGGGTGGAATTCACAGGGGGATTGAAAGGGGCATTTCATAGCGAGGGAAATTATAACCGGAGATTAAACGGATAATTGCAGTGGGGAATTATATGGGGGGAGCTTCACGAGGGGGTGTAACGTACAGGGATATTATACCAGGGGAGGGGGGGGGGTTAAAAAGGGTGTAGTATACCAGTGGGACGGGGTGGAAGATTCACAGGAGTATAGTATAGACCAGGGGTGTGGGGGTTTCTACAGAGGGCAGCTTCACACGGAGTATTATACGGTGGGTGGAGAGAGTGTTTCACAGGGGGGTTATTTAGGGTGGAGGAGTTTCATGGGGATATTATACAGGCCGCAGGATATGGGGGGGGATGGAGATATATGGCGGGGGGGTGAGAATTAGACAGTGGAGTGGAGGACATAACAGGCAATAAAAAGGGCAGTTCACTGGGCTGGAGTTAGGATAAACAGGATATACAGGGGGGGGAATTAGACAGCGGAGGGGAGGAATTAGCAGGGGCAATGAAAAGGGGCAGTTGACAGGGCTGGAGGTAGGAAGAAACAACGTTTGGTGCGGGGGCAGCAATTTTGTGCTCGGTGCGTACCGTGCAGCCATTTTGTGCTCGGTGCGTGTTGGGGGGGGGCAGCTATTTTGTGTTCGGTGCGGTGAGGCAGCCATTTTGTGCTCGGTGTAGTGAGGCAGCCATATTGTGCTCGGTGCGACAGGGGGGCAGCCATATTGTGCTCGTGCGGTGGGGGGCAACCATTTTGTGCTCGGTGCGGCGAGGCAGCCATTTTGTGCTCGGTGCAGGACTGGTCAGCCATTTTGTGCACGGTGTGGCAGCCATGTTGTGCTCGGTGCGGGGGCAGCCATTTTGTGCTCGGTACGGGGGGAGTGTTTTACAGAGTTTGTGCTTATCTGGACATGAATTAAACCAAATTGAAGAGGGTCGTGAGTTGGAGCCATACCAGGTAAGTGAGTCACACAAGGGGCAAAATAGAGTTTCACCAGCAGTGGGGAGGGAGATTGACAGGGCCGGGGGGGGGGGGGCATTAGACATGGATGGAGATATACGGGGTTCTTATACAGGGGGCTGTGGAGTTTCTTCAAGAGGGAGGAGGGTAGGAGTTTCACAGAGAGGGAGAGATACAGGGGGGAGTGTACAGGGAGATGGCTGAATTATACAGGGGGAGTATTGCACAGGAATTATACAGGGGAGGGCAGCAGATAAGCGAGGGGAATTATACCAGTGGGGGGAATTCACATGGGGAGGAAACGGGGCATTTCAAAGCGGGGGAAATTATAGGTGGAGAGTTTCATGATGGTGGAGCTTCACGAGGGTGTAATATGCAGGGGTGTTATAGGGGGGCTTGGGGGATTTTCATGGGGTGCATTATAGGGGGGTGTCAGAGAGCTATAGTTACAGGGGCATTATACAGGACATAGTGTGGGGGGGGGGTGGATTGGAGATGACGGGTGGGATTAGAGGGCCACACAGGAGGGGGGCAAAAGAGGGGGGAGCAAAAGAGGGGGGGCAAAAGAGGGGGAGCAAAAGAGGGGGGGCAAAAGAGGGGGGAGCTAAACAGGGGGAAGCAAAACAGGGGGGGAGAAAACAGGGGGGAGCAAAACAGGGGGGGAGAAAACAGGGGGGGAGTAAAACAGGGGGGAGCAAAACAGGGGGGGAGAAAACAGGGGGGAGTAAAACAGGGGGGAACAAAACAGGGGGGAGCAAAACAGGGGGGGAGCAAAACAGGGGGGAACAAAACAGGGGGGAACAAAACAGGGGGGGCAAAAGAGGGGGGGCAAAACAGGGGGGGAGTAAAACAGGGGGGAGCAAAATAGGGGGGAGCAAAACAGGGGGGAACAAAACAGGGGGGGCAAAACAGGGGGGAGCAAAATAGGGGGGAGCAAAACAGGGGG
>JASTWF010000054.1:179806-395160 GCA_030390025.1 Squalus acanthias | reverse complement strand
CACACCCCACTGACACAGCCCCAAAACCCACTGACCCAGCTCCGCACCCCACTGACCCAGCCCCACACCCCACTGACTCTGCCCCACACCCCATTGACCCAGCCCCGCACCCCACTGACCCAGCCCCACACACCACCGACCCAGCCCCACACCCAACTGACCCAGCACCACAACACACTGACCCAGCCCCAATCCCCAGTGACCCAGCCCCAAACCACACTGACCCAGCACCACAACACACTGACACAGCCCCACACCCCACTGACTCAGCCCCACACCCCATTCACACAGCCCCACATCCCACTGAACCAGCCCAACAACCCACTGACCCAGCCACACACCCCACTGACCCAGACACGGACCTCACTGACCCAGCGCCACACCCCACTGACCCAGCCCCACACCCCGATGACTCAGCCCACACCCCACTGGCCAAGACTCACACCCCACTGACCCAGCCCCACACACCACTGACCCAGCCCACACCCCACTGACCCAGCACCGCTCCCCACTGACCCAGCACCACACCCCACTGACCCAGCCCCACACCCCACTGACCCAGCCACACACCCCACTGACCCAGACACGGACCTCACTGACCCAGCCCCTCACACCACTGACCCAGCCCCTCACCCCACTGACCCAGCCCCACACCCCACCTGACACAGCCCCAGACCCCACTGACCCAGCCCCAGACCCCACTGACACAGTCCCGCGCCCCACTCTCTAAGCCCCACACCTCACTGACCCAGCTCCACAACACACTGACCCAGCACCACACACCACTGAACCTATACCTCACCCCACTGAAACAGTCCCGCACACCACTTACCCAGTCCCGCACCCCACTGACCAAGTCCCGCACCGCACTGACCAAGACTGCACCCCACTGACCCAGCCCCACACCCCACTGACCCAGCCCCACACCCCACTCTCAAAGACCCACACCTCAATGACCCAGCACCACAAACCACTTACCCAGCACCACAGACCACTGAACCTGTACCTCACCCCACTGAACCAGTCACGCACCCCACTGACCAAGTCCCGCATACCACTGACCAAGACTGCACCCCACTGACCCAGCCACACACCCCACTGAAACAACCCCACACCCCACTGTCCCAGCCCCACACCTCACTGACACAGCCCCACACCCCACTGACCCAGCCCCACACCCCACTGACCTGTCCCACACCCACTGACACAGCCCCGCACCCCACTGACCAAGCCGAACACCCCACTGACACAGCCACAAACCCCTCTGACCCTGCCCCACAACCCGCTCTCACAGCCCCACCCCCCACTGACGCAGCACCGCACCCCACAGACCAAGTCCCGCACCCCACTGAACAAGATCGCACCCCACTGATCAAGACCGCATCCCACTGACCCAGCCCCACACCCCACTGACCCAGCACCACACCCCACTGACCGAGCCCCAAACCCCACTGACCCAGCCCCACACACCTCTTACCCAGCACCACACCCCACTGACCCAAACCCGCACCCCACTGACCCAGCCCCATACCCCACTGACCCAGCCCCACACCCCAATGAACCAGCCCCACACCACAATGACTCAGCCCCAGACACAACTGACCAGCCCCACACCCCACTGACACAGCCCCAAAACCCACTGACCCAGCTCCGCACCCCACTGACCCAGCACCACACCCCACTGACTCTGCCCCACACCCCATTGACCCAGCCCCGCACCCCACTGACCCAGCCCCACACACCACCGACCCAGCCCCACACCCAACTGACCCAGCACCACAACACACTGACCCAGCCCCAATCCCCAGTGACCCAGCCCCAAACCACACTGACCCAGCACCACAACACACTGACACAGCCCCACACCCCACTGACTCAGCCCCACACCCCATTCACACAGCCCCACATCCCACTGAACCAGCCCAACAACCCACTGACCCAGCCACACACCCCACTGACCCAGACACGGACCTCACTGACCCAGCGCCACACCCCACTGACCCAGCCCCACACCCCGATGACTCAGCCCACACCCCACTGACCAAGACTCACACCCCACTGACCCAGCCCCACACACCACTGACCCAGCCCACACCCCACTGACCCAGCACCGCTCCCCACTGACCCAGCACCACACCCCACTGACCCAGCCCCACACCCCACTGAACCAGCCCAGCACCCCACTGACCCAGCCCCACACCCCACTGACCCAGCCACACACCCCACTGACCCAGACACGGACCTCACTGACCCAGCCCCTCACACCACTGACCCAGCCCCTCACCCCACTGACCCAGCCCCACACCCCACCTGACACAGCCCCAGACCCCACTGACCCAGCCCCAGACCCCACTGACACAGTCCCGCGCCCCACTCTCTAAGCCCCACACCTCACTGACCCAGCTCCACAACACACTGACCCAGCACCACACACCACTGAACCTATACCTCACCCCACTGAAACAGTCCCGCACACCACTTACCCAGTCCCGCACCCCACTGACCAAGTCCCGCACCGCACTGACCAAGACTGCACCCCACTGACCCAGCCCCACACCCCACTGACCCAGCCCCACACCCCACTCTCAAAGACCCACACCTCAATGACCCAGCACCACAAACCACTTACCCAGCACCACAGACCACTGAACCTGTACCTCACCCCACTGAACCAGTCACGCACCCCACTGACCAAGTCCCGCATACCACTGACCAAGACTGCACCCCACTGACCCAGCCACACACCCCACTGAAACAACCCCACACCCCACTGTCCCAGCCCCACACCTCACTGACACAGCCCCACACCCCACTGACCCAGCCCCACACCCCACTGACCTGTCCCACACCCACTGACACAGCCCCGCACCCCACTGACCCAGCGCCACACCCCACTGACACAGCCCCACACCCCACTGACCCAGCCCCACACCCCACTGACTCAGCCCACACCCCACTGACCAAGACTCACACCCCACTGACCCAGCCCCACACACCACTTACCCAGCCCCACACACCACTGACCCAGCCCACACCCCACTGACCCAGCACCGCTCCCCACTGTCCCAGCACCACACCCCACTGACCCAGCCCCACACCCCACTGACCAAGCCCCACACCCCACTGACCCAGCCCCACACCCCACTGACCCAGCCGCACACCCCACTGACCCAGCCCCACACCCCACTGACCGAGTACCACACCCCACTGACCTAGCACCACACACCACTGACCCAGCCCCACACCCCACTGACCCAGTCCCACACATCACTGACCTAGCCCCACACCCCACTGACCCAGCCCCACAGCCACTGACCCAGCCCCACACCCCATTGACACAGCCCCACACCCCACTGACCCAGCCGCTCACACCACTGACCCAGCCCCACATCTCACTGACCCAGCCCCACACCCCACTGACCCAGCCCCACACCCCACTGACCCAGCCCCACAACCCACTGACCCAGCCCTACACCCCAATGACCCAGCCGCACACCCCACTGACCCAGCCCCACACTCCACTGACCAAGTCCCGCACCCCACTGACACAGCCCCGCACCCCACTGACCCAGCCCCACACACCCCACTGACCCAGCCCCACACCCCACTGACCCAGCCCCACTCCCCACTGACCCATACCCACACTCCACTAACCAATTCCGCACCTCACTGATCCAGCCCCGCACCCCTCTGACCCAGCCCCACATACCACACTCACCCAGCCCCACACCTCACTGACCCAGGCCGCACCCCATTGACCCATTGTGATGTTTGCTGTGTAACAGTTTGTGAATGTGACAAGGAACAAGGGAAGCAGTATGTGTGATGCTTACATAGAAACATAGAACAAAGAAAATTGCAGCAGAAGTAGGCGCTTCTGCCCTTCGAGCCTGCTCCGCCATTCAAGATGATCATAGCTGATCCTTTATCTCAATACCTTATTCCCGCTCTCTCCCTTTACCCCTTGATCCGTTTTGTGTCCATAAATCGATCTATCTCGTTCTTAAATATATTCAGTGACTTGGTCTACACGGCTTTCTGAGGTAGACAATTCCACAGGTTCACCACCCACTAAGTGAAGAAATTTCTCCTTATCTCATTCCTCAATGTCCTACCCAGTATCCTGAGACACTGACCCCTCGTTCTGGACCCCCACACCACACCCCACCCAGACAGCGGAAACATCCTCCCTACATCCAGTCTTTCTAGCCCTGTCTGAATTTTACACGTTTCAATGAGATCCCCTCTCATTCTTCTAAACTCTAGTGAATACAGGCCTAGTCGACACAATCTCTCCTCCTACGACAGTCCTGCCATCCCAGAAAATAGTCTGGTGAACCTTTGCTGCACTTCCTCTATGGCAAGTATATCCTTTCTTAGGTAAGGAGATCAAAAATGCACACAGTACTCCAGGTGCGGTCTCACCAAAGGCCCTGTATAACTGTAGTAAGACATCCTTGCTCCTGTACTCAAATCCTCTTGCAATGAAGGCTAACATACCATTTGCCTTCCTAACTGCTTGCTGCACCTGCATCTTTGCTTTCAGTGACTGATGTACAAGGACACCCAGGCCCTTCTGCTCATCAACATTTCCCAATCTATCACCATTTAAGTGCCTTTCTGTTTTTCCTACCGAAGTGGATAACAACACATGTATCCACGTTATACTGCATCTGCCATGTATTTGCCCACTCACTCAACTTGTCTAAATCGCCTTGAAGCCTCTTTGCATCCTCCTCACAACTCACAGCCCCAACTCGATTCGTGTCATCAGCAAACTTGGTAATATTATATTTAGTTTCCTCATCCAAATCATTGATATATATATTGTGAATAGCTGGGGCCCAAGCACTGATCCCTGCGGCAACCCACGAGTCATCGCCTGCCACCCCGAAAAAGACCCATTTATTCCTATTCCCTGTTTCGTATCTGTTAAGCAATTTTCAAGCCATACCATACAGAAAGTGTGAATTATAAATAAGACTTTTAGTTGGTTACTGGCGAATCTCCATGGTTTTGCTCATACTTCGAGAGATGGACTGGGAAGAGTTCTCACTACGTTTGTTGAAACAGGCGAGAATGGCAGGAGTACATGTGTCAATTTTCACTACAGCGCCCCTAGCGCTGGGAGGACTGAACAAGTGAACAATATTCTCTATTATAAAAGGAATTGGAAAAGGCGTTATCAATATTAAAAGGTATTATTAAACAGTGGCACCGGAAAACTTTATGAATGATATGCATCTATACAACCTGCTGTGTTATAATGTTACGATAGCAAAATACTGCGGATGCTGGAAATCCGAAATAACAACAGAAAACGCTGGAAAAACTCAGCAGGCCAGGCAGCATCCGTGGAGAGAGAAAGCGAGTTAACGTTTCAGGTCGATGACCTTTCATCAGAACTGTGTTATAATGTTAGTTTTCTGGTTTGGCAGAAACGGTATTGAAATGTATTCCCCTTACCCAGAAGATGTTGCTGCCACTGGACTGCCGAATACACAGATAGGAATTTGCAGTGATTCAAGGAGAGTTATGGTAATTGCATAGGGAAGGATTCTGAGTCCCGGAGAAACAGGTATTCAAGGCTAACGAGAGAGGTGGTTGAATTTCTTCTTTCAATGCAGCTATGTTATGGGGCTATATTTCTGCAACCTCTCCCCACTCACAGCTTGCCTGGGTATCTCCCTGCCGCCTGGTGGATAGAAGAAGTCTTTATTCCTGGAGCCCTCCTGCAAAACCTCGAAAGCAGTGTCTGGAAATTGGGCCGCCCTTCCGGGGTCTGTTGTGCCGGCCATTCTCCACAATCATCACTGATATTTGCCGACAGCCAAAGAGCTCCTCCACTTTCAGAGGAGCAGGACGCCATTATTTGGCGTCAGCACCGGTGTAATTATCGTCCACATTTCTGCGTCCTTCGAACACGGAGCGCAAGTGGCGCTGACAACAGGCTTATTTTATTTAAATTAAATGGATGGGAACACGAGACCTTCTTGGGGCCATGTGCTTGGGTGGATTTTCAAAGGGCGGTGCCCATTCTGTACCCCAAAAGCAATTTCTCACCCATTCGCACTTTTTCTAAAAATCCCTGAAATAATACAATACAGGGGTAGCGAACAGAAAACAGAAAATGCCACAAGTATTGCCGTTAAAAATGGTTTCATATTTGTAACGATGTGATATTATTTCTTTGCTAGTCGGTAAGGGTATGAACAGCTTTTTGCTGCAGTGTATGCCGTCTTCAAAAATGTTTTAGCTGAAATGAATTTCATTCTACTAACCTGCTTTTTGGTCAAAGCTTGGAGCATCGTCATTTAATAAATCTCCGGGAGAAGGAGTCGCTTCACTTGTACCAGTTTCTGGGGTCTGATCATCTTCCCCAGGAGCAGGGCCTTGAATCTGACTCTGTTCACTTGTACCGGTTCCAGCGGCCTGATCATCTTCCCCAGGAGCAGGGCCTTGAATCTGACTCTGTTCACTTGTACCGGATCCAGCGGCCTGATCACCTTCCCCAGGAGCAGGGCCTTTAATCTGACTCTGTTCACTTGTAACAGTTCCTGGGGCCTGATCACCTTCCCCAGGAGCAGGGCCTTGAATCTGACTCTGTTCACTTGTACCGGTTCCTGCGGCCTGATCACCTTCCCCAGGAGCAGGGCCTTGAATCTGACTCTGTTCACTTGTACCGGTTCCTGCGGTCTGATCACCTTCCCCAGGAGCAGGGCCTTGAATCTGACTCTGTTCACTTGTACCGGTTCCTGGGGTCTGATCATCTTCCCCAGGAGCAAGGCCTTGAATCTGACTCTGTTCACTTGTACCGGTTCCTGGGGCCTGATCACCTTCCCCAGGAGCAGGGCCTTGAATCTGACTCTGTTCACTTGTACCGGTTCCTGCGGTCTGATCATCTTCCCCAGGAGCAGGGCCTTGAATCTGACTCTGTTCACTTGTACCGGTTCCTGCGGCCTGATCACCTTCCCCAGGAGCAGGGCCTTGAATCTGACTCTGTTCACTTGTACCGGTTCCTGCGGCCTGATCACCTTCCCCAGGAGCAGGGCCTTGAATCTGACTCTGTTCACTTGTACCGGTTCCTGCGGTCTGATCACCTTCCCCAGGAGCAGGGCCTTGAATCTGACTCTGTTCACTTGTACCGGTTCCTGGGGCCTGATCACCTTCCCCAGGAGCAGGGCCTTGAATCTGACTCTGTTCACTTGTACCGGTTCCTGCGGCCTGATCACCTTCCCCAGGAGCAGGGCCTTGAATCTGACTCTGTTCACTTGTACCGGTTCCTGCGGCCTGATCACCTTCCCCAGGAGCAGGGCCTTGAATCTGACTCTGTTCACTTGTACCGGTTCCAGCGGCCTGATCACCTTCCCCAGGAGCAAGGCCTTGAATCTGACTCTGTTCACTTGTACCGGTTCCTGGGGCCTGATCACCTTCCCCAGGAGCAGGGCCTTGAATCTGACTCTGTTCACTTGTACCAGTTCCTGGGGCCTGATCACCTTCCTCAGGAGCTAGGCCTTGACCCTGACTCTCTTCATTTGTATCTGTCGCGCTCCTTTCATTGCTGCTGCCGAGTGTGGCCTGATTCTCGTAGCTCCTCGGAGCTCGACTCCGCTTATTCAAGTTGTTGCAACATCCAAATGGTTTACATAATAAGTGACCCATCTCCGTTTTTGGTTTACCTGAAAAACATTTCATTCCAAATTACAGAAGAGATTATTAGAATAGAAAACAAACATGTGGAATTAAAATTGATTGCTACAAAATTGAAAGGCCAGGTCCCCGATTTGAAGATTGAAGAACAGCGAAATCTAATTCTCCTGATTTTTATAACACGGTGAGAGTGCAGGAGTTGTGGGTGGGTCAGGGGGTGAGTGCGGTACGTGCGGCTGGGTTAGGGGGTGAGTGCGGAACGTGCGGGTAGGTCAGCGTGAGTGCGGGACGTGCGGGTGGGTCAGGGTGAGTGCGGGACGTGCGGGTGGGTCAGCGTGAGTGCGGGACGTGCGGGTGGGTCAGGGAGAGTGCAAGTCGTGCGGGTGGGTCAGGGTGAGTGCGGGACTTGTGGGTGGGTCAGGGTGAGTGCGGGACGTGCGGGTGGGTCAGGGTGACTGCGTGCGTGCGGGTGGGTCAGGGTGAGTGTGGGATGTGTGAGTTGGTCAGGGGGTGAGTGCGGGACGTGCGGGTAGATCCAAATGAGTGTGGGACGTGCGGGTGGGTCAGGGTGAGTGCGGGACGTGCGGGTGGATCAGGGTGAGTGTGGGACGTGCGGGTGGGTCAGGGTGAGTGTGGGATGTGTGGGTGGGTCAGGGGGTGTTTGCGGGACGTGCGGATGGGTCAGGGGGTGAGTGTGGGATGTGTGGGTGTGTCAGGGGGTGAGTGTGGGATGTGCGGCTGGGTCAGGGGGTGAGTGCGGAACGTGCGGGTGGCTCAGGGGGTGAGTGCGGGACGTGCAGGTGGGTCAGGGTGAGTGTGGGACGTGCGGGTGGATCAGGGTGAGTGCGGCACGTGCGGGTGGCTCAGGGAGAGTGCGGGACGTGCGGCTGGGTAAAATCAGACCTTGCCACTACTTTTACCAGACATAAGAATTTCAGGGGCATTTATTAGGCAGTAGTTGGGCAAGTAGCCCAACGCTGCGCCAGCGAATATCAATTTCCAGTGGATGCATACGATAGTGATGTTTATTCTTGCAGTTCGCAAGTTCGTGCTTTTCGTGCATGCACGGGCCTTTATGTTTCAATGAAATCCCCTCTCATTCTTCTAAACTCCAGAAAGTATAGGCGCAATCGACTCAATCTCTCTTCAGAGGACAACCCTCTCATCCCAGGAATAAACCTAGGGATCCTTTGTTGCACCACCTCTATGGCAAGTATATCCTTCCTTAAATAAGGAGACCAAAACTGTGCACAGCACTCCAGATGTGGTCTCACACGAGCCTTCTCCAATGTATAAAGACTTCCTTACTCTTGTACTCCAAACTTCAAGCAATAAATGCTGATTGCCATTTGCCTTTCTAATTGCTTGCTGCACTGCATTCTAACTCTCCGTGTGTCTTGTACTACAGCATTTACATCTCTCTGAACACCAATATTTCATAGTTTTGCTCCATTTAAAAATATTCTCTTTTTCTATTCTTCCTACCAAAGTGAATAACCTCACATTTCGCAACACTGTACTCCATCTGCCACCTTATTCATCCACTCACTTAAGCTGTCTATGTCCCTTTGCAGACACTTTGCAAACTTCTCACATCCTACTTTTCCACCTCGTTTTTATCGTCAGCAACTTGTATACTTTGCACTCGGTCCCTTCATCTAAGTCATTAATATAGATTGTGAGTAGCTGAGGCCCAAGCACTGATCTAGCGGCACCCCACTACTTACAGCCTGCCAATGTGAAAAATGACTGGTTTCTCCATACTCTCTGTTTTCTGTCTGTTAAACAATACTATATCCGAGCTAATACATTACAACCCACCCAATGTGCCCTCATCTTTCTGAATAACCTTTTATGTGGTACCTCATCAAATGCATTTTGGAAATCCACATACATTACACCCAGTGGTTCCCATTTATCAACCTTGCTTGTTACATCCTCAAAAACGTTAATAAATTTGTGAAGCACGATTTCCCTTTCATAAAACCATGTTGAACTGCCTAATCATATTATCATTTTCTGAGTGCCCCGTTACCACTTCTTTAATAATGGATTCCAGAATGTTAACGACGACTGATATCTGGATAACTGACCTGTTGTTCCCTGTTATCTCTCGCCATCCTTTCTTGAATAGCATGGTTACATTTGCAACCTTCCAATACACGGGGATCGTTCCCGAATCTAGGGAATTTCGGAAGATCACAACCAATGCATCCACTATCTCTGCAGCCACCTCTTTTAGAACCCTAGGGTTTAGGCCATTAGGTCCAAGGGATTTGTCAGCATTTAGTCCCATTAGTTTCTCAAATACTTTTTCTCTACTGAAACTAATTAGTTTAAGTTCCTCGCTCTCAGTAGCCCCTTGATTCCCCACTATTTTTGGTATACTATTTTGAGTCTTCTACTGTGAAGACAGACAGAAAATATTGTTTAAAGTCTCTGTCATTTCTATGTGCCCCAATACAATTTATCCTGTCTCAGCCTCTAAGGGTCCAACACTTACTTTTGCTACCCTCTTCCTTTTTAAAGGGCAGTTATGTTCAACAGTGATTATTTCTGTTAATTATTTCGAAGTATATGGTTCTCACAGCGGTGACATGATATGATAGTAAAGACAAAGAGCATTGTACTAAGCAAAGTCAGAGGGTAACTTTAACTTTGGACGATGGTGTAAATTTACGATATCCGCCCATTTACACCATGCCCGATTTTCCTATCCGTTTATATCAATCGAAGGGGGGATCGGGCCTGGTGTATATCAGGTGCCAATTCAATATTCCCAATGTTACACTATCGCCCAAAGTTAAAATAACTCCCAATGAATTACAGAGATCAGCCTTTCAAAACACAAGTAATTCAATGTAGTGAAGCATCTATTTGGTTTGATGGTTCTCGCGTGAAACAGTTTCAGTGCAATTCAATAGGATGTGACCGGACAGCAGGAACCTCATTGAACTGGAAAGCTCAGAAAGGCCACAATAATAGTTGAAGGTGCGACAAAAAGGAAGTCTTTTAACGCAACTGGGGAACAGTATGACAATGTTGCACAGATTGTACCTGGAGTATGGGTGAAATCCTAGTCTACAACAGCCACGACTGGAGAGCAGATCAGCGCCGCGAGCTATACCCGCTCTTCCTCGAGTACAGATGAACGGGAAATGCTGCACCGCATCTGAGATTAGCAGCACAATTAAATGCGCACAGAATTGGAGGTATTCCTTGTGACACAGGTTGGGGATTGCCTGGGAGCTAGGGGACAGATTGCGGGTATAAATAACCTACTCTGGTGGGCGGGATATGACAAGTGATGTTCCCCATGGATCTGACATGGTACCGCAGTTTTCACCGTATATATTAATGACTTAGATGAAGGAAGAGAGAGTTGTTTATCCGAGTTTGCAGATTGCACGAGCTCAGCAGGCTCAGTCGGTTATGTCGATCGGAGCAGGAAGTTACAACGGGAAATAGAAAAAATAAGGGAGTGGCCAAAAGTACGGCAGGCGGAGTTTAATGAGGGAAAGTGATCCGAGAAAGAAAAATCGGAATATTTTCTGCATGGCGAGAGACTAGGAGCCGTGGAGTGATTTAGGTGCCCATGTACACAAATCACTAAAAGCTAGTGCACAGGTACAAAAAATAATCAAAAAGGTTAATGTAATGTTGGCCTTTAACTCAGGGGTGCTGGAATACAAAGAGGAGGAAGTGATGCTTCACTTTCTCAGCGCCTTGATCAGACCAGACCTGGAGTACTGCGCCCGGCTTTGGTCAGCAAACCTGCGAAATCGAACGGGATGCCCAAAGAAACACACGTTCTGCAGTTAATGACGGGAGCGTTGTAGCTCTCCCTAAAACCCAAAGAAAAACATAATCATAAGACCATGGGGGTAAAATTCAAATTCGACGGAGGGGAAAAACGAAGAGTAGCGGATTGGCCGCCTGTTGTACACATATCTCCTGTATTCTGACCCGGAAAGTCCATTCCCTGGTGTTTATATCCTGGACCACCCCTTTATTGTGACCCGGTTCAGTCCATTCACTGGAGTTCATATCCTGGACTATCCCCTGTATTGTGTCCCGGTTCAGTCTATTCCCTGGGATGTATATCCCGGACCAACCCCTGTTACACTGTAAAGCTGTGATATAAACTCTGGGCTGAGCTGCCGCGCTGCCGGGCCATGTGCTGAATGGAACCGAGTTCCCTCAGTCACAGAGCGCGGCCCCTGTAACCCGGGCAACCATCCTGTTTCTGACCGTCATTCACACACCGGCCCGCGCTGCCCGGCACAAGAGGCAAACCCCTCCCACTGGAAATCCCCGGATTCACGGCAGGAGCGGCACTGCGTCTTCGCGGGGGAGCAAGGGATCGACACTGCGCCTGTGCGGGAATGCAAGGGAGCGACAGTGCGTCTGCGCCAGAGATCATTGCCGCTGTGCAAGCTGTCATATAAGTGATTGGCGTAACAAGATCTAGGGGCTGAATGAGCTCCTCTGATTTCTATCTGTCTGTGGTATTGCACTGCCAGATATTTTTACCAGGCGTTAATTAACTGAAGCCAATATTAGCTATCATGTACATGAAGGCTCTCGCGACACAGTTTTAAGTTGAAGACCGTGCCTTATTCAAACAGCACTAGCAGATTATCTTCCTTTCGTACCGGAGAGTGAGTGGACACTCTTGAACTTTGATATCAGATGTATAACAGAAAGTGAATGTGACAGGGCCAACAGTAAGCGTGAAGCTTACAGGAAGAGTTCCATAAAAATGGGACTTTTAATTCATTAGCAGTGAATCTCGGTGACCTTGCTCATACTTAGACAGATGGACTGTAAATTGTTTAAACTGTGTTTGTTGGAAGAGGCCAGAATGGCAGTTGAACAAGTGCGAATGTTCACTGCACCGCCCCCAGTGCTGATAGGCTGAATAGCATGTGGAATAATATTCTCCCTTGAAAAGGTATTGAAACAGGCATAATCAATATAAGAAGTGTTATTAAGCCACGGAAAGAGGAAGTCTTACGAATTTTATAAACTACTGTTCCGAAGCAACCGCCCTATATTCTTAGTTTACTGTTATAGACTTTCTGTTAAAAATACTACAGGTATCCAGAAGATGTCCCTACTCCTGGACTGCCGAGTACACAGACAGGAGACAACACTGAATGTTTGACGGTCTCTTGGATATAATTGGGAGCCAACGCCACGTATACTGAGATCTGACAGATTGTTACCCTGGCATTAGAGGAAATCACTCAACGAGAATAACTGATCACGGAAGTAACACAACCAACAACACATGTTCGGAGTTTAGTTCAGAACATTAACCCTGAACATTCAGCCAGTGTTTCTAACCATGAGGCTCTGATTCCAATAATGATTTTTACACCACCAGACCTGACACTGCGGGTTTACTGAATCCACCGTCAGTTCCAGCTGTACGGAACATTTAGCATCGCCGCATCTACAGAAATACATCCATAAAATAATTACTTTGTTGGAAATGACCACTTCTGCTTTTATAAACTGACGAACTTAAACCATCCGAATATGTACCTGTTAACAATTACCATTTAAAATGCTGCTAAACGATAACATCAACAAGTTCCATCCCACCATTTAACTCTCCATGGACTACTCCTCAGAATCGGTTTCATTCTTGTACACACGAATCTCCATCAAAGACGGACACCTCAGCACTTCACTCTACCGCAAGCCCACGGACAACCTCACGATGCTCCACTTTTCCAACTTCCACCCTAACCACGTTAAAGAAGCCACCCCTATGGACAAGCCCTGCGAATACACAGGATCTGCTCAGACGAGGAGGAAAGCGATGGACACCTACGGACGCTGAAAAACGCCCTCGTTCAAGAACGGGATATGACGCTCGACTCATCAATCGACAGTTCCGACGGGCCACAGCGAAAAATCGTATAGACCCCTCAGAAGGCAAACACGGGACACAACCAACAGGGTACCCTCCGTCGTCCAGTACTTCCCCAGAGCGGAGAAATAACCCGATGTTCTTTGCAGCCTTCAACATGTCATCGATGACGACGAACACCTCGCTAAGGCCATCCCCACGCCACCACTACTTGCCTTCAAACAGCCGTCTAACCTCAGAAGTACCATTGTTCGCAGCAAATTACCCAGCTTTCAGGATAACAGCGACCACGACACCACACTACCCTGCCACGGCAACCTCTGCAAGACATGCCAGATCATCAACACAGATAGCATCATCACACGTGAGGACACTACCCACCAGGTATATGGTACATACTCATGTGACTCGGCCAACGTTGTCTACCTGATACGTTGCAGGAAAGGATGCCTCAGAGCATTGTACATCGGCGAGACCATGCAGACACTGAGACAACGTATAAACGGACACCGCACAACAAGCGCCAGGCAGGAGTGTTCCCTCCCAGTCGGGGAACACTTCAGCAGTCAAGGACATTCAGCCTCGTATCTGCGGGTAAGCGTTCTCCAAGGCGGCCTTAGAGAGACATGACAACGCAAAGTCATCAAGCAGAAACTGATAGCCAAGTTCCGCACTCATGAGGACGGCCTCAACCGGGATCTTGGGTTCATGTCACGATACATGACATAGAGTCATCCAGACTCAAGTCATCGTTGGCTGATTCACAGATGTGATTTCCATAAAAAAAAGTAAAAATTTAAAAGTTTATCGTTTTCCATGCAGACTGCAGCTTTTGACACATTAGACCCCCTGTAACCCCACCTCATTGTCTCAGTTGTATCTTGCTATGTCTTTGATGTGGTGCCTTCCTGGCTGACCTGATTGTTTATCTGCCAAGTTGTGACAAGAGGCAGTCAGGAGGATTAAATGTAGTCGTCTGACATTGTACGCTACACATGCATTGTTCTCTACCTATATTTGCTTTGTCGATTTGTACTGCTTTACTTCACCTGACGAAGGAGCAGCGCTCCGAAAGCTTGTAATTTCAAATCAAACTGTTGGACTATAACCTGGTGTTGTGTGACTTCTCACTATATGTCCACCCGAGTCCAACACTGGCATCTCCACATCATGGCCATTTCTCCCCAATGAAGGCCCTGTCCTGTGCTCGGTCCTTATCCCAGTGACGGGCCTTTCCTGTGCTCGGTCCTTATCCCCAGTGACGGGCCTTTCCTGTGCTCGGTCTTCCTCCCCAGTGTCGGGCCTGTCCTGTGCTCGGTCCCTCTCCCCAGTGACGGGCCTGTCCTGTGCTCGGTCTTCTCCCCAGCGACGGGCCTTTCCTGTGCTCGGTCCTTCTCCGCAGTGACGGGCCTGTCCTGTGCTCGGTCTTTCTCCCCAGTGACGGGCCTGTCCTGTCCTCGGTCCTTCGCCACAGTGACGGGCCTGTCCTGTGCTCGGTCCTTCTCCCAGTGACGGGCCTGTCCTGTGCTCGGTCCTTCTCCCCAGTGACGGACCTGTCCTGACCTCGTTCCTTCTCCCCAGTGACGGGCCTGTCCAGTGCTCAGTCCTTCTCCCAAGTGACGGGCCTGTCCTGTGCTCGGTCCTTTTCCCCAGTGATGGGCCTGTCCTGTGCTCGGTACTTCTCCCCTGTGATGGGCCTGTCCTGTGCTCGGTCCTTCTCCCCAGTGACGGGCCTGTCCTGTGCTCAATCCTTCTCCCCAGTGACGGGCCAGTCCTGTCCTCGTTCCTTCTCCCCAGTGACGGACCTGTCCTGTGCTCGGTCCTTCTCCTCAGTGACGGGCCAGTCCTGTGCTCGGTTCTTCTCCCCAGTGACCGGCATGTCCTGTGCACGTTCCTTCTCCCCAGTGACGGGCCTGTCCTGTGCTCAGTCCTTCTCCCCAGTGACGGGCCTGTCCTGTGCTCGGTCCTTCTCCCCATTGACGGACCAGTCCTGTGCTCAGTCCTTCTAACCAGTGATGGGCCAGTCCTGTGCTCTGTCCTTCTCCACAGTGACGGGCCTGTACTGAGCTCAGTCCCTCTCCCCAGTGACAGGCCTCTCCTGTGTTCGGTCCTTCTCCGCAGTGACGGGCCTGTGCTGAGCTCAGTCCCTCTCCACAGTGACGGGCCTGTCCTGTGCTCGGTCCTTCTCCCCAGTGACGGGCCTGTCCTGTGCTCGGTCCTTCTCCCCAGTTACGGGCCTGTCCTGTGCTCGGTCCTTCTCCCCAGTGACGGGCCTGTCCTATGCTCGATCCTTCTCCCCAGTGACGGGCCTGTCCTGTGCTCAGTCCTTCTCACCAGTGACGGGCCTCTCCTGTGTTCGGTCCTTCTCCGCAGTGACGGGCCTGTCCTGTGCTCGGTCCTTCTCCGCAGTGACGCGTCTGTCCTGTGTTCGGTCCTTCTCCGCAGTGACGGGCCTGTCCTGTGCTCGATCTTTCTCCGCAGTGACGGGTCTGTACTGTGCTCGGTCCTTCTCCGCAGTGACGCGTCTGTCCTGTGCTCGGTCCTTCTCCCCAATGACGGAACTGTCTTGTGCTCGGTCCTACTCCCCAATGACGGACCTGTCCTGTGCTCCGTCCATTTCCCCAGTGACGGGCCTGTCCTGTGCTCGGTCCTACTCCCCAGTGACGGACCTGTCCTGTGCTCAGTCCTTCTCCCCAGTGGCGTGCCTGTCCTGGTCTTGGTCCTTCTCCCCAGTGACGGGCCTGTTCTGTGCTCGGTCCTTCTCCCAGTGACGGACCTGTCCTGTGCTCATCCTGCTCCCCAGTGACGGGCCTGTCATGTACTCGGTCCTTCTCCCCAGTGACGGGCCTGTCCTGTGCTCATCCTTCTCCCCAGTGACGGGTCTGTCCTGTGCTCGGTCCTTCTCCCCAGTGACGGGCCTCTCCTGTGCTCGTTCCTTCTCCCCAGTGACGGGCCTGTCCTGTGCTGGGTCCTTCTCCCCAGTGACGGGCCTGTCCTGTGCTCGGTCCTTCTCCCCAGTGACGGGCCAGTCCTGTCCTCGCTCCTTCTCCCCAGTGAGGGGCCTGTCCTTTGCTCGGTCCTTCTCCCCAGTTACGGGCCTGTCCTGTGCTCAGTCCTTCTCCCCAGTGACGGGCCTGTCCTGTGCTCGGTCCTTCTCCCCAGTGACGGACCAGTCCTGTGCTCAGTCCTTCTAACCAGTGATGGACCTGTCCTGTGCTCGGTCCTTCTCCGCAGTGACGGGCCTGTACTGAGCTCAGTCCCTCTCCCCAGAGACGGTCCTGTCCTGTGCTCGGTCCTTCTCCCCAGTGACGGGCCTGTCCTGTGCTCGGTCCTTCTCCCCAGTGACGGGCCTGTCCCATGCTCGGTCCTTCTCCCCAGTAACGGGCCTGTGCTGTGCTCAGTCCTTCTAACCAGTGACGGGCTGTCCTGTACTACGTCCTTCTCTGCAGTGACAGGTCTGTCCTGTGCTCGGTCCTTCTCCCCAGTGACGGGCCTGTCCTGTGCTCGGTCCTTCTCCCCAGTGACGGACCTGTCCTGTGCTCAGTCCTTCTCCCCAGTGACGTGCCTGTCCTGGTCTCGGTCCTTCTCCCCAGTGACGGGCCTGTTCTGTGCTCGGTCCTTCTCCCCAGTGACGGACCTGTACTGTGCTCGGTCCTTCTCCCCAGTGTCGGGCCTGTCATGTACTCGGTCCTTCTCCCCAGTGACGGGCCTGTCCTGTGCTCATCCTTCTCCCCAGTGACGGGTCTGTCCTGTGCTCGGTCCTTCTCCCCAGTGACGGGCCTCTCCTGTGCTCGTTCCTTCTCCCCAGTGACGGGCCTGTCCTGTGCTCGGTCCTTCTCCCCAGTGACGGGCCTGTCCTGTGCTCGGTCCTTCTCCCCAGTGACGGGCCAGTCCTGTCCTCGCTCCTTCTCCCCAGTGAGGGGCCTGTCCTGTGCTCGGTCCTTCTCCCCAGTTACGGGCCTGTCCTGTGCTCAGTCCTTCTCCCCAGTGACGGGCCTGTCCTGTGCTCGGTCCTTCTCCCCAGTGACGGACCAGTCCTGTGCTCAGTCCTTCTCCCCAGTGATGGACCTGTCCTGTGCTCGGTCCTTCTCCGCAGTGACGGGCCTGTGCTGAGCTCAGTCCCTCTCCCCAGAGACGGTCCTGTCCTGGGCTCGGTCCTTCTCCCCAGTGACGGGCCTGTGCCATGCTCGGTCCTTCTCCCCAGTAAAGGGCCTGTGCTGTGCTCAGTCCTTCTAACCAGTGACGGGCCTGTCCTGTGCTCGGTCCTTCTCCCCAGTGACGGACCTGTCCTGTACTCGGTCCTACTCCCCAATGACGGACCTGTCCTGCGCTCGGTCCATATCCCCAGTTCCGGGCCTGTTCTTTGCTTGGGCCTACTCCCCAGTGACGGACCTGTCCTGTGCTCAGTCCTTCTCCCCAGTGACATGCCTGTCCTGGTCTCGGTCCTTCTCCCCAGTGACGGGCCTGTCCTGTCCTCGTTCCTTCTCCCCAGTGACGGGCCTGTCCTGTGCTCAGTCCTTCTCCCCAGTGACGGGCCTGTCCTGTGCTCGGTCCTTCTCCCAAGTGATGGGCCTGTCCTGTGCTCGGTCCTTATCCCCAGTGACGGGCCTGTCCTGAGCTCGGTCCTTCTCCCCAGTGATGGGCCTGTACTGAAATCAGTCCGACTCCCCAGTGACGGACCTGTCCTGTGCTCGGTCCTTCTACACAGTGACGGGCCTGTCTTGTGCTCGGTCCTTCTCCCCAGTGACGGGCCTGTCCTGTGCTCGGTCCTTCTCCCCAGTGACGGACCTGTCCGATGCTCGGTCCTTCTCCCCAGTGACGGGCCTGTCCTGTGCTCAGTCCTTCTAACCAGTGACCGGCCTGTCATGTACTACGTCCTTCTCCGCAATGACGGGTGTGTCCTGTGTTCGGTCCTTCACCCCAGTGACGAGCCTGTCCTGTGCTGCGTCCTTCTCCCCAGTGACGGGCCTGTCCTGTGCTCGGTCCTTCTCCCCAGTGACGGGCCTGCCCTGTGCTCGGTCCTACTCCCCAATGACGGACCTGTCCTGTGCTCTGTCCATTTCCCCAGTGACGGGCCTGTCCTGTGCTCGGTCCTACTCCCCAGTGACGGGCCTGTCCTGTGCTCAGTCCTTCTCCCCAGTGACGTGCCTGTCCTGGTCTCGGTCCTTCTCCCCAGTGACGGGCCTCTCCTGTGCTCGGTCCTACTCCCCAGTGACGAGCCTGTCCTGTGCTGTGTCCTTCTCCCCAGTGACGGGCCTGTCCTGTGCTCGGTCCTTCTCCCCAGTGACGGGCCTGTCCTGGTCTCGGTCCTTCTCCCCAGTGACGGGCCTCTCCTGTGCTCAGTCCTTCTCCCCAGTGACGGGCCTGTCCTGTGCTCATCCTGCTCCCCAGTCACGGGCCTGTCCTGTACTCGGTCCTTCTCCCTAGTGACGGGCCTGTCCTGTGCTCGGTCGTTCTCCCCAGTGACGGGCCTCCTTTGTGCTCAGTTTTTCTACCTAGTAACGGGCCTGTCCTGTGCTCGGTCCTCCTCCCCAGTGACGGGCCTGTCCTGTGCTCGGTCCTTCTCCCCAGTGATGGGCCTGTCCCATGCTCGGTCCTTCTCCCCAGTGACGTGCCTGTCCTGTCCTCATTCCTTCTAACCAGTGACGGGCCTGTCCTGTACTACGTCCTTCTCCGCAGTGACGGGTCTGTCCTGTGCTCGGTCCTTCTCCCCAGTGATGGGCCTCTCCTGTGCTCAGTCCTTCTAACCAGTGACGGGCCTGTCCTGTACTACGTCCTTCTCCGCAGTGACGGGTCTGTCCTGTGCTCGGTCCTTCTTCCCAGTGACGGGCCTGTCCTGTGCTCAGTCCTTCTCCCCAGTGACGGGCCTGTCCTGTGCTCGTTCCTTCTCACCAGTGACGGACCAGTCCTGTGCTCAGTCCTTCTAACCAGTGATGAGCCTGTACTGTGCTCGGTCCTTCTCCGCAGTGACGGGCCTGTACTCAGCTCAGTCCCTCTCCCCAGTGACGGGTCTGTCCTGTGCTCTGTCCTTCTCCCCAGTGACGGGCCTGTCCTGTGCTCGGTCCTTCTCCCCATTGACGGGCCTCTCCCATGCTCGGTCCTTCTCCCAAGTGAAGGGCCTGTCCTGTGCTCAGTCCTTCTAACCAGTGACGGGCCTGTCCTGTACTACGTCCTTCTCTTTAGTGACGGGTATGTCCTGTGCTCGGTCCTTCTCCCCAGTGACGGGCCTGTCCTGTGCTCGGTCCTACTCCCCAATGACGGTCTGTCCTGTGCTCGGTCCATTTCCCCAGTGACACGCCTGTCCTGGTCTCGGTCCTTCTCCCCAGTGACGGACCTGTCCTGTGCTCGGTCACTTTCCCCAGTGACGGGACTGTCCTGGTCTCGGTCCTTCTCCCCAGTGACGGGCCTGTCCTGTGCTCAGTCCTTCTCCCCAATGAAGGGCCTATCCTGTGCTCGGTCCTTCTCCCCAGTGACGGGCCTGTCCTGTGCTCATCCTTCTCCCCAGTGGCGGGCCTGTACTGTACTCGGTCCTTCTCCCGAGTGACGGGCCTGTCCTGTGCTCATCCTTCTCCCCAGTAACGGGTCTGTCCTGTGCTCATCCTTCGCCCCAGTGACGGGTCTGTCCTGTGCTCGGTCCTTCTCCCCAGTGACGGACCTGTCCTGTGCTCATCCTTCTCCACAGTGACGGGCCTGTCCTGTGCTCATCCTTCTCCCCAGTGACGGGCCTGTCCTGTGCTCGGTCCTTCTCCCCAGTGACGTGCCTGTCCCATGCTCGGTCCTTCTCCCCAATGACGGGCCTGTCCTGTGCTCATCCTTCTCCCCAGTGACGGGTCTGTCCTGTGCTCGGTCCTTCTCCCCAGTGACGGGCCTCTCCTGTGCTCGGTCCTTCTTCCCAGTGACGGGCCTGTTCTGTGCTCGGTCCTTCTCCCCCGTGACGGGCCTGTCCCATGCTCGGTCCTTCTCCCCAGTGACGGGCCTGTCCTGTGCTCAGTCCTTCTAACCAGTGACGGGCCTGTCCTGTGCTCATCCTTCTCCCCAGTGACGGACCTGTCCTGTACTCGGTCATTCTCCCCAGTGTCGGGCCTGTCCTGTGCTCGGACCTAATCCCCAATGACGGACCTGTCCTTTGCTCAGTCCTTCTCCTCACTGAAGGGCATGTCCTGTGCTCATCCTTCTCCCCAGTGATGGGCCTGTCCTGTGCTCATCCTGCTCCCCAGTGACGGGCCTGTCCTGTGCTCATCCTTCTCCCCAGTGACGGGTCTGTCCAGTGCTCGGTCCTTCTCCCCAGTGACGGGCCTCTCCTGTGCTCGGTCCTTCTCCCCAGTGACGGGCCTGTCCTGTGCTCGGTATTTCTCCCCAGTGACGGGCCTGTCCTGTGCTCGGTCCTTCTCCCCAGTGACGGGCCTGTCCTGTGCTCGTTCCTTCTCCCCAGTGACGTGCCTGTCCCATGCTCGGTCCTTCTCCCCAGTGACGGGCCTGTCCTGTGCTCAGTCCTTCTAACCAGTGACGGGCCTGTCCTGTACTACGTCCTTCTCTGCAGTGACGTGTCTGTCCTGTGCTAGTTCCTTCTCCCCAGTGATGGGCCAGTCCTGTCCTCGCTCCTTCTCCTCAGTGAGGGGCCTGTCCTGTGCTCGGTCCTTCTCCCCAGTGACGGACCTGTAATGTGCTCATCCTTCTCCCCAGTGACGGGCCTGTCCTGTACTCGGTCCTTCTCCCCAGTGACGCGCCTGTCCTGTGCTCATCCTTCTCCCCAGTGACGGGACTGTCCTGTGCTCGGTCCTTCTCCCCAGTGACGGGCCTGTTCTGTGCTCGGTCCTTCTCCCCAGTGACGGGCCTGTCCTGTGCTCAGTCCTTCTAACCAGTGACGGGCCTGTCCTGTACTACGTCCTTCACCGCAGTGACGGGTCTGTCCTCTGTTCGGTCCTTCTCCACAGTGACAGGCCTGTCCTGTGCTCGGTCCTTCTCCCCAGTGACGGGCCTGTCCTGCGCTCGGCCCTTCTCCCCAGTGACGGACCTGTCCTGTGCTCGGTCCTGCTCCCCACTGACGGACCTGTCCTGTGCTCGGTCCTTCTCCCCAGTGACGGGCCGGTCCTGTGCTCGGTTCTTCTCCCCAGTGACGGACCTGTCCTGTGCTCGGTCCTTCTCCCCAGTGACGGGCCTGTCCTGTGCTCGGTCCTTCTCCCCAGTGACGGGCCTGTCCTGTGCTCGGTCCTTCTCCCCAGTGACGGACCTGTCCTGTGTTCAGTCCTTCTCCCCAGTGAAGGGCCTGTCCTGTGCTCAGTCCTTCTCCCCAGTGACGGGCCTGTCTTGTGCTCGGTCCTTCTCCCCAGTGACGGGCCTGTCCTGTGCTCGGACCTAATCCCCAATGACGGACCTGTCCTGTGCTCAGTCCTTCTCCCCAGTGACGGGCCTGTCCTGTGTTCAGTCCTTCTCCCCAGTGACGGGCCTGTCCTGGGCTCATCCTGCTCCCCAGTGACGGGCCTGTCCTGTACTCGATCCTTCTCCTCAGTGAAGGGCATGTCCTGTGCTCATCCTTCTCCCCAGTGACGGGCCTGTCCTGTGCTCATCCTGCTCCCCAGTGACGGGCCTGTCCTGTGCTCATCCTTCACCCCAGTGACGGGTCTGTCCTGTGCTCGGTCCTTCTCCCCAGTGACTGGCCTCTCCTGTGCTATGTCCTTCTCCCCAGTGACGGGCCTGTCCTGTGCTCGGTCTTTCTCCCCAGTGACGGGCCTGTACTGTGCTCGGTCCTTCTCCCCAGTGACGGGCCTGTCCTGTGCTCGTTCCTTCTCCCCAGTGACGTGCCTGTCCCGTGCTCGGTCCTTCTCCCCAGTGACGGGCCTGTCCTGTGCTCAGTCCTTCTAACCAGTGACGGGCCTGTCCTGTACTACGTCCTTCTCCGCAGTGACGTGTCTGTCCTGTGCTCGCTCCTTCTCCCCAGTGAGGGGCCTGTCCTGTGCTCGGTCCTTCTCCCCAGTGACGGACCTGTACTGTGCTCATCCTTCTCCCCAGTGACGGGCCTGTCCTGTACTCGGTCCTTCTCCCCAGTGACGCGCCTGTCCTGTTCTCATCCTTCTCCCCAGTGACGGGTCTGTCCTGTGCTCGGTCCTTCTCCCCAGTGACGGACCTGTTCTGTGCTCGGTCCTTCTCCCCAGTGACGGGCCTGTTCTGTGCTCGGTCCTTCTCCCCAGTGACGGGCCTGTCCCATGCTCGGTCCTTCTCCCCAGTGACGGGCCTGTCCTGTGCTCAGTCCTTCTAACCAGTGACGGGCCTGTCCTGTACTACGTCCTTCTCCGCAGTGACGGGTCTGTCCTCTGTTCGGTCCTTCTCCCCAGTGACAGGCCTGTCCTGTGCTCGGTCCTTCTCCCCAGTGACGGGCCTGTCCTGCGCTCGGCCCTTCTCCCCAGTGACGGACCTGTCCTGTGCTCGGTCCTACTCCCCACTGACGGACCTGTCCTGTGCTCGGTCCTTCTCCCCAGTGACGGGCCTGTCCTGTGCTCGGTTCTTCTCCCCAGTGACGGACCTGTCCAGTGTTCAGTCCTTCTCCCCAGTGAAGGGCCTGTCCTGTGCTCAGTCCTTCTCCCCAGTGACGGGCCTGTCTTGTGCTCGGTCCTTCTCCCCAGTGACGGGCCTGTCCTGTGCTCATCCTGCTCCCCAGTGAAGGGCCTGTCCAGTAATCGGTCCTTCTCCTCAGTGACGGGCCTGTCCTGTGCTCATCCTTCTCCCCAGTGACGGGTCTATCCTGTGCTCGGTCCTTCTCCTCAGTGCCGGGCCTCTCCTGTGCTCGGTCCTTCTCCCCAGTGACGTGCCTGTCCCATGCTCGGTCCTTCTCCCCAGTGACGTGCCTGTCCTGTGCTCAGTCCTTCTAACCAGTGACGTTCCTGTCCTGTTCTACGTCCTTCTCCGCAGTGACGGGTCTGTCCTGTGCTCGGTCCTTCTCCCCAGTGATGGGCCTGTCCTCTGCTCAGTCCTTCTCCCCAGTGACGAGCCAGTCCTGTCCTCGCTCCTTCTCCCCAGTCAGGGGCCTGTCCTGTGCTCGGTCCTTCTCCCCAGTGACGGGCCTGTCCTGTGCTCAGTCCTTCTCCCCAATGAAGGGCCTGTCCTGTGCTCATCCTGCTCCCCAGTGACGGGCCTGTCCTGTACTCGGTCCTTCTCCTCAGAAACGGGCCTGTCCTGTGCTCATCCTTCTCCCCAGTGACAGGCCTGTCCTGTGCTCATCCTGCTCCCCAGTGAAGGGCCTGTCCTGTAATCGGTCCTTCTCCTCAGTGACGGGCCTGTCCTGTGCTCATCCTTCTCCCCAGTGACGTGCCTGTCCCATGCACGGTTCTTCTCCCCAGTGACGGGCCTGTCCTGTGCTCAGTCCTTCTAACCATTGACGGTCCTGTCCTGTACTACGTCCTTCTCCGCAGTGACGGGTCTGTCCTGTGCTCGCTCCTTCTCCCCAGTCAGGGGCCTGTCCTGTGCTCGGTCCTTCTCCCCAGTTACGGGCCTGTCCTGTGCTCATCCTTCTCCCCAGTGACGGGCCTGTCCTGTACTCGGTCCTTCTCCCCAGTGATGCGTCTGTCCTGTGCTCATCCTTCTCCCCAGTGACGGACCTGTCCTGTGCTCGGTCCTTCTCCCCAGTGACGGGCCTGTTCTGTGCTCGGTCCTTCTCCCCAGTGACGGGCCTGTTCTGTGCTCGGTCCTTCTCCCCAGTGACGGGCCTGTCCCATGCTCGGTCCTTCTCCCCAGTGACGGGCCTGTCCTGTGCTCAATCCTTCTAACCAGTGACGGGCCTGTCCTGTACTACGTCCTTCTCCGCAGTGACGGGTCTGTCCTCTGTTCGGTCCTTCTCCCCAGTGACGGGCCTGTCCTGTGCTCGGTCCTTCTCCCCAGTGACGGGCCTGTCCTGTGCTCGGTCCTTCTCCCCAGTGACGGACCTGTCCTGTGCTCAGTCCTTCTCCCCAAGGACGTGCCTGTCCTGGTCTCGGTCCTTCTCCCCTGTGACGGGCCTGTCCTGTGCTCGGTCCTTCTCCTCAGTGACGGACCTGTCCTGTGTTCGGTCCTGCTCCCCAGTAACGGACCTGTCCTGTGCTCAGTCCCTCTCCACAATGACGGGCCTGTCCTGTGTTCAGTCCTTCTCCCCTGTGACGGGCCTGTCCTGTGCTCATCCTTCTCCCCAGTGACTGGCCTGTCCTGTACTCGGTCCTTCTCCCCAGTGACGGGCCTGTCCTGTGCTCATCCTTCTCCCCAGTGACGGGCCTGTCCTGTGCTCGGTCCGTCTCCCCCGTGACGGGCCTGTACTGTGCTCATTCCCTCTCCCCAGTGACAGGTCTGTCCTGTGCTCGGTCCTTCTCCACAGTGACGGGCCTGTCCTGTGCTCGGTCCTTCTCCCCAGTGACTGGCCTGTGCTGTGCTCAGTCCTTCTCCCCAGTGACGGCCCTGTCCTGTCCTCGGTCCTTCTCCCCAGTGACGGGCCTGTTCTGTGCTCATCCTTCTCCCCAGTGATGGGCCTGTCTTGTGCTCGGTCCTTCTCCCCAGTGACGGACCTGTCCTGTGCTCATTCCTTCTAACCAGTGACGGGCGTCTCCTGTGCTCTGTGCTGCTCCCCAGTGGCGGGCCTGTCCTGTGCTCGGTCCTTCTCCACAGCAACACTGCTCAGTTGCCAACAATCCCGATCCCATTGCTCGAAGGTACCACTCAGTTTCACCTAAACACTCCTGCAATAACTGCAATAACTCCCCAGCCGCATCCAGTGATTTAATCGCTCTCTATTTTACACAAGGCCAGATTTCTGCACTGTTCAATGCTGCGGTTTATGATAATCTGTGTCTATCTGCAGCTTGCAGCAGGAAATGCAGTGCTGGATCTGACGAATTTCCATGATAACAGTAGGACCAATAGCTGCCGTAATCCTCCGCCTCTTCCATTTCAGGGCTGAGTATATCTGTTCAATTCTGTCACTTTCCTCATCTCCACGGCACTCCAGACAGGGATTCATAAGAAACCCCAAAGTTCAGACACAAAAAGCAACTTTTGTTCTCTGAGATTGAGACAAAAGCATATTGTCTGATCTTACTGGACCCATTCTCCACGGGTGACACACTGTTTTATCTCACTGAGCCCATCCTCCCTGTTACTCACTGCCTGATCTCACTGGGCCCATGACCCTTGGGTGACACACTCTCTGATCTCACTGGGCCCATCCTCCCCTGGTTACACACTGTCTGATCTCACAAGGCCCATCCTCACCGGGTGACACACTGTCTGATCTTACTTGGCCCATCCCCCCCAGTTCACACACTGTCTTATCTCACTGGGCACAATCTTCCCCGGGTTACACAATGTCTGATCTCACTGTGCCGATCCTACCCGGGTTACGCACTGTCTGATATAACTTGGCTCATCCTCCCCGGGTTACACACTGTCTGATCTCACTGGGACTATCCTCCCGGGTTAAACACTGTCTGGTCTCACGGGGCCCATCCTCCCCGGGTTACGCACTGTCTGATCTCACTGGTCCCATCCTCCCCGGGGATCACAGTGTCTAATCTCACTGGGCCCATCCTCCCCGGGTTACACACTGTCTGATCTCACTTGACCCATCCTCCCAGGGTTACACACTGTCTGATCACACTGGGCTCATCCTCACTGGGACTATCCTCCCCGGGTTACACACTGTCTGATCACACTGGGCCCATCCTCCCCGTGTTACACACTGTCTAATCGAACTGGACCCAACTTCCCCGGGTTACACACTGTCAGATCGAACTGGGCCCATCCTCCCCGGGTGACACACTGTCTGAACTGACAGGGCCATCCTCCCCGGGTTACACACTGTCTGATCTCACTGGGCCTATCCTCCCCGGGATACACACTGCCTAATCTCACTGGGAACATCGTCCCTGGGTTACAAACTGTCTGATCTCACTGGGCCCATCCTCCACGGGTTACACAGTGTCTGATCTCACTGGGCCCATGCTTCCCGGATAACACACTGTCTGAACTCATTGGGCCCATCCAACACGGGTTACACACTATCTGATCTCACTGGGCACATCCTCCCCTGGTTACACACTGACTGATCTCACTGGGCACATCCTCCCCTGGTTACAGACTGTATGATCTCATTGGGCACATCCTCCCCGGGTTAAAAACTGTCTGATTTCACTGGGCCCATCCTCCCCATGTTACAAACGGCCTGATCTCACTCGGCCCATCCTCTCCGGGTGACAAACTGTCTGATCTCACTGCGCCAATCCTGCCCGGGTTACATACTGTCTGATCTCACTGGGCCCATACTCTGCGGGTTACACACTGTCTGATCTCACTGGGACCATTTTCCACGGGTTACACACTGTCTGATCTCACGGGGCCCATCCTCCCCGGGTTACACACTGTCTGATCTCACTGGGCCTATCCTCCCCGGGATACACACTGCCTAATCTCACTGGGAACATCGTCCCTGGGTTACAAACGGTCTGATCTCACTGGGCCCATCCTCCCCGGGTTACACAGTGTCTGATCTCACTGGGCCCATGCTTCCCGGGTAACACACTGTCTGAACTCACTGGGCCCATCCAACACGGGTTACACACTATCTGATCTCACTGGGCACATCCTCCCCTGGTTACACACTGTCTGATCTCATTGGGCACATCCTCCCCGGGTTAAAAACTGTCTGATCTCACTGGGCCCATCCTCCCCATGTTACAAACTGCCTGATCTCACTCGGCCCATCCTCCCCGGGTGACAAACTGTCTGATCTCACTGCGCCAATCCTCCCCGGGTTACATACTGTCTGATCTCACTGGGCCCATCCTCTGCGGGTTACACACAGTCTGATCTCACTGGTCCCATCCTCCCCGGATTACACACTGTCTGATCACACTGGGCCCATCCTCCCCGGGTTACACACTGTCTGATCTCACTGGAACCATCCTCGCCGGGTTACATACTGTCTGATCTCACTGGACCCATCCTCACCGAGTTACACACTGTCTGATCTCACTTGGCCCATCCTCCCCGGGTTACACACTGTCTGATCTCACTGGGCCATTCCGCTCCGGGTTACACACTGTCTGATGTCACTGGGACCATTTTCCACGGGTTACACACTGTCTGATCTCACGGGGCCCATCCTCCCCGGGTTACACACTGCCTGATATCACTGGGTCCATCCTCCCCGGGTTACACACATTCTGATCTCAATTGACCCATCATCCCCGGGTTACACACTGTCTGATCTCACTGGGCCCATCCTCCCCGGGTTACACACTGTCTTATCTCACTGTACACATCCTCCCCGGGTTACACACTGTCTAATCTCACTGGGCCCATCCTCCCCGGGTTACACACTGTCTGATCCACTGCGCCCATTCTCCCCGGGTTATACTCTTTGATCTCACCCAGCCCATTCTCCCGTTACACTCTGTCTGACCTCACTGGGGACGAGCATACAGCAAACCCCGCCCAATGCACATCCCCTGATCAGCAAAGTATCGACACTGCGCCTGTGCGGGAGAGCAAGTGAGCGGAATTGCGCCAGTCGCGGGAAAGCAATGGAACGAGAATGCATCACCACAGCGCTCTCAGTTGAAGGAGGATTACTCAGGAACATAGCAACATGAGAAGGACATTCAGCCCCTTCAACCTATTCCATCATTCAAATAAATCCTGGCTGATCTGTCTTAACTCCATGGCTCTACCTTGGTTTCGCACCAATAATGCACAACAAACATCTCTTAATTCTTTCCGCCATCCAAATGGAAGTAAACAAGTACCTGAAAATAAAATTGCTGGTTATGGGGAAAGGGCGGGGATTTCGCTGAAGTTCTCAGGGATCCGGCATGGGCTCTACAGGCCGAATGGCCTCCTACTGCCCCTTAAGAATGATTCTATCACCCCTTAAAAACCGAGCTCTAATCTGAATCTTATTCTTTATTGTTTTGGACTCCCCCAAATGAGGAAAACTAGTGTATCTCTATTTATCCTGTCATATCCTTTAATAATCTTAAACACCTCAATTAGATCACCACTTGATCATCTATATTCAAGGGAATCCAAACTTTGCAAACGATGAGGCCCGAAGTTTCGGACCTGCGGGGAGCAGAGTGAGAGCGGAGCAGATAAAAGGAGCAGCCCCACACCCACACCCCACTGACCCAGCCCCATACCCAAATCCCACTGACCCAGCCCCATACCCACACCCCACTGACCCAGCCCCATATACCACTGACCCAGCCCCACAACCCTCTGACATAGCCCTACACACCACTGACCCAGTCCCACACCCCACTGACACAGCCCCGCACCCATCTGACCCAGCCCCACACCCCACTGACCCAGTCCCACACCCCTCTGGCATAGCCCCATACACCAATGACCCAGCCCCATTCCCCACTGACACAGCTCCACACCCAACTGATACAGGCCCACACCCCACTGACACAGACCCACACCCGACTGACCCAGCACCAAACCCCACTGACATAGCCGCACACACCATAGACCCAGCCCCACACCTCACTGACCCAGCCCCACACACCACTGACCAAGCCCCACACCCCACTGACACAGCCCCAAACCCCACTGACCCAGCCCCACATCCCACTGACCCAGCACCATACCCCACTGACCCAGCCCCACTCACCTCTGAAACAGCCCCACACACCTCTGACCCATCCCCACACACCTCGGAACCAGACCCACACCCCACTGACACTGCCCCGCATCCCACTGACATAGCCCCACCACCCACTGACCCAGCCCCACACCTCTCTGACCCAGCCCCACACACCACTGACCCAGCCCCAGACCCCAATGACCCAGCCACGCACACCCCACTGGCCCAGCCCCACACCACACTGACCCATTCCCACACCCACACACAACTGACCCAGTCAAAACCACACTGACCCAGCCCCACACACCACTGACCCAGCCTCAAACTCCACTGACCCAGAACCACACCCCACTGACCCAGCCCACACCACACTGACCCAGTCCCACACACCACTGACCCAGCCCCACACACCACTGACCAAGCCCCACACCCCGCTGACCCTGCCCCACACCCCACTGATCCAGCCAAAAACACCCAATGACCCAGCCCCACACCCCACTGACCCAGCACCACAGCCCACTGACAGAGCTCCACACAGCCCAATGACCCAGCCCCTCACCCCACTGACCCTGCACCACGCCCCACTGACACAGCCCCACACAGCTCACTGACCCAGCCCCACACCCAACAGACCCAGCACCACGCCCCACTGACGCATTCCCACGCTAACACACAACTGACCCAGCCCCACACCCCACTGACCCAGCCCCACACCCCACTGACCCAGCCGCACACCCCACTGACCCAGTCCCAAACCCCAATGACACAGCCCCACACCCCACTGACACTGCACCACGCCCCACTGACACAGCCCCACACCCCACTGATCCAGCCCCACACCCCACTGACCCAGCCACACACCGCAATGACCCAGCCCCGCACCCCACTGAACCAGCCCCACACCCCACTGACCCAGCCTCACACCGCAATGACGCAGCCCCACACACCACTGACCCAGCCCCACACCCCACTGACACAGCCCCACACCCCAATGACCCAGCCCCACACCCCAATGACCAAGCCCCACACCCCACTGACCCAAATTCCACACACCACTGAACCAGCCCCACGCCCCACTGACCCAGCACCGCACCCAACTGACCCAGCCCCACATCCCACTGACCAGCCCCACACCCCACTGACCCAGCCCCACACCCCACTGACCCAGCCCCACGCTGTACTGTCCCAGCCCGACTCCCCACTGATCCAGCCCCATTCCCCACTCACCTGGACCCACACCCCACTGACCCAGCCCCATACCCCACTGACCCATCCCCGCACCCCACTGACCCAGCCCCACACAACACTGACCCAGCCCCACACCCCACTGACCCAGTCCCACATTCCATTGACCCAGCCACACACGCCACTGACCCAACCCCGCACCCCACTGACCCAGCCCCACAACACTCTGACCCAGCCTCACACCCAACTGACACAGGCCCAGTCCCACTGAACCAGCCCAACACCCCACTGACACAGACCCACACTACACTGACCCAGCCCCACACCCCACTGTAACAGTTCCACACCCCACTGACCCAGCCTCACTGACCCAGCCCCGCACTCCACTGACCCTGCCCCACACCCCACTGACCCAGCACAAATCACCACTGACCCAGCCCCATACCCCACTGAACCAGTCCCGCACCCCACTGACCCAGTACCGCACCCCACTGACCCACTCCCACACCCCACTGACCAAGCCCCACACCCCATTGACACAGCCCCACACCCTAATGACCCAGCCCTGCACACCCCACTGTCCAAGCCACGCACACCCCAAAGACCCAGCCTCACACCCCACTGACACAGACCCACACCCCACTGAACCAACCCCACACCCCACTGACACAGCCCCACACCCCACTGACACAGCCCCACACCCCAATGACCCAGTCCCACACCCCACTGACCCAGCCCCACACCCCACTGACACAGCACCACACCTCACTGACACAGCCCCACACCCCACTGACATAGCCCCACACCCCACTGACCCAGCCCCACACCCCACTGACCCAGCCCCACACCACACTGACCCAGCCCCACACCCCACTGGCCCAGCACCTCACCCCACTGAACAAGCCGCAAACCACACTGACCCAGCCCCACAACCAACTGACACAGCCCCACACCCCAATGACCCAGCCCCACACCCCACTGACCCAGCCCCACACCCAACTGACTCATCCCCGCACCCCACTGACCCAGACCATCACCCCACTGAGCCAGACTCACATCCACACCCCACTGACCCAGTCCCAAACCCCACTGACCCAGCCCCACACCCCACTGACCCAGACCGCACCCCTCTGCCGCAATCCCGCACCCCACTGACCGAGCCCCACACTCCCCAATGACCCAGCCCCACACCGCACTGACCTAGCCCCACACCCCACTGACACAGATCCACACCCCACTGACCTAGTCCCACACCCCACTGACACAGCCACTCACCCCACTGACACAGCCCCACCCCCCAATGACCAAGCCCCACACCCCACTGACCAAGCCCCTTACCCCACTGACCAAGCACTACACCCCACTGACGCACCCCACACCAGACTGACCTAGCCCCAAACCCCACTGACCCATCCCCACTCGCCACTTACCCGGGCCCACACCCCAGTGACCCAGCCCCTCACACCACTGACCCAGCCCAAAACCCCACTGAACCAGCACCTCACACCACTGACCCAGCCCAACACCCCACTGACCCAGCCCCTCACAACACTGACCCAGCCCCACACCCCACTGACCCATCCCCGCACCCCACTGACCCAGCCCCACACAACACTGACCCAGCCCCACACCCCACTGACCCAGTCCCACATTCCATTGACCCAGCCACACACGCCACTGACCCAACCCCGCACCCCACTGACCCAGCCCCACAACACTCTGACCCAGCCTCACACCCAACTGACACAGGCCCAGTCCCACTGACCCAGCCCAACACCCCACTGACACAGACCCACACTACACTGACCCAGCCCCACACCCCACTGTAACAGTTCCACACCCCACTGACCCAGCCTCACTGACCCAGCCCCGCACTCCACTGACCCAGCCCCACACCCCACTGACCCAGCCCAAATCACCACTGACCCAGCCCCATACCCCACTGAACCAGTCCCGCACCCCACTGACCCAGTCCCGCACCCCACTGACCCACTCCCACACCCCACTGACCAAGCCCCACACCCCATTGACACAGCCCCACACCCTAATGACCCAGCCCTGCACACCCCACTGTCCAAGCCACGCACACCCCAAAGACCCAGCCTCACACCCCACTGACACAGACCCACACCCCACTGAACCAGCCCCACACCCCACTGACACAGCCCCACACCCCACTGACACAGCCCCACACCCCACTGACCCAGTCCCACACCCCACTGACCCAGCCCCACACCCCACTGACACAGCCCCACACCTCACTGACACAGCCCCACACCCCACTGACATAGCCCCACACCCCACTGACCCAGCCCCACACCCCACTGACCCAGCCCCACACCCCACTGACTCAGCCCCACACCCCACTGACCCAGCCCCACACCACACTGACCCAGCCCCACACCCCACTGGCCCAGCACCTCACCCCACTGAACAAGCGCAAACCACACTGATCCAGCCCCACAACCAACTGACACAGCCCCACACCCCAATGACCCAGCCCCACACCCCACTGACCCAGCCCCACACCCAACTGACTCATCCCCGCACCCCACTGACCCAGACCATCACCCCACTGAGCCAGACTCACATCCACACCCCACTGACCCAGCCCAAACCCCACTGACCCAGCCCCACACCCCACTGACACAGACCGCACCCCTCTGCCGCAAACCCGCACCCCACTGACCGAGCCCCACACTCCCCAATGACCCAGCCCCACACCGCACTGACCTAGCCCCACACCCCACTGACACAGATCCACACCCCACTGACCTAGTCCCACACCCCACTGACACAGCCACTCACCCCACTGACACAGCCCCACCCCCCAATGACCAAGCCCCAGACCCCACTGACCCAGCCCCTTACCCCACTGACCAAGGACTACACCCCACTGACGCACCCCACACCAGACTGACCTAGCCCCAAACCCCACTGACCCATCCCCACTCGCCACTGACCCAGGGCCACACCCCAGTGACCCAGCCCCTCACACCACTGACCCAGCCCAACACCCCACTGACCCAGCCCCTCACAACACTGACCCAGCCCCACACCTCACTGATCCAGTCCCACTCCCCACTCACCTAGCCCCACTTCCCACTGACCCAGCACCACACCCCACTGGCCCAGCCCCAGACCCCACAGAGCCAGCACCACACCCAACTGACGCAGTCCCACACCCCACTGGCCCAGCCCCACACCACACTGACCCATTCCCACATCCACACACAAATGACCCAGTCATAACCACACTGATCCAGCCCCACACCCCACTGACCCAGCCCCACACCCCACTGACACAGATCCACACCCCACTGACCTAGTCCCACACCCCACTGACACAGCCACTCACCCCACTGACACAGCCCCAATCCCAATGACCAAGCCCCACACCCCACTGACCCAGCCCCTTACCCCACTGACCAAGGACTACACCCCACTGACGCACCCCACACCAGACTGACCGAGCCCCAAACCCCACTGACCCATCCCCACTCGCCACTGACCCAGGGCCACACCCCAGTGACCCAGCCCCTCACACCACTGACCCAGCCCAAAACCCCACTGACCCAGCACCTCACACCACTGACCCAGCCCAACACCCCACTGACCCAGCCCCTCACAACACTGACCCAGCCCCACACCTCACTGATCCAGTCCCACTCCCCACTCACCGAGCCCCACTTCCCACTGACCCAGCACCATACCCCACTGGCCCAGCCCCAGACCCCACAGAGCCAGCACCACACCCAACTGACGCAGTCCCACACACAACTGGCCCAGCCCCACACCACACTGACCCATTCCCACATCCACACACAAATGACCCAGTCATAACCACACTGATCCAGCCCCACACCCCACTGACCCAGCCCCACACACCACTGACGAAGCCCCACATCACGCTGACCCTGCCCCACACCACACTGGCCAAGCCCCACACCCCACTGACCCAGCCCGACACCACACTGGCCCAGCCACACACTCCACTGACCCAGCACCTGACCCCGTTGACCCAGCCGCACTCCCCACTGATCCAGCCCCGAACACCCCAGTGACCCAGCCTCACACCCCACTGACCCAGCCCCACACCCCACTGACCCAGCCCCGCACTCGATTGACCCAGCCCCACACCCCACTGAACCAACCCCGCACCCCACTGACACAGCCCCACAACCCAGTGACCCAGCCTCACACCCCTCTGACCAAGGATCATTCCCACTGGCCCAGCCCCACACCCCACTGACACAGACCCACACCCACATCCCACTGACCCAGCCCCACAACCAACTGACCCAGCCCCACACCCCACTGACCCAGCCCCGCACACCACTGACCCAGCCCCACACCCCACTGACCCAGCCCCACACCCCACAGACCCAGCCCCTCACACCACTGACCCAGCCCCACACCCCACTGACCCAGCCCCTCACACCACTGACACAGCCCAACACCCCACTGATCCAATCCCACTCCCCACTCACCTAGCCCAACACCCCACTGACCCAGCCCCACACCCCACTGGCCCAGCCCCACAACACACAGACCCAGCACTACACCCCACTGACCCAGCCCCACACCCCACTGGCCCAGCCCCACACCCGCTGACCCAGCCCCACACCCCACACCACACTGACCCAGCCCCACACAACAATGACCCAGCCCCACACCCCACTGACCCAGCCCCACACCCAACTGACTCATCCCCGCACCCCACTGACCCAGACCATCACCCCACTGAGCCAGACTCACATCCACACCCCACTGACCCAGTCCCAAACCCCACTGACCCAGCCCCACACCCCACTGACCCAGACCGCACCCCTCTGCCGCAAACCCGCACCCCACTGACCGAGCCCCACATTCCCCAATGACCCAGCCCCACACCGCACTGACCTAGCCCCAAACCCCACTGACACAGATCCACACCCCACTGACCTGGTCCCACACCCCACTGACACAGCCCCACACCCCATTGACACAGCCCCACACCCTAATGACCCAGCCCTGCACACCCCACTGTCCAAGCCACGCACACCCCAAAGACCCAGCCTCACACCCCACTGACACAGCCCCACACCCCACTAACCCAGTCCCACACCCCACTGACCCAGCCCCACACCCCACTGACACAGCACCACACCTCACTGACACAGCCCCACACCCCACTGACATAGCCCCACACCCCACTGACCCAGCCCCACACCGCACTGACCTAGCCCCACACCCGACTGACACAGATCCACACCCCACTGACCTGGTCCCACACCCCACTGACACAGCCACTCACCCCACTGACACAGCCCCACCCCCCAATGACCAAGCCCCACACCCCACTGACCCAGCCCCTCACACCACTGACCCAGCCCAAAACCCCACTGACCCAGCACCTCACACCACTGACCCAGCCCAACACCCCACTGACCCAGCCCCTCACAACACTGACCAAGCCCCACACCCCACTGACCCATCCCCGCACCCCACTGACCCAGCCCCACACCCCACTGACCCAGTACCACACTCCACTGACCTAGACACACACCCAACTGACCCAGCTCCACACCCCCTGACCCAGCCCCTCACCCCACTTACCCAGCTCCGCACACCCCACTGACTCAGCCCCACACCCCGCTGTCCCAGTCCCGCACCCCACTGACCCAGTCCTTAACCACACCGATCTTGCCCCGCACCCCACTGAACAAGCCCACACCCACTGACCCAGCCCCACACCCCACTGTCTCAGATCCACACCCCACTGACCCAGCCCCACACCCCACTGACCCAGCCCCAAACCCCACTGACCCAGCCCCACAACCCACTGACTCAGCTGCACACCCCACTGTCCCAGCCCCACACCCCACTCACCCAGCTCCACACCCCACTGACCCAGCTCCACAGCCCACTGACCCAACCCAACACCCCACTGACCAGCCCCACACCCCACTGACCCAGACCCACACCCCACTGCCCCAACCCCACACCCCACTGACCCAGCCCCACACCCCACTGACCCAGCCCCGCACCCCACTGACCCAGCCCGACACCGACACCCCACTGACCCATCCTGATACCGACACCCCACTGACGCTGCCCTGCGCTGAAACAACAATAACCCGTTCCAACACAGACAATCCACTGATACAACCCTACGCCTATACTCCACTGACACAGCCTCATCGATACCTCACTGACCCAGCCGTACACCGACACCCCGCTGACCCAGCCGTACACCGACAATCCACTGACCCAGCCCCAGGATCAGATAGAATAGACGCAGACTGAGATTTTCTATGTGGGGAAATCCAGAACAGTGGTGGGGGATCCTTAAATTAGATTTAGTCTGTTCAGGAGAGATATCAGGAAGCAGTTTGTCACACAATAATTATATAAGAACATCTGAAATAGGAGCAGGTTTAGTCCATTCGGCACTTCGAGATTGCTCCGCCATTCAATGAGATCGTGGCTGATCTTCTGCCTCAATTCCATTCACCGGCCCTACCATCATATCCCTTGATGCCTTTACTAGTCAGAAATCTATCGACTTCTGTTTTGAATATACCCAATGAATGAGCCACCAAAGCACTCTCGGGTAGAGAATTCCAAAGATTCACCACCCTCTGAGAGAAAAAATGTCTTCTCATCTCTGTCCTGAATTGCCTACCCTTTATCCTGAGGCTGTGGTCCCTGGTTCTAGACTCCCCAGCCAAGGGAGGGACTCTCCCAGCATCCACCCTATCAAGCCCTGTAATAATTTTGATACTTCAATGAGATCCCCTCTCATTCTTCTGAGTTCAAGAGAATACAGGCCTATCTCTTCTCATACGACAGTCCCGCCATCCCAGGAATCAATCTTGTGAACCTTCGTTGCACTCCCTCTATGGCAAGTATATCCTTCCTTAGATAAGGAGACCAAAATTGTACACAGTACTCCAGGTGTGGTCTCACCAAGGCCCGACATAATTGGAGTAAGACTTCTTTAATCCTGTATTCAAATACACTTGTCATGAAGTCCAGCATACCATTTGCCTTCCCAATGGCTTGCTGCACCTGCACATTCACTTTCAGTGACTCATGTACAAGGACACCCAGTTCCCCTTTGAGCATCTGCATTCCCCAATCTTTCACCATTTAGGAAATACGCTGCCTTTCTGTTTTTCTAACAAAGTGGATAACTTCACTTTTATCCACTTTATAATCCATCTTATAATCCATCCAATAGTTGGTAGAAAAATTAAATTCACTCCCCAAAAATTGTGGATTCAGTGTCCATTGATTTTTTTCATACTCTGATCGATATATTTTTATTACTTAAGATTATCGAGCGAAATGAATCAAAGGCAGGTAGATGGGGTTGCGATAGAGATCAGCAATAATCTCTTTAAATGGACGGGCTCAAGGGGCTGAATGTCCTCCTCCGATGTTCCTCCATTTCATCTTCTGCTGAATAATAAATTCCAGCATTTGGTGAATGTGAAGCTTAACCGGAGTTTGTGGACAATGACTTCAGCACTGGAGGGTTTGAACGGCCCCTTTAAACGGATGTGATTGGCTGTTTTTATTTGAGGCTGAGTTCCATCTGTTGTCACAGAATTCCAGGGGGGTAAAGATAAGATAATCGGTGCGAGAGAATCGAGGGTAAACCTTGTAAAATATAATTACTAAAAACACCCCACCCACCCCATAGAATAATATTCTTGTTGTTCAGACGATAAACAGTGAGTCAGGTCTAAACAACGCGCTCTCTGGAGTTTTTTCGGAGTCTCCGCCTCTGCCGGGCGAGTCCCAGCAGCTCTCCCGCACCCACCTGGCGGGACAGGACAACACTTGCACAGAAGCTTGTTGTGTTGTGTGTGAGCGGCACAGTGCAGTCCGTCTAACTGATCTGCTTTAAAACCAGCAATGCAGAAACACAGCCTGGCTGTCCCGGGCATTTTAATTGTGCAGTTTTAAGGACCGCTACTGCGGTGCTCTGGCCTGTGACCAGTTTGTCTGCGTTAATTTGTTGGATTAATCCAGAGCAGGGGGACAGTTTTACAGCCAGGGTGTTCGTTCCTGACACTTCCGGCTTCACTTAACCAACACGTTTTTGCAGCGTTAAGTTCAACACAGACAGCGTCAGTAAAATCAACTCCATAAACCTGCTTCTTATAGAGTCACCACTGGGTTAAAACTGCTCGCATACTGAGGGGGCAATTTTATATTTATTTGTACAGTCCTGGGCGATGATCCTGCTAATTGTGTATGGGGTTTCACAGTGTATCAGGAACTTGCCAGGTGTGTATGTGGTTTCACAGTGTATCAGGATCCTGCCAGGTGTGTATGGGGTTTCACAGTGTATCGGGATACTGTCAGGTGTATATGGGGTTTCACTCTATATCAGGATCTTGCCAGGTGTGTATGGGGTTTCACAGTGTATCAGGATCCTGCCAGGTGTGTATGGGGATTCACAGTGTATCGGGATCCTGCCAGGTGTGTATGGGGTTTCACAGTGTATCAGGATACTGTCAGGTGTGTATGGGGTTTCACAGTATATCAGAATCTTGCCAGGTGTGTATGGGGTTTCCCAGTGTATCAGGATCCTGCCAGGTGTGTATGGGAATTCACAGTGTACAAGGATGCTGCCAGGTGTGTATGGGGTATCACACTGTAGCAGGATCCTGCCAGGTGTGCATGGGGTTTCACAGTGTATCAGGATCCTGCCAGGTGTGTATGGGGTTTCACCGTGTACCAGGATCCTGCCAGGTGTTTATGGGGTTTAACAATGTATCAGGATCCTGCCAGCTGTGCATGGGGTTTCACAGTATATCAGGATCTTGCCACGTGTGTTTAGGGATTCACAGTTTACCAGGATCCTGCCAGGTGTGCATGGGGTTTCACAGTATATCAGGATCCTGCCAGGAGTGCATGGGGTTTCACAGTGTATCAGGAACCTGATAGGTGTGTATGGGGTTTCTCAGTGTATCAGGAACCTGCCAGGTGTTTATTGGTTCTCACAGTGTATCAGGATCCTGCCAGGTGTGTATGGGATTTCACAGTGTATCAGGATCCTGCCAGGTGTTTATTGGTTCTCAAAGTGTGTCAGGATTCGGCCAGCTGTGTATGGGGTTTCACAGTGTATCAGGATCCTGCCAGGTGTGTATGGGCTTTTCACAGTGTACCAGGATCCTTCCTGGTGTGTATGGGGTTTCACAGTGTTCAGGAACCTGTCAGGTGTATAGGGGGTTTCACAGTATAACGGGAACTTGCCTGGTGTGTATGGGGTTTCACAGTGTATTAGGATCCTGCCAGGTGTTTATTGGTTCTCACAGTGTATCAGGATTCGGCCAGCTGTGTATAGGGTTTCACAGTGTATCAGGATCCTGCCAGGTGTGTATGGGGTTTCACAGTGTACCAGGATCCTTCCTGATGTGTATGGGGTTTCACAGTGTTCAGGAACCTGACAGGTGAATAGGGGGTTTCACAGTATAACAGGAACTTGCCTGGTGTGTATGGGGTTTCACAGTGTATCAGGATCCGTCCAGGTATGTATGGTGTTTCACAGTATATTAGGATCCTGCCAAGTGTGTATGGGGTTCCACAGTGTATCTGGATCCTGCCAGGTGTGTATGGGGTTTCACAGTGTATCAGGATCCTGCCAGTTGTTTATTGGTTCTCACAGTGTATCAGGATTCGGCCAGGTGTGCATATGGATTCACTGTGTATCATGATTCCACCGGGTGTGTTTGGGGTTTCGCAATTGCAACCGTTGTTCTGATTTTCTCACACACTACTTGTCAAACAATCCTTATTGCTGTGGTAGAGTCTATTCTGGTTGGAAATATGGAATGAGTGATCATTGATGAATTTAATGATCCTTCACTCGGTTTTACACAGTCTGGTAGAATTGCATTTATTTAATCACAGATTTGTGTTGAATATTTAAGATTTTGAGTTTTATTTTATATTCTGGTATTTTATCAATATGATATTTATCCGCATATACAATATATAGCTGGGTGTGATCCCTCTTGTCCCTATGGGCTGTGACATTGTTCGTGTGTTCGTGGAGATCTGTCCTGGTTGGTGCTTCTATTTGAATATATTGACCATATCTCTCATGGTGTCAGCACCTGACTAAGGAGCACTGTAGGAGGTGAGCACATTTCCCGTTGTTCCACTAATATTAACACTAATGTAAAATGTTATGAAGCATGTACCTTTATACAGTGAGCTGATACACAGCATTTATGTTTGGAATCTTTCGGGGCCTGACTGAGCTGGACTGTGTGTTCGGTCTGAACAGTGGGCCCCGCCGTTGTCAGTTAAATTAAATAGTATTGGGCACCAAACGGTTCAGTGAGTGAAAACAGCGCGCGTTATTGTAAAAAAATAAAAGCATACGGAGTGAGAAAGTATCACATTCGCACCCCTGTCTGACTGAACTGTAAATTCTACAATAGGGAGGAGGCGCCGCGGGTCCACAATGCGGTATAGCCCCAGAGTTCGTGTTCCTGCTTTCTGTCCCGCAACCGCTGTGTCTGTGGGGAGACTGGTGGAGACCAGGAGTGGGATTAACCCTGAAAACCCTGGTGTAAAATGGACTGTCCTCAGTCACAGTCTGAGCCCACACTCAGAGAATAGCCGCAACACCGAGGCTGGAGAGCAAATCAGACCGCGGGAAATAGGCTTTAGAGAGGAAGAGTAAAGGGAAAAATGGAAGAATAAAACACAGAAATGAAGCTTAGAAGCTACATTAACCTTACCTCGATCGTGCAATGATTTTCTGTCTCTGTATTTCCGTGTTGATTTTGCGAGTTACATCCTTGTTATTTAACTAGAACCGATCGTGAAGAAGTTCCTTGTTTGATTTTAGCAGGTCACATGTTGTGAATTTGTTCTGATCCTTGTTCTGTGAGACTCAGAGATCCGCCCTCTGTGTGAAAACTGCTGCCCGCCCTCAGGGTGGATTTCAACTCAAACATTCCTCATTTGCTTCAGAACAGGGAGCGGCCTTTCTGGCCAAATCAAATCCAAGCGGTTTGACAATTCGCTGCGGCTTCACCTTTGAACAAAGTTAGTTATAAAATGTTATCCCTTCTTGTTCCTGGGAAGTTCAGTGAAACCGATACGTGGTTAGAAATAAAAATAACAACAGAAAACGCTGGAAAAACTCAGCAGTGTATGTGGTTTCACAGTGTATCAGTTCCCAGGCAGGTATGTTTGGTGTTTCACAGTGTATCAGAATCCTGCCAGGTGTGTATGTGGTTTCACAGTGTAGCAGGTCCCCGGCAGGTGTATGGGGTTTCACAGTGTATCCGGATCCTGCCAAGTGTGTATGGGGTTTTACAGTGTATGAGGTTCCTGCCAGGTGTGTATGGGGTTTCACAATATATTGGTATCGTGCTTGTTGTGTTTGGGGTTTCACAGAACGTACAAGTCTGTGTTGGGTTTCGCAATATATTTGGATCCTGCCAGGTTTGTGGGGGTTTCACAGTGTAGCAAGATGCTGGCAGATGTGTATGGGGCTTTTATAGTGTATCTGTATTCTGCCAGGTGTGTATGGGGTTTCACATTGAATCAGGATCCTGCCAGGTGTGTTTGGGATTTCACAGTGTTTCAGGAACCTGCCAGGTGTGCATGGGGTTTCACAGTGTATCAGGATCCTGCCAGGTGTGTATGGGGATTCAGATTGTTTCAGGAACCTGCCAGCTGTGTATTGGGTTTCACAGTGTATTTGGATCCAGCCGGTTGTGTAAGGGGTTTCACAGTGTATCAGAATTCAGCCAGGTTTGTATGTGGTTTCGCAGTGTATCAGCAACCTACCAGGTGTTTAAGGGGGTTCCCAGTGTATTGGGATCGTGCCAGTTGTGTATGGGGTTTCACATTGTATCAGGATCCTGCCAGGTCTGTAAGCGGCTCCACAGTGTATCATGGACCTGCAAGTTGTGTATGTTATTTCACAGTGTATCAGGTCCCAGGCAGGTGTGCATGTGGTTTCACAGTGTATCAGGAACTTGACAAGTGTGTATGTGGTTTTACAGTGTATTAGGATCTTGCCAGGTTAGTTAGGAGTTTCACAATATATTGGGATCGTGCTTGTTGTGTTTGGGGTTTCACAGTCTATATGGATCCTACAAGTGTGTAAGGGGTATCGCTATATATTTGGATCCTGCCAGGTTTGTGGGGTGTTGACAGTGTAGCAAGATGCTGGCAGATGTGTATGGGGCTTTTATAGTGTATCGGTATTCTGCCAGGTGTTTTGGGGATTTCACAATCTATCAGGATCCTGCCAGGTGTGTTTGGGGTTTCACAGTGTATCAGGATCCTGCCAGTTGTGTTTGGGATTTCACAGTCTATCAGGATCCAGCCAGGTGTGTATGGGGTTTCACATTGTTTCAGGAACCTGCCAGGTGTGTATGGGGGTTTCAGAGTGTATCAGGATCCCGCCAGGTGTGTATGGGGTTTCACAGTGTATCAGGATCCTGCCAGGTGTGTATGGGGTTTGACAGTCTATTAGGATCCTGTCAGGTTTGTATGGGGTTTCACAGTGTATCAGGATCCCGCCAGGTGTGTATGGGGTTTGACAGTCTATTAGGATCCTGCCAGGTGTGTATGGGCTTTCACAGTGTATCAGAATCCTGCCAGGTTTGTAAGGAGTTTCACAGTGCATCAGGATCCTGACAGGTGTTTTGGGGTTTCACACTGTATCAGGATCCTTCCAGGTGTGTAATGGGTTTCTCAGGTAATCAGGATCCTGTCAGGTGTGTACAGCGTTTAACATTATTTCAGGATCCAGCTAGCTGTGAATGGGGATTCACAATGTATCAGGATCTTGCCAGGTTTGCATGAGGTTTCACAGTGTATAATGATCCTGCCAGATTTGTAAAGGGTTTCACAGAGTATCAGGATCCTTCCAGGTCTGTGTGGGGTTTCACACTTTATCAGCATCCTGCCAGGTGTGTAAGGTGTTTCACAGTTTATTGGGATCGTGCCATTTGTGTAAGGGGATTGACTGTGTATCAGGATCCTGCCTGGTGTGTAAGGGTTTACAAAGTGTATCAGGATCCTGCCAGGTGTGTATGGGCTTTCACAGTGAATCAGAAACCTGCCAGGTGTGTATGGGGTTTCACTTTGTATCAGGATCTTGCCAGGTGTGTATGGGGTTTCACTGTATATCAGGGATCTGCCAGGTGTGAAAGGTTTTGGACAGTGTAACAGTATCCTGCAAGATGTGTTAGGGGTTTCATAATATATTGGGATCGTGCCGGTTGTGTTTGGGGTTTCACAGTGTATATGGAACCTGCAAGTGTGTAAGGGGTTTCACAATATATTTGGATCCTGCCAGGTTTGTGGGTGTTTCACAGCGTAGCAAGATGCTGCCGGCTGTGTATGGTATTTCAGAGTCTATCAGGATCCTGCTCGATGTATTTGGTGTTTCATGGTGTATCAGGATCCTGCCAGGTGTGTATGTGGTTTCACAGTGTAACAGGATCCTGCCAGGTGTGTATGAGGTTTCACAGTGTATCAGGATCCTGCCAGGTGTGTATGGGGTTTCACAGTGTATCAGGATCCTGCCAGGTGTGTATGGGGTTTCACAGTGTATCAGGATCCTGCCAGGTGTGTATGGGGTTTCACAATGTATCAGGTATCTGCCAGGTGTATATGGGGTTTATCTGTGTATCCGGAAACTACCAGGTGTGTATGGTGTTTTTCAATGTATCTGGACCCTGCCAGGTGTGTATGGGATTTCGCAGTGTATCGGGATCCTGTCAGGTGTGTATGGGATTTCACAGTGTATCTGGATCCTGCCAGGTGTGAATGGTGTTTCAGAGTGTTTCAGGATCGTGCCAGTTGTGTATGGGGTTTCACAGTGTATCAGGAACCTGCCTGGTGTGTATGGGGGTTCACAGTGTATCAGGATCGTGCCCTTTGTGTATGGGGTTTCACAGTGTATCAGGAAACTACCAAGTGTGTATGGGGTTTCACAGTGTATCAGGATCCTGCCAGGTGTGCATGGGGTTTCTCAGTGTATCAGGATCCTGCCAGGTGTGTATGGCGTTTCACAGTGTATCAGTATCTAGTCAGGTGGGTATGGGGTTTCACAGTGTATCAGGATCCTGCCAGGTGTGTATGGGTTTACACAGTGTATCAGGATCCTGCCAGGTGTGTGTAGGGTTTCACAGTGTATCAGGATCCTGCCAGGTGTGCATGGGGTTTCACAGTGTACAGAATGCTACCAGTTGTGTATAGGGTTTCACTGTGTATCAGGATCCTGCCAGGTGTGTATGGTGTTTCACAGTGTATCAGGATCTAGCCAGGTGTGTATGGGGTTTCACAGTGTATCAGGAACCTGCCAGGTGTGTATGGGCTTACACATTGTATCAGGATCCTGCCAGGTGTGTATGGGGTTTCACAGTGTATCAGGATCCTGCCAGGTGTGTATGCGGTTTCACAGTGTATCGGAATCCTGCCAGGTGTGTATGGGGTTCCACAGTGTATCAGGATCCTACCAGATTTGTTTGGGGGTTCACAGTGTATCAGGATCCTGCCAGGTGTGTATGGGGTTTCACAGTGTATCAGGATCCTGCCAGGTGTGTTTGGGGTTTCGCAGTGTATCAGGATCCAACCAGATGTGTTTGGGGATTACAGTGTTTCAGGTTCCTGACACTTGTGTATGTGGTTTCTTAAGTGCAATATTTGTTCAGATTTACTGGGACACTGCAGGACAAAACCAGCCTTAATCCTGTGGAAGGGAGTATTTTTTTTGGAAATATGGAAAGAGTGAAAATTAGTGTATTAACTGATCCTTCACTTGTTTTTATACATTCTGGTGGTATTCCATTATTTTTAAACACAGATTGGTTTTGAATATTTTTTGTTTTGAGTTTGGTTTTAAATCCCGGTATTTTATGAATATGATATCTCTCCACATACACAATATGTAGTTGGGTGTAATCCCTCTGGTCTCGCGATTCTGTTACATTAGCTTAATATGACAATATTAATTTGAACAGCTCCTTTTTAAATTCAAATCAGTGGAGCCATCTACCTGTTGCTAATTTAAGTAGTTAATTATATAAAGAGTGATCAGGATCCTCCTGTCTGTGTGAAAGGTGGTTTCTGCTCTGCGGTCAGTTTCCAACAGAAACATTCCTGAAGTTTGTTTCTTTCCAAAGGGAGCGGCCTCCGTTTATACAACAAGCGGCCCATTAACATGAACTTATTTCACCAAAAATACAAGGCCCTGCTCCACTCGGTCACCGAATTCGCATCGTTTCCAACTGAGCGAAACGGATACAGTCACATTAACAGTAATTAATTGTAATTAATCGGGGGCAAGTTTTATCTCCGAAGTTGCTCCGATCCTGTGCCCGAATCACATTCAGCCGGCCTCAGGTAACCAGAGTCTGATTTTCCAGGTGCTCGGTCTGAACTGCTGGTCCCGCCCATGAACAGTTTAATAAAAATTTATCTGGCATCAAACTGTTCAGTGAGTGAAAAGAGGGCGTGTTGCTTTTAAAAATAAAAGCATATGGAATGAGAAAGGACCAGGTTTCCAGCCCTGTTTACTGAAATGCGAATTCTAAAGTGGGGTGGGGACGCCACTGGACCACATTGGGGTAAATCCCCAGAGATCGTGTTCCTGCTTCCTGTCCCGCAACCGCTTTAAACTGTGTCTGTGGGGAGACTGGTGGAGATCAGGAGTGAGTTTAGCCCTGAAATCCCCGGTGTAAAATGGACTTCCCTCAATCACAGTCTCAGCCCACACTCACACAATAGCTGCAACCCCGGGGCTGGAGAGCAAATCAGACCGCGAGAACTAGGCATTAGAGAGGATGAGTAAAGGGAGAATAGAAAAATAAAACACAGAAATGAAGCTTAGAAGCTACATTAAGCTTAACTTTATCCCGCAAAGATGTTCTGCCTCTCTATATCCGTGTAGATTTTGCAAGTTATATCCTTGTTATTTCACTGCAATCGGGTCAAAATTCTTGCTTAATTTTAGCAACTCACACATTGTGAGTTTGTTACGATCCTTGTTCTGTGAGAATCAGAGCTCCTCCCTCTGTGTGAAAGCTGCTGCCCGCCCGCAGGATGGATTTCAAATTGAACATTCTCATTTGCTTCACAACTGGGAGCGGCCAGTATAACCAAATCAAATGGAATAAGGTTAACAATTCGCTGCCACTTCAACTGTGAATACAGTTAGTGATATATTTTTCTAGATCCCTTCTTGTTCGAGGGGAGTTCAGTAAAACAGGCACATGTTCAGAAAGAAATTGTTATATTTTCACCTGGGACACTGTTTGCTAAAAGTCCAATCGGTTGACTGATGTTTGCGCTTTTTAGGCCAGGGCCCAAGAGCCAGTGTCTTGTCAGTGAGCTGAGGGGAGGCTGTTTCTGTACGTGAGGTCATTAAACACTTAAACCTGTGAATTAGACTATCCGTGAGTATCAATCGATTCGGCTACTGGGGGAATGAGCACTGACTTTCCACAGTTACATTTATCATTGTAAATCTGCAGCAGATACACTCGTTACATTGTCAGACACTGAAAGGATCAATCCTGTGCTGTAGTCGGTATAAAGCTTACATTTTGAAGATTTTCAGGGGGGTTCTCAGACAGTAATTAACATCCCCTCTCCAAGATGGAAGTGTCCGAAGAGAGAAGGTGTTTTGAGGACTGGTTGTGATGATAATTTCGAGGGAGATTTGCGTATTTCCCGATTTCTCTCTTATTTCTCCGCTATTTTGTGACCAGGATTGAAGATTCACTCGGGCCGGAGGCACAGCTGAAGCTGTGGGCCTAAACATCCCCCAATATTCGTCATGATGTGAACTCTCTCGCTACAGACCTAATTTGTTGTTTGTTTCAAGCTGCCCTTGTTTTAAAGGGAGAGTTTTCCATTAAAGACATTAAAATGAACAATCCCATCTCATTAAATTAACTGCTAAATGGACAGTGCGAGTCAATTGCAGGTTCGCTCGCAGCCCGAGAAAATTTATTGATGTGTTCAGATATAAAATGATTCGATGCAGTAGCTGCAGAGACTGTAAAGGCAGCATAGGCCTGTGTTACTGGGATAGTAATCCAGAGAACTGGACTAATGATCCTGAGATACTTTCCAGTATTTGTATTCAGTTTCTTAATGCTACTCATTATACCGTTTGGATTTAGTTTATTAATGCTGGAGATAATAACCATTTGGGTTTAAAATGTTTACATTGGAGGTTATAATCGTTTGTGTTTATTTATCAATGGAAGAGGTTATAACCATTTGAGTTTAATTTATTAATATTGCAGGTTATGCCCATTTTATTTTGCTCATTCTTTTTCGAGGTGTTTAAAATGACAACAGGATTCGATAGAATAGATACAGAGAGAGATTTCCTCTGGTGGGGGAATCCAGAAGAGGGGGCGGGGTGGGGGGTCAACCTAATATTAGAGCGAGTCTGTTCAGGAGTGAAATCAGGAAACAATTTTCCCACACAAAAGTAAGTGGAAATATGGAATTCCCTCCCCTAAGATTTTGTATTCTGTGTCATTTGAATTTTTCAAAACTGAAATGGACGGTTTTTATTAGTTAATTGTATCAAGCAAAATGAATCAAATGCGCATAGATGGGGTTAAGATACAGATCAGCCATAATGCAATTAAATGGAGGGACGGGCTCAAGGGGCTGAATTGCCTCCTCCTGCTCCCTCATTTAATCAGCTGCTGAATGATAAATTCCAGAATTTGGTGAATGTGAATTTTAACAGCAGTTTCTGCACAATGACTTCAGCATGGAAGGGTTTGAACGGCCCCTTTAAACGGATGTGATTGGCTGTTTTTATTTAAGGCTCCGCTCCATCTGTTGTCACAGAATTCCAGGGGGGTAATGATCAGAGAATCGGTGCGAGAGAATCGAGGGTAAACCTTGTAAAATATAGTTACTAAAAACACTCCCACTGTGAAAACCTACAAGTTATCGGTTTATTTATTTGGGAGTCAGTCAGTCAAAAGTTCTGTACAAGAGATTTTAATTACAAAGGTCCTTGAATTGCTGGATTTATGACCTGCCCTGATGCTAAACTGATGAATCCAGGATTCTGGATCGCAAACTATATCCGTCCGCATCCACACCCCGCCTCCGCACCACCCCCCACCCCCACCACCCCCCGACACCGCCGCCACCCCCCCTCCCCAATTAAAATAATATTCTTGTTGTTCAGACGATAAACAGTGAGTCAGGTCTAAACAACGGGCTCTCTGGAGTTTTTTCGGAGTCTCCGCCTCTGCCGGGCGAGTCCCAGCAGCTCTCCCGCACCCACCTGGCGGGACAGGACAACACTTGCACAGAAGCTTGTTGTGTTGTGTGTGAGCGGCACAGTGCAGTCAGTCTAACTGATCTGCATTAAAACCAGCAATGCACATGGCTTGGCTGTCCCGGCCATTTTATTTGTGCCGTTTTAAGGACCGCTACTGCGGTGCTCAGGCCTGTGAACACTTTGTCTGCAAAAAATTTCCGAATTAATCCGGTGCTGGGGGAGAGATTTGCAGCGATGTTATTCATTCCTAACATTTCCGGGTACACTTAATTAACACGTTTTTGCAGCGTTAAGTTCAGCACAGACAGTGTCAGTATAATCAGCTCCAGAAACCTGCTATTTATAGAGTCACCACTGAGTTAAAACTGCTCTCATACTGAGGGGGTAAGAGAGATGTATTAATACAGAGTCCTGGTCCAGGATCCTGCCAGGTGTGTATGGGGATTCGCAGTGTATCGGGATCCTGCCAGGTGTTAATGGGGCATCACAGTGTACCAGGATCCTGCCAGGTGTGTATGGGGAATCACAGTGTACGAGGATCCTGCCAGGTGTGTATGGGGAATCACAGTGTATCAGGATCCTGCCAGGTGTGTATGGGGTTTGCACTGTATATCAGCATCCTGCCAGGTGTGTATGGGGAATCACAGTGCACCAGGATCCTGCCAGGTGTGTATGGGTTCCACTATATATCAATGTCCTGCTGTGTGTGTGTGGGTTTTCACAGTGTATTATGTTCCTTCCAAGTGTGTCGGGCACAGTGTATCAGGATACTGCCAGGTGTGTACGGGGTTTCACAGTCTATGACGCTCATGCCAGGTCTGTATGTGGTTTCACAGTGTACCAGGAACGTACCAGATGTGTATGGGGTTCGACAGTGTATCAGAAACCTGCCAGGTGTGTATGGGCTTACACATTGTATCAGGATCCTGCCAGGTGTGTATGGGGTTTCACAGTGTATCAGGATCCTGCCAGGTGTGTATGCGGTTTCACAGTGTATCGGAATCCTGGCAGGTGTGTATGGGGTTCCACAGTGTATCAGGATCCTACCAGATTTGTTTGGGGGTTCACAGTGTATCAGGATCCTGCCAGGTGTGTATGGGGTTTCACAGTGTATCAGGATCCTGCCAGGTGTGTTTGGGGTTTCGCAGTGTATCAGGATCCAACCAGATGTGTTTGGGGATTACAGTGTTTCAGGTTCCTGACACTTGTGTATGTGGTTTCTTAAGTGCAATATTTGTTCAGATTTACTGGGACACTGCAGGACAAAACCAGCCTTAATCCTGTGGAAGGGAGTATTTTTTTTGGAAATATGGAAAGAGTGAAAATTAGTGTATTAACTGATCCTTCACTTGTTTTTATACATTCTGGTGGTATTCCATTATTTTTAAACAGAGATTGGTTTTGAATATTTTTTGTTTTGAGTTTGGTTTTAAATCCCGGTATTTTATGAATATGATATCTCTCCACATACACAATATGTAGTTGGGTGTGATCCCTCTGGTCTCGCGATTCTGTTACATTAGCTTAATATGACAATATTAATTTGAACAGCTCCTTTTTAAATTCAAATCAGTGGAGCCATCTACCTGTTGCTAATTTAAGTAGTTAATTATATAAAGAGTGATCAGGATCCTCCTGTCTGTGTGAAAGGTGGTTTCTGCTCTGCGGTCAGTTTCCAACAGAAACATTCCTGAAGTTTGTTTCTTTCCAAAGGGAGCGGCCTCCGTTTATACAACAAGCGGCCCATTAACATGAACTTATTTCACCAAAAATACAAGGCCCTGCTCCACTCGGTCACCGAATTCGCATCGTTTCTAACTGAGCGAAACGGATATAGTCACATTAACAGTAATTAATTGTAATTAATCGGGGGCAAGTTTTATCTCCGAAGTTGCTCCGATCCTGTGCCCGAATCACATTCAGCCGGCCTCAGGTAACCAGAGTCTGATTTTCCAGGTGCTCGGTCTGAACTGCTGGTCCCGCCCATGAACAGTTTAATAAAAATTTATCTGGCATCAAACTGTTCAGTGAGTGAAAAGAGGGCGTGTTGCTTTTAAAAATAAAAGCATATGAAATGAGAAAGGACCAGGTTTCCAGCCCTGTTTACTGAAATGCGAATTCTAAAGTGGGGTGGGGACGCCACTGGACCACAATGGGGTAAATCCCCAGAGATCGTGTTCCTGCTTCCTGTCCCGCAACCGCTTTAAACTGTGTCTGTGGGGAGACTGGTGGAGATCAGGAGTGAGTTTAGCCCTGAAAACCCCGGTGTAAAATGGACTTCGCTCAATCACAGTCTGAGCCCACACTCACACAATAGCTGCAACCCCGGGGCTGGAGAGCAAATCAGACCGCGAGAACTAGGCATTAGAGAGGATGAGTAAAGGGAGAATAGAAAAATAAAACACAGAAATGAAGCTTAGAAGCTACATTAAGCTTAACTTTATCCCGCAAAGATGTTCTGCCTCTCTATATCCGTGTAGATTTTGCAAGTTATATCCTTGTTATTTCACTGCAATCGGGTCGAAATTCTTGCTTAATTTTAGCAACTCACACATTGTGAGTTTGTTACGATCCTTGTTCTGTGAGAATCAGAGCTCCTCCCTCTGTGTGAAAGCTGCTGCCCGCCCGCAGGATGGATTTCAAATTGAACATTCTCATTTGCTTCACAACTGGGAGCGGCCAGTATAACCAAATCAAATGGAATAAGGGTAACAATTCGCTGCCACTTCAACTGTGAATACAGTTAGTGATATATTTTTCTAGATCCCTTCTTGTTCGAGGGGAGTTCAGTAAAACAGGCACATGTTCAGAAAGAAATTGTTATATTTTCACCTGGGACACTGTTTGCTAAAAGTCCAATCGGTTGACTGATGTTTGCGCTTTTTAGGCCAGGGCCCAAGAGCCAGTGTCTTGTCAGTGAGCTGAGGGGAGGCTGTTTCTGTACGTGAGGTCATTAAACACTTAAACCTGTGAATTAGACTATCCGTGAGCATCAATCGATTCGGCTACTGGGGGAATGAGCACTGACTTTCCACAGTTACATTTATCATTGTAAATCTGCAGCAGATACACTCGTTACATTGTCAGACACTGAAAGGATCAATCCTGTGCTGTAGTCGGTATAAAGCTTACATTTTGAAGATTTTCAGGGGGGTTCTCAGACAGTAATTAACATCCCCTCTCCTAGATGGAAGTGTCCGAAGAGAGAAGGTGTTTTGAGGACTGGTTGTGATGATAATTTCGAGGGAGATTTGCGTATTTCCCGATTTCTCTCTTATTTCTCCGCTATTTTGTGACCAGGATTGAAGATTCACTCGGGCCGGAGGCACAGCTGAAGCTGTGGGCCTAAACATCCCCCAATATTCGTCATGATGTGAACTCTCTCGCTACAGACCTAATTTGTTGTTTGTTTCAAGCTGCCCTTGTTTTAAAGGGAGAGTTTTCCATTAAAGACATTAAAATGAACAATCCCATCTCATTAAATTAACTGCTAAATGGACAGTGCGAGTCAATTGCAGGTTCGCTCGCAGCCCGAGAGAATTTATTGATGTGTTCAGATATAAAATGATTCGATGCAGTAGCTGCAGAGACTGTAAAGGCAGCATAGGCCTGTGTTACTGGGATAGTAATCCAGAGAACTGGACTAATGATCCTGAGATACTTTCCAGTATTTGTATTCAGTTTCTTAATGCTACTCATTATACCGTTTGGATTTAGTTTATTAATGCTGGAGATAATAACCATTTGGGTTTAAAATGTTTACATTGGAGGTTATAATCGTTTGTGTTTATTTATCAATGGAAGAGGTTATAACCATTTGAGTTTAATTTATTAATATTGCAGGTTATGCCCATTTTATTTTGCTCATTCTTTTTCGAGGTGTTTAAAATGACAACAGGATTCGATAGAATAGATACAGAGAGAGATTTCCTCTGGTGGGGGAATCCAGAAGAGGGGGCGGGGTGGGGGGTCAACCTAATATTAGAGCGAGTCTGTTCAGGAGTGAAATCAGGAAACAATTTTCCCACACAAAAGTAAGTGGAAATATGGAATTCCCTCCCCTAAGATTTTGTATTCTGTGTCATTTGAATTTTTCAAAACTGAAATGGACGGTTTTTATTAGTTAATTGTATCAAGCAAAATGAATCAAATGCGCATAGATGGGGTTAAGATACAGATCAGCCATAATGCAATTAAATGGAGGGACGGGCTCAAGGGGCTGAATTGCCTCCTCCTGCTCCCTCATTTAATCAGCTGCTGAATGATAAATTCCAGAATTTGGTGAATGTGAATTTTAACAGCAGTTTCTGCACAATGACTTCAGCATGGAAGGGTTTGAACGGCCCCTTTAAACGGATGTGATTGGCTGTTTTTATTTAAGGCTCCGCTCCATCTGTTGTCACAGAATTCCAGGGGGGTAATGATCAGAGAATCGGTGCGAGAGAATCGAGGGTAAACCTTGTAAAATATAGTTACTAAAAACACTCCCACTGTGAAAACCTACAAGTTATCGGTTTATTTATTTGGGAGTCAGTCAGTCAAAAGTTCTGTACAAGAGATTTTAATTACAAAGGTCCTTGAATTGCTGGATTTATGACCTGCCCTGATGCTAAACTGATGAATCCAGGATTCTGGATCGCAAACTATATCCGTCCGCATCCACACCCCGCCTCCGCACCACCCCCCCCCCCCCACCACCCCCCGACACCGCCGCCAACCCCCCTCCCCAATTAAAATAATATTCTTGTTGTTCAGACGATAAACAGTGAGTCAGGTCTAAACAACGGGCTCTCTGGAGTTTTTTCGGAGTCTCCGCCTCTGCCGGGCGAGTCCCAGCAGCTCTCCCGCACCCACCTGGCGGGACAGGACAACACTTGCACAGAAGCTTGTTGTGTTGTGTGTGAGCGGCACAGTGCAGTCCGTCTAACTGATCTGCATTAAAACCAGCAATGCACATGGCTTGGCTGTCCCGGCCATTTTATTTGTGCCGTTTTAAGGACCGCTACTGCGGTGCTCAGGCCTGTGAACACTTTGTCTGCAAAAAATTTCCGGATTAATCCGGTGCTGGGGGAGAGATTTGCAGCGATGTTATTCATTCCTAACATTTCCGGGTACACTTAATTAACACGTTTTTGCAGCGTTAAGTTCAGCACAGACAGTGTCAGTATAATCAGCTCCAGAAACCTGCTATTTATAGAGTCACCACTGAGTTAAAACTGCTCTCATACTGAGGGGGTAAGAGAGATGTATTAATACAGAGTCCTGGTCCAGGATCCTGCCAGGTGTGTATGGGGATTCGCAGTGTATCGGGATCCTGCCAGGTGTTAATGGGGCATCACAGTGTACCAGGATCCTGCCAGGTGTGTATGGGGAATCACAGTGTACGAGGATCCTGCCAGGTGTGTATGGGGAATCACAGTGTATCAGGATCCTGCCAGGTGTGTATGGGGTTTGCACTGTATATCAGCATCCTGCCAGGTGTGTATGGGGAATCACAGTGCACCAGGATCCTGCCAGGTGTGTATGGGTTCCACTATATATCAATGTCCTGCTGTGTGTGTATGGGTTTTCACAGTGTATTATGTTCCTTCCAAGTGTGTCGGGCACAGTGTATCAGGATACTGCCAGGTGTGTACGGGGTTTCACAGTCTATGACGCTCATGCCAGGTCTGTATGTGGTTTCACAGTGTACCAGGAACGTACCAGATGTGTATGGGGTTCGACAGTGTATCAGAAACCTGCCAGGTGTGTATGGGGTTTCACAGTGTATCAGGAGCCTGCTAGTTGTGTATGGGGTTCCACACTGTATCAGGATCCTGCCAGGTGTGTATGGGGTTTCACAGTGCATCAGGAACCTGCCAGATGTGCATGGGGTTCCACAGTGTATCAGGATCCTGCCAGGTGTGTATGGGGTTTCACAGTGTATCAGGTCCCTGCCAGATGTGTATGGGGTTTCACAGTGTATCAGGATCCTGCCAGGTCTGTATGTGGTTTCACAGTGTATCAGGAACCTGCCAGATGTGTATGGGATTGCACAGTGTATCAGGATCCTGCCAGGTGTGTATGGGGTTTCGCAGTGTATCAGGACCCTGCCAGATGTGTATGGGGTTGCACAGTGTATCAGGATCCTGCCAGGTGTGTATGGGGTTTCACAGTGTATCAGGACCCTGCCAGATGTGTATGGGGTTTCACTGTCCATCAGGAACCTGCCAGATGTGTATGGGGTTTCACAGTGTATCAGGAAACTGCCAGGTGTGTATGGGGCTTCACAGTGTATCAGGACACTGCCAGGTGGGTATAGAGTTCCACAGTGAATCATGTTCCTTCCAAGTGTGTCTGACACAGTGTATCATGATCGTGCCAGGTGTGTACGGGGTTTCACTATCAATCACGCTCATGCCAGGTGTGTATGGGGTTTCACAGTATATCAGGTTCCTGCCAGGTCTATAAGGGGTATCACAGTGTATCAGGAACCTGACAGGAGTGTATGGGATTTCACAGTGTATCAGGATCCTGCCAGGTGTGTATGGGGTTTCGCAGTGTATCCGGATCCTGCCAGGTGTGTATGGGGTTTCACAGTGTATGAGGAACCAGCCACGTTTGTATGGGGTTTCACAGTGTATTTTGGATCTTGCCAGGTTTGTATGGGGTTTCACTGTGTATCAGGGATCTGCCAGGTGTGTTTGGGGTTTCACAGAGTTTCAGGATCCTGCCGGTGTGAATGGGGATTTACAGTGTATCAGGAACCTGCCGGGTCTTTAAGTGATTTCACAGAGTATCAGGTTCCTGCCAGGTCTATAAGGGGTTTCACAGTTTATCAGGTTCCCACAGATGTGTGTGGGGTTTCACAGTGTATCAGGTTCCTGCCTGGTGTATATGGGGTATACAGTGCATCATGAACCTACCGAGTTTATATGCGGTTTCACAGTGTATCAGCATCATAGAAATACAGATACATAGAAGATAGGAGCAGGAGTAGGCCATTCGGAACTCAAGCCTGCTCCGCCATTTAATGAGATCATGGCTTACCATCCAAATTCAGTAACCTATCCCTGCTTTCTCCCCATACCCCTTGATCCCTTTAGAAACATAGAAGATAGAAAAATAGAAGACAGGAGCAGAAGTAGGCCATTCGGCCTCTCGAGCCTGCTCCGCCATTTAATGAGATCATGGCTAAACATCCAAATTCAGTACCCTGTCCCTGCTTTCTCCCCATATCCCTTGATCCCTTTAGTCTTAAGAAATATATCTAACTCCTTCTTGAATATATTAAATGCATTTGTCTCTACTGCCTTTTGTTGTAGATATTTCCACAGGTTCACCACTCTCTGGGTGAAGAAATTACTCCTCATCTCAGTCCTAAATGTCTCACCCCTTATCTTTAGACAGTGACCTCTGGTTCTGGACTCCCCCGCCATCGGGAACATCCTTCCTGCATCTCGTCTGTCTAGTCTTGTTAGAATGTTATCAGTTTCAATGAGATCCCCTCTCATTCTCCTCAACTCTAGAAGCTACATTAAGCTTAACTTTATCCCGCAAAGATGTTGTGCCTCTCTATAACCGTGTAGATTTTTCAAGTTATATCCTTGTTATTTCACTGCAATCGGGTCGAAATTCTTGCTTAATTTTAGCAACTCACACATTGTAAGTTTTTTACGATCCTTGTTCTGTGAGAATCAGAGCTCCTCCCTCTGTGTGAAAGCTGCTTCCCGCCCGCAGGATGGATTTCAACTCGAACATTCCCATTTGCTTCACAACTGGGAGCGGCCAGTATAACCAAATCAAATGGAATAAGGTTGACAATTCGCTGCCACTTCAACTGTGAACACAGTTAGTGATATATTTTTCTAGATCCCTTCTTGTTCGAGGGGAGTTCAGTAAAACAGGCACATGTTCAGAAAGAAATTGTTACATTTTCACCTGGGACACTGTTTGCTAAAAGTCCAATCGGTTGACTGATGTTTGCGCTTTTTAGGCCAGGGCTCAAGAGCCAGTGTCTTGTCAGTGAGCTGAGGGGAGGCTGTTTCTGTACGTGAGGCTGTTTCTGTACGTGAGGACATTAAGCACTTAAACCTCCTAATTAGACTATCCCTGAGCATCAATCGGTTCGGCTACTGGGGGAGTGAGCACTGACTTTCCACAGTTACATGTATCATTGTTAATCTGCAGCAGATACACTCGTTACATTGTTAGACACAGAAAGGAATAGTCCTGTGCTTTAGTCGTTATAAAGCTTACATTTTGAAGATTTTCAGGGGGTTCTCAGACAGTAATTAAAATCCCCTCTCCTAGATGGAAGTGTCCGAAGAGAGAAGGTGTTTTGAGGACTGGTTGTGATGATAATTTCGAGGGAGATTTGCGTATTTCCCGGTTTCTCTCTCATTTCTCCCCTATTTTGTGACCAGGATTAAAGATTCACTCGGGCCGGAGGCACAGCTGAAGCTGTGGGCCTAAACATCCCCCAATATTCGTCATGATGTGAACTCTCCCGCCACAGACCTTCTTTGTTGTTTGTTTCAAGCTGCCGTTGTTTTAAAGGGAGAGTTTTCCATTAAAGACATTAAAATGAACAATCCCATCTCATTAAATTAACTGCTAAATGGACAGTGCCAGTCAATTGTAGGTTCGCTCGCAGACCGAGAGAATGAATTGATGTGTTCAGAATTATAAAATGAGTCGATGCAGTAGCTGCAGAGACTGTAAAGACAGCATAGGCTTGTGTTACTGGGATAGTAATCCAGAGAACTGGACTAATGATCCTGAGATACTTATCAGTATTTGTGGTCAGTTTCTTAATGCTGCTCATTATACCGTTTGGATTTAGTTTATTAATGCTGGAGATAATAAAGATTTGGGTTTAAAATATTTACATTGGAGGTTATAATCATTTATTAGTTAATGGTATGTAGTAAAATGAAACAAATTCACATAGATGGGGTTAAGATACAGATCAGCCATAATGTAATTAAATGGAGGGACGGGCTCAAGGGGCTGAATGGCCTCCTCCTGCTCCCTCATTTAATCAGCTGCTGAATGATAAATTCCAGCATTTGGTGAATGTGAATTTTATCCGGAGTTTCTGGACAATGACTTCAGCACTGGAGGGTTTGAACGTCCCGTTTAAACGGATGTGATTGGCTGTTTTTATTTAAGGCTGAGTTTCATCTGTAGTCACAGTATTCCAGGGGGGTAAAGATAAGAGAATCGGTGCGAGAGAATCGAGGGTAACCCTTGTAAAATATAATTACTAAAAATACTCCAACTGTGAAAACCTACAAGTTATTGGTTGATTTATTTCGGAGTCAGTAAAAGGTTCTGTACAAGAGATTTTAATTACAAAGGTCCTTGAATTGCTGGATTTATGACCTGCCCTGATGCTGAACTGATGTGTCCGGAATTCTGGATCGCAAACTATATCCGTGCGCACCCACACCCCGCCTCCGCCCCCATCCACCCCTCATCCCAATTTAAAATAATATTCTTGTTGTTCAGACGATAAACAGTGAGTCAGGTCTAAACAACGCGCTCTCTGGAGTTTATTCGGAGTCTCCGCCTCTGCCGGGCGAGTCCCAGCAGCTCTCCCGCACCCACCTGGCGGGACAGGACAACACTTGCACAGAAGTTTGTTGTGTTGTGTGTGAGTGGCACAGTGCAGTCCGTCTAACTGATCTGCTTTAAAACCAGCAATGCACAAACACAGCCTGGCTGCCCCGGGCATTTTATTTGTGCAGTTTTAAGGACCGCTACTGCGGTGCTCAGGCCTGTGCCCAGTTTGTCTACGTTAATTTTCGGATTAATCCGGTGCTGGGGGAGAGATTTGCAGCCAGGGTATCCGTTCCTGACACTTCCGGCGTGACTTAATCAACACGTTTTAGCAGCGTAAAGTTTAGCACAGACAGTGTCAGTAAAAGCAACTCCATAAACCTGCTCCTTACAGAGTCACCACTGAGATAAAACAGTTCTCAAACTGAGGGGGTAATGAGAGATGTATTAATAAACAGTACTGGGCCATGCTCCTGCCAGGTGTGTATGGGGAACGACAGTGTATCAGGATCCTGCCAGGTGTGTATGGGTTTCACAGTATATCAGCATCCTGCCAGGTGTGTATGGGGTTTCACAGTGTATCAGCATCCTGCCAGGTGTGTATGGGGTTACACAGTGTATCAGGATTCTGCCAGGTGTGTAAGGGATTTCACAGTGTATCAGGATCCTGCCAGGTGTGTATGGGGTTTCACAGTGTATCAGGATCCTGCCAGGTGTGTATGGAGTTTCGCAGTGCATCCGGACCCTGCCAGGTGTGTATGGGGTTTCACAGTGTATCAGGAGCCTGCCAGGTGTGTATGGGGTTTCACAGTGTATCAGGATCCTGCCATGTGTGTATGGGGTTTCACAGTGTATCAGGATCCTGCCAGGTGTGTATGAGGTTTCACAGTGTATCGGGATCCTGCCAGGTCTGTATGGGGTTTCACAGTGTATCAGGAACCTGCCTTTTGTGCATGGGCTTCCACAGTGTATCAGGATTCTACCAGGTGTGTGGGGGGTTTCACAGTGTATCAGGATCCTGCTAGTTATTTATGAAGTTTTACAGTGTATCATGTTCCAGACAGGTGTGTATGAGTTTTCCCAGTGTATCAGGAGCCTGCCAGGTGTGTATGGGGTTTCACAGTGTATCAGGATCCTGCCAGATGTGTATGGGGTTTCACAGTGTATCAGGATCCTGCCAGTTGTGTATGCGGTTTCACATTGTACCAGATTCCTGCTAGTTGTGTATGGGGTTTCAGAGTGTATCATGTTCCTTCCAGGTGTGTATGAGTTTTCACAGTGCAACAGGATCCTGCCAGGTATACATGGAGTTTCACTGCGTGTCAGGATCCTCCCAGTTGTTTAAGGGGCTTCAAACTGTATCGGGTTCTTGCCAGGTGTGTATGAGGTTTCCCAGTGTATTAATATCGTGCCAGGTGTGTATGGGGTTTCATAGTGTATCAGGATTCTGCCACGTATGTATAGTGTCTCACAGTGTGTCAGGAGCCTGCCAGGTGTGTATAAGTTTCACAGTGTATCAGGATCCTGCCAGGTGTTTATGGGGTTGCACAATACATCTGGATCCTGCCAGGCATGAATGGGGTTTCACAGTGAATCATGTGCCTTCCAGGTGTGTATAAGGTTTCACAGTGCATCAGGATTCTACCAGGTGTGTTTGGGGTATCACAGTGTATCTGGAACCTGCCAGTTGTGTAAGCGGCTTCACACTGTATCGGGTTCCTGCCAGGTGTGTATTGGGATTCACAGTTTATTAATATCATACCAGGTGTGTATCGGGTTTCACAGTGTCTCAGGATCCTGAGAGGTGTGTATGGGGTTTCACAGGATATCAGGATCCTGCCAACTGTGTATGGTGTATCACAGTGTATCAGCATCCTGCCAGGTTTGAATGGGGTTTCACAGTGCATCAGGATCCTGCCAGGTGTGAATGGGGTTTCACAGTGTATCAGGATCCTGCCATGTGTGTATGGGCTTTCACAGTGTATCAGGATCCTGCCAGTTGTGTATGGGGTTTCACAGAGCATCAGGATCCTGCCAGGTGAGAATGAGGTTTCACACTTTATCAGTTTCCAGCCACGTGTGTATGTGGTTTCTCCAATGCAACAGTTGTTCAGATTTACTGACACACTGCAGGACAAAACCAGCCTTAATCCTGCGGAATGGAATATTTTGGTTGCAAATATGGAACGAGTGAATATTTGTGAATTAAATGATCCTTCACTAGGTTTTACACACTCTGGTGGTATTGCATTATTTTTAAATTAAGATTTGTTTTGAATATATTTTGTTTTGCGTTTGGTTTGACATCCCAGTATTTTATGAATATAGAATCTCTCTACATACACAATATATAGCTGGGTGTGATCCCTCTGGTGGCTCTGGGCTGTTACCTTAGTGTAATATGACAATATTAATTTGAACAGCTTCTTTTTCAATACAGAGCAGTGGACCCATCTACCTGTTGCTAATTTAAGTAGTTAATTATATAAAGTCGAGTGCTCAGGATCCTCCTGTCGATGTGAAAGGTGATTTCTGCCCTGGGGTCAGTTTCCAACAGACACATTCCTGAAGTTTGCTTCTTTCCAAAGGGAGCGGCCTGTGTTTATACAACAAGCGGCTCATTAACATGAACTTATTTCACCAAAAATACAAGGCCCTGCTCCACTCGTTCACCGAATTCGCATCGTTTCTAACTGAGTTAAACGGATATAGTCACATTAACAGTAATTAATAATAATTAATCGGGGGCAAGTTTTATCTCCGAAGTTTCTCCGATGCTGTGCCCGGATCACATTCAGTCCAGCCTCAGGTCACCAGAGTCTGATTTTCCAGGTGCTCGGTCTGAACTGCTGGTGTCGCCTATGATCAGTAAACTAAAAATGCATCGGGCATCAAACTGTTCAGTGAGTGAAAAGAGGGCGTGTTGCTGTTAAAAATAAAAGCATATGGAATGAGAAAGGATCAAGTTCCCAGCCCTGTTTACTGAAATGCGAATTCTATAGTGGGGAGGAGTGGCCCTGGACCACAATGGAGTAAATCCCCAGAGATCGTGTTTCTGCTTCCTGTCCCGCAACCACTTTAAACTGTGTCTGTGGGGAGACTTGGGGGAGACCAGGAGTGAGTTTAGCCCTGAAATCCCCGGTGTATAATGGACTTCCCTCAATCACAGTCTGAGCCCACACTCACAGAATAGCTGCATCCCCGGGGCTGGAGAGCAAATCAGATCGCGGGACCTAGGCTTTAGAGAGGAAGAGTAAAGGGAGAAACAGAAAAATAAAACACAGAAATGATGCTTAGAAACATAGAACCATAGAGGATATGAGCAGGAGCAGGCCATTCGGCCCCTCGAGCCCGCTCCGCCATTTTATCAGATCATGGCTGATCATCCAAATTCAGTACCCTGTCACTGCTTTCTCCCCATTTCCCTTGATCCCTTTAGCCTTAAGAAATATATCTAACTCCTTCTTGAATATATTAAATGTATTGGCCTCTACTGCCTGCTGTGGTAGAGAATACCACAGTTTCACCAATCTCTGGGTGAAGAAATTCCTCCTCATCTCAGTCCTAAATTGGCTTACCTCTTATCCTTAGACTGTGACCTCTGGTTCTGGACTCCCCCGCCATCGGGAACATCCTTCTTGCATCTAGTGTGTCTAGTCCTGTTTAAATATTATAAGTTTCAATGAGATCCCCTCTCATTCTTCTAAACTCTAGAAGCTATATTAAGCTTAACTTTATCCCGCAAAGATGTTCTGCCTCTCTATAACCGTGTAGATTTTGCAAGTTATATCCATGTTATTTCACTGCAAATGGGTCGAAATTCTTGCTTAATTTTAGCAACACACACATTGTAAGTTTGTTACGATCCTTGTTCTGTGTGAATCAGAGCTCCTCCCTCTGTGTGAAAGCTGCTGCCCGCCCGCAGGATGGATTTCAACTCGAACATTCTCATTTGCTTCGCAACTGGGAGCGGCCAGTATCACCAAATCAAATGGAATAAGGTTAACAATTCGCAGCCACTTTAACTGTGAACACAGTCAGTGATATATTTTTCTTGATCCCTTCTTGTTCCAGGGTAGTTCAGTAAAACAGGCACATGTTCAGAAAGAAATTGTTACATTTTCACCTGGGACACTGTTTGCTAAAAGTCCAATCGGTTGACTGATGTTTGCGCTTTTTAGGACAGGGCTCAAGAGCCAGTGTCTTGTCAGTGATCTGAGGGGAGGCTGTTTCTGTACGTGAGGTCATTAAGCACTTAAACCTCCGAATTAGACTAACCCTGAGCATCAATCGATTCAACTACTGGGGGAGTGAGCACCGACTTTCCACAGTTACATGTATCATTGTAAATCTGCAGCAGATACACTCGTTACATTGTTAGACACAGAAAGGAATAGTCCTGTGCTGTAGTCGGTATGACGCTAACATTTTGAAGATTTTCAGGGGGTTCTCAGACAGTAATAAATAACCCCTCTCCTAGATGGAAGTGTCCGAAGAGAGAAGGTGTTTTGAGGACTGGTTGTGATGATAATTTCGAGGGAGATTTGCGTATTTCCCGGTTTCTCTCTCATTTCTCCCCTATTTTGTTACCAGGATTAAAGATTCACTCGGGCCGGAGGCACAGCTGAAGCTGTGGGCCTAAACATTCCCCAATATTCGTCATGATGTGAACTCTCCCGCCACAGCCCTACTTTGTTGTTTGTTTCAAGCTGCCGTTGTATTAAAGGGAGAGTTTTCCATTAAAGATATTAAAATGAACAATCCCATCTCATTAAATTAACTGCTAAATGGACAGTGCCAGTCAATTGTAGGCTCGCTCGCAGCCCGAGAGAATTAATTGATGTGTTCAGAATTATAAAATGAGTCGATGCAGTAGCTGCAGAGACTGTAAAGACAGCATAGGCCTGTGTTACTGGGATAGTAATCCAGAGAACTGGACTAATGATCCTGAGATACTTTCCAGTATTTGTGGTCAGTTTCTTAATGCTGCTCATTATACCGTTTGGATTTAGTTTATTAATACTGGAGATGATGATAATGGCCCAAAAATTCGTGAGGAAGCCTCTCTCACTCCGCGTTGGCTTTTTCAGTTCCAGCTCGCACGTACTTGATGTTCTGGACAGCTGCTGTGCTGGGCTTGCGTATCCCACCGGCGTAGTTAATTCGTGCGAGCTGTGGGATCACGTGACTCAGTTAGAGCCAATGGCAGCACACCATCTTCCATTCATAACTTTCACATCAGTGCTGTGAAAGTTATGAATACTATAGCCGCCCAAAAGAACCGCTAAACCTCAATTAAATTAAAAAAAGAACCATCACATTAATAAAATAAGTATAGTTAAATAAATTAACCATTTTAAGTAAAAACTTAAATTTTTGAACAAATTTAAAATCTTTTAAAAAGTTATAAAAATAAACTTACCTGTCTTTAAAGTCTCTAAAAAAGATATACCTGTTAAAAAAAATTAAAAATAATACTTAATTCACTACTTACCTTGTTAAAAGTGGGTCTTACTCCTCCTTTTTCCATTTCTAAAATCTTCCGTCCTTACCTGCGCGTCCAAAGCACTAAGTGCACAGCGTGCGCTCAGCCTGTAGCGCGCACGCGTTGCACCGAGGAACCGCCCCCTTTTCCAAAGACCAAGTGCCGGTTTTCAGCGCATGCGCAGGGCATGCAGAAAACCGGCAATTGGAGAGAGAATACGCGAGAGTACGCAATGCGTACTCTCGCGCAGCGGTATCAATTTTTGGCCCAATGTCTCTGCGTGTTGTAGGTAGAGATGCTGCAGCCCACTTCCACAGGGGAAGACTTGGGAATCCTAGGAATGGAGGGACTGCATCACGGGTCTCTACTCCTTTGATGACAGATTTGCACCTGGGGCAAGTAATCTCCAGACGCATAGAAGATGAATTCCGGGGCGTGAATCACATCCAACAATTCCTCCTCCTGCCCATGTATAATGCAATCCTGGGCAAAGTCCTTCGTTCACTGATCATTATATATACATGATATCCCTCTGTGATATCATCAGTAAACATGTGACCCGATTCCACAAGTAGCCAATGGCACTCTCCGCCTCCTTCACTGAACCCAGGGTGTAGCTGCACTCCAATTGAGTGTCCAACAGTGAAAACTCGCTGCGATAAAATCCACTCCAGAGAAATAAAGGATGAACTGAAGCCGTCCACTTTGACCCCACAAGCACCATCGCAATACGCGCATCGACTCTATTAGTCTCCCCACTGCAAACTCAGGCCAGACCCAGAGGTTTGTTACCTTTGTGTCCTGCTCGACCCTGAGATCAGCTTCCTCCACCCACACGCAATCCATTACCAGCCTGCTATTTCTGACCGCCCAAACATTGCCTGCTCACTGTCTGCTGCCAAAACCCCAATCCAGCATTCATCACCTCGATGCCCAATCTCTCCAATGCTCTCCCTACCGATCTCCCCATTAACCCGCCTCCACAATCTGAAAGATATCCCGAATGCCTCAGTGCATATTCTTGACCTGAACAAAGTTCAAACACCTGTGTTCTGCCTTCATGCGAGGTTCCACTCGCCCCCTCTGCGCCAGTGAATTGATATGAAGATCGTTGCCGCCACTTTCCATCCCTTCATCCCTGACTTTCTCTCTATCTCAGCGATCTCTTCCAGCCACACATCACTGTGCGCACTCTCCGCTCCTGCGGCCCAGCATTACTCTGCAGTAACCGCTCCTCCTGCACCGCCATCGGCAGACGTTCGTCACAAAACCTAGTCCAGGGCATTTCGAACTCGCGCCCTCAGCTGGATCCCTCCCGCTCTGCCATTAAAAACACTCCTCAATAACCTTCTCTCTCACTAGGCGTTCACCACTCTTCCCCGCTTTAGCCTGTCACACACCTGCTTGGTGCCCAGTCTGTGTTCCCTGCCATGTACAATGTCCTGCGCCATCTCTCGGTAAGTGTGGAGTACTGTACTAATTTAAGTTGTCATGGTTGAAGTGAGATGTCAGATTGGTGCTATGGAGCGTTGATGCTCCAGATATTGGGATGGCAGGGCCTGGGTGCACCCGCTGCCCTCTTCATCAGAGTGAAAACCAGAATGGCAAGCTGCTTACCAGAGAAAGGGAGGAAACATCACAGCCGAGAGATAGTGGGCAGCTGCCCTACAACCCCGAGCGGCTGGTTGGATTCAGTAATCTGCAGCTGGAAAACAATAGGACTATTTGTAACTATCATTATATTTATTTCAATTTACTTATATGTAATATCATCTGAATCAATTTAATATTAAATTGTGCTGTTCTGTCCTTTCCCCTATTTCTATGGACTAAACTCACTCACAGTGTCAGCTGCCAACTCCAGCTCCAGCCCACGGTAACTGCAACTGATGAATTGTAACCAGGGGCTCAAACCTGTCTCCATGTGACATCACAACGGGAGCCAGCAGCCAATCGCACAGCAGCCAGCGCAAGCTCCGCCCACTGGCGGCATGACATGATCATTTGACCAGGTTCTGTTCCTGGTGCAGTCTCACTGGACTGGAGAACAGTTTGCAGGAACAGCCCAGTTGTGTTATGGCCCTGTTTCCGACCCCAGCTCCTGTCTATCGACGCCCCAGCCAGAGCACAGATCCCAATATTAGGTTTTATGAATCTTGTGTCCCAAACTCCTAATATAAGGTCTCACTATTCAATGTCCCCCACCTCACAATATCTCCACTCATGCTTCCTCTCCTATTTAACTGGAATTAAGCATTCCCCAGACGCTTAGATGAGGAATATATTGACTTGAATCACATCCAAAGATTCCTTGATCTGTCATTGTATGATATAAACCTGTATCTTAACAGCATTTACTGGCCTTGTTTCCATAACCCTTAATAACCTAGCTGAACAAAAATCTACCAATTTCAGTGTTTAAATTTTGGATAACCAATCCTCAACAGCGTTTTGGGGGGAGAGTTCCAGATTTCACCAGCCTTTGTGTGAAGAATCGCTTCCTGCCTTCACCCATGAATGTACCTGCTCTAATTTTGACATGGTGCCTCGCTTGATCGCTACACCCCACCATAACAATATGTTTCTCTCTATTTACCATTTCAACTCCTATTGATTAGGGATATTGCGATAGGGCCGGTGAATGGAGTTGAGGCAGTAGATCAGCCATGATCTCATTGAATGGCGGAACTGGCTCGAAGGGCCGAAAGGCCTACTCCTGCTCCTATTTCTTATGTTCTTATGTTCTTATGGTATCAGTCTGGTGAATCTGCGGCGCCCAGAACTGAAAGCCGTGCACTAAATGGGGTCTAAACAGATATTTTTATAACTGTAGCATAACTTCTGTTCCTTTATATTCCAGCGGCTTGAGATAAAGGGTATTAGCTTTCCTTTTAAATTATTTTTGACACCTGTCCACGAGCATTTAGTAATTTCTGTACTTGGATCGCTAAATCTTGCTGCTCCGCAACCGTTCCTAACATCTCACCATTGAGAAAATGCCCTGATTTGTCTTTTCTATGTCCAAAGTGGATGAGCTCACACTTCCCCACATTGAACTCCATCTGCACAGTGTTTTCCCACTCACACAATCAATGTCTTTTTCAACTTTCTGCTCCCAGCTACAATATTTACTGTGCCATCTGACTTGGTGTTGTCAGCAAACTTGGATATATGGCGCTCTACTGCTTCCTCCAAGTCATTTATGAATATAGTGAAAAGCTGATCCCCAGTACTTATTATTCACATCCTGCCAATTTGAGTACTTACCAATTATCCCCACTCTCTGTCTCCTACCTCCAAACCAATTATCTACCAGGGCAATAAATTCCCGCCAATTCTATGGGCTCTAATTTCTGTTAACAGTCTCTTATTTGTAACCTTATCAATTACCTCCTGCAAGGACATATAAATAACATCCACAGACTCTCCCTTATCTACCACATATGGAAGGAAGCAAAGGGTAAAGGTCGACGGCTGTTTTGTGATGGAACATAGTGACTTTGGAACAGGAGGAGGCGTTTCAGCCCCTCGAGCCTGTTCGGCCATTCAATGAGATCATGTCTGATCTGCGACCTAACTCCATATACCTTTGTCCCATATGATGGAATGTTGTTTCCAGTGGGGTTCCACAGTTCTCAGTCCTAGGTCCCTTTTGTTGTATGCATTAATGATTTAAATTCCAATGCAGGGGGATTGATGAAGAAGTTTACAGTTGATACAATAATTGTCCATGTGATTGAAAGTGAGGACAAAAGCTGTAGATTGCAGGAAGCTATCAATAGGCTGGTCAGGTGGGCAGATGAGAAGCAAGTGGAATTAAATCTAGAGAAGTGTGAGGTAATGCATTTTGGGAGGGCTAACAAGCGAGTACACAATAAATGGTAGGATACTGAGCAGTGTAGAGGAGTAGTAGGACCTTGGAGTTCATGTCCACAGACCCCTAAAGGTAGCAGGACAGGTAGATAAGCTGGTTACGAAGAGAGACGGGATACTTTCCTTTCTTAGCTGAGGCATAGAATATAAGAACAGAGTCGTTATGCTTGAAATCTATAAAACACGAGTTAGGCTAGAGCTAGAGTGCTGTGTACAATTCTGGTCAACACATTACAGGAAGGATGTGATAGCACTAGATAGGGTGGAGAGGAGTTTTACGAGGATGTTGCCAGGACTGGAGAAATGTAGTTATGTGGAAAGATTGGATAGACTGGAGTTGCTTTCATTTGAACAAAGGAGGCTGAAATGATATTAAATTGAGGTGTATACAATAATGAGGGGTTTGATGGACTGTACAGGAAGGACCTATATCCCTTAGCAGAGAGGTCAACAGCCAGGGACATAGTTTTCAAGTAATTGGTAGAAGGATTAGAGGGGAAATGAGGAACAAATTCTTCCCCCAGAGGGTGTTGAGTTCTGTAGCTAACTGCCTGATAGGGTGGTAGAGGCTTATAATCTCACCACATGTAAAAAATACTTAGATTGCACTTGGAGATTTGTATCCTACAAGGCTACGGACAAAGGGATGGAAAGTGGGATTAGGCTGGAGAGCTCTTTGTCGGGCGGCACAGACACGCTGGGCCAAATGGACTCCTTCTGTGCATTACATTTCTATAATTCTATGATTATATTATGCATGTTAATCCTAGGTTGCGAGCGAAATACTATTCACACAGTGCAAATCAGTTAAAAACCAAAACTGGGCTCAAAGTAACATACACGTGTACACAAACATCGAGAAATCAATTAACACACTTAAAGCAGCACGTGCTTCTAGAAACTGAACCCGGAAATTATCATCACACGGACACATTTTAACAGATTTACAAACAAAGAAATGAAGTTGAAACATTCTGAGCATTCTTAATGTGAAGCCCTCGGCTCTTTGACACATTCACACACACTTCCCTACACACTGAAACCACAAACAACAGCATCTGCCAGCTATGACAGGACTGATGTTAACCTGTTTCCAAACCTTTCTCCTCCTTCTCATCACTATCTTTGGCCGTTCTTCTAACAGGCACACCCACTGATCAGCACCTGCTTCAAAGCGGTTTGACTGAAGGTCCTCTACCTGGACCCATTCCTCTCTCCATGGTAACTCCACCGCTGTGTATTCTTGGATTGCTACTTCCACATTCCACCCGGGATACCCTCCCCACCTCTGCCCAGAAAACCCTGTTTCTGCTGTGACGTGAACACCATATTCACTGGGATCTACCCACAGGGGACAACCTTTCTTTATTTGACTATGTCAGGTCCCTGTTCCGATGCTACTCAATCAGTAGGGATAGAGATGTTGCAGTGATTCGTGAACGTGGAGAGTAACCAGCCAGAGAAAGTCAATCTACTCTGTTTATTCATTAATCCAAGTTACCTTTAATGATTTAAACGTCTCACACAGCATTAAAACAATTAACACAAGCATCAAGCAATGTATATGACCTTTAAACCAAGGATCTCAGCATCAAGGCAGAAGAGTGATTAGCTCTCTCGCAGCCTTGAAGTTTCTTTTTTTGTTCCTGCTCGTCTTGCCTCTAGGCGACGCTTCTAAAGGCTCCTCAGACTCAGTAAAGAATCTGCCACAATCTCCCATTTTACATTATTTTTTTCAGTTGAGGTGTGAATTAAAGTGGCTGTCCACTCAAACCATGTGGACCCAGATACTGTATTTAATTGTCTTTCTCAAGCATTTCTGACTATCTCAGTACTGTTTATCCAAGACGGCTGCTTTGATAAGCAATATTGTTTTGAGAACTAAAAGTCTGATCGAAGTTTCTGCCCACAGCTGCCTTTGGAGTTTAAACTTGAAATGTCAGTATATAATATCCAAAGGGGCAAATTTAATGCTTTCCTTCATCCATCAGGTATTGGTCAGATTCTGGGTGTTCAGTCAGGTTGTGGTCAGTTGGTCAGTTTCTGGGTGTTCAGTCAGGTTGTGGTCAGTTGGATAGTTTCTGGATGTTCAGTCAGGTTGTGGTCAGTTGGATAGTTTCTGGGTGTTCAGTCAGGTTGTGGTCAGTTGGATAGTTTCTGGGTGTTCAGTCAGGTTGTGGTCAGTTGGATAGTTTCTGGGTGTTCAGTCAGGTTGTGGTCAGTTGGTCAGTTTCTGGGTGTTCAGTCAGGTTGTGGTCAGTTGGTCAGTTTCTGGGTGTTCAGTCAGGTTGTGGTCAGTTGGTAAGTTTCTGAGTGTTCAGTCAGGTTGTGGTCAGTTGGTGAGTTTCTGGGTGTTCAGTCAGGTTGTGGTCAGTTGGTCAGTTTCTGGGTGTTCAGTCAGGTTGTGATCAGTTGGATAGTTTCGGGGTGTTCAGTCAGGTTGTGGTCAGTTGGTTTGTTTCTGAGTGTTCAGTCAGGTAGTGGTCGTTCGGTCAGATGCTGCATGTTCCATCAGTTTGGGATCAGTTGGTGAGTTTGCGGTGGTCAGTCAGTTTCTGGTCAGTTGGTCAGTTTCTGGGTGCTGATATTATAATGTGGTCAGTTTCTGGCTGCTCAATCAGAATGTGTTCAGTTTCTGGGTGTTTGTTCAGTTTCTGGTCAGTTGGTCAGTTTCTGTTTGTACAATCAGAATGTGATCAGTTTCTCGGTGCTTGGTCAGGTTCTGGTAAGTTGGTGAGTTTCTGGATGCTCGATCAGAATGTGCTCAGTTTCTGGGTGTTTGTTCAGTTTCTGGTCAGTTGTTCAGTTTCTGTTTGTACAATCAGAATGTGGTCAGTTTCTGGGTGCTTGGTGAGGTTCTGGTCAGTTGGTCAGTTTCTGGGTGCTCGATCAGCATGTGGTCAGTTTCTGGGTGCTTGGCCAGTTTCTGGTCAGTTGGTCAGTTTCTGGGTGCTTAGACATCTAATTTCTTTGTTCTCGATGAGGTAGTGGTCAGTTGACCAGTTAAGGTGCTGAATTTGGTTGATGGCAAATAGTCAGGTTTATTTAAATTATACATTCACGGGATTTGGGTGTCGCTGGCAAAACCAGCATTTATTGCCCTTCACCTATTGCCCTTGAGAAGGTGTTGTTGAGCCGCTTTCTTGACCCGCCATAGTCCCTGTGATGAAGGTGCTCCCACAGTGCTGTTAGGCAGGAAATAGCAGGACTTTGACACAGCGACGATGAAAGGGCAGTGATATATTTCCAAGTCAGGATGATGTGTGACTTGGAGGGGAACTTGTAGGTGGTTGTGTTCCCATGCGCCTCTTTCCCTTATCCGTCAAGGTCGTAGAGATCACGGGTTTGAGAGGTGCTGTCGAATAAGCCTCGCCTTGTTGATGCAGTGCATGTTGTAGCTGGTATACATTACAGCCACTGTGCGCCAGTGGATGAGGGAGTGAATGTTTAAGGTGCTGGATTGGATGCCTGTCAAGCGAGCTGCTTTGGCCTGGATCTTATCTAGCTGTATTGATTTGAGGTGTTACCTTGGTTTCCGGTGCTGTATTAGTTTGAGGTTCTGTATTAGTTTGAGGGACTGTATTATGTGAAGAGCTGTATTACTTTGAGTTGCTTTATTCGAGCGCTGTATGAGTTTGAGGTGCTCTCTTGGGTTCAGGGACAGTATGAGTTGGGGATGATGCATTAATTTGAGGTGCTGTATTATATTAGTTATTTTTATTAGATGTAATAATTTAATTAGTTTGAAGGGTATATTGTTTTGAGGGGATGTATTAGTTTGAGGACCATCGACGCAAATTCCTCACTTTAATTGTTTAACTGAATGACCACAGTTAAAGAGGGCAGCCACATCCCAGAGTGCAGCAGAGCAGCACTAGGAGGGGTCCTCTAACATATGAAATTTAATTGCTGAATGGCCACTGTTAAAGAATGCAGCCATATCCCAGAGTGCCGTACAGTCGTCCTGAGAGGACTCTCTAACATTTGAAATTGAATTAATGAATGAACACAGCAGAGTGAAGGCATAACCGAAACAATATAAGATCTAGAGATCGGTCTGATGGTGTTTGAAACAACACGCCCATTGCTGGCAGGATACAGCTGGCAATTCTCATTAGTTAATTAATGTGATCAGAATTTGATCAGTCTTTGGGATTTTCAATTTCAATCTCAGCGCTAAATATTTACTGTCACAATAGGGACTGAACTCGTCTGTCGTAATCTGTTTGTTTAATTTGTCTTTAAATCTATTTTGAACGATGTTGCAACCTCACTGTCCCGGTGGAGATCCCGCAGGGTATAAATTAAAGGTTCTGGGAATGTATTGCTGCAGAGTTTAATTCAGAGAGATTGCCTGCAGCACGAATTGACAGATCGCTATACAAAGAAAATGCATCGAACAATTTAATTTGTCGATAAAATATACTACATTATCCTTGCCATCATTGTTGTTCTTGGTAAGTGACTATAACCATTGATGTGTAAATCTGTAGGTGAGCTGACATCTGTTTTTGCTCTGTGACTGATAATGTTACATGCTGTACTTTTGGTAAACGTTATACAGACACCCGATCAGTGACAACATTTCGTTAAATCAAATGTCCTGAATTACATCTGCTGTTCTGTTCCATTGCCTCAAGTGAAAGTAAATTTATACATGTAGCTTATAGGATCGCTGCAACAAGTTATTGTTTTTCGTGGAATATATTGCACTGTTGAATCAGTCCTCAGTGCGGGCAACTCTCTTAGGGAATGTAATAGTGGAAGGGGCTGTCATTGCAGAATTGTACTGCGTGTGGGTCACTAACCGAAATGGAACACCTGATCCCAGTGGACATGTATTACTAGGATTATCTGTCACTGTAGAATTGTACTGAGTGTGGGTCACTAACCGGAGTGGAACACCTGACCCCAGTGGCCATGTATTACTGGGAGTATCTGTCCCTGTAGAATTGTACTGAGAATGGGTCACTAACCGGAGTGGAACACATTACTACAGTGACCATGTATTACTGGGAGTATCGCTCATTATACAATTGTACTGAGTGAGGGTCACTAACTGGATTGGAACACCTGACCCCAGTGGCCATGTATTACTGGGAGTATCTGTCACTGTAGAATTGTACTGAGTGTGGGTCACTAACGGGTGTGGAAAACCTGACCCCAGTGGCCATGTATTGTTGGGCGTGTATGTCACTGTAGAATTGTACTGAGTGTGGGTCACGAACCGGAGTGGAACACCTGACCCCAGTGGCCATGTATTGTTGGGCGTGTATGTCACTGTAGAATTGTACTGAGTGTGGGTCACGAACCGGAGTGGAACACCTGACCCCAGTGGCCATGTACTCCTGGGCGTGTCTGTCACTGTAGAATTGTACTCTGTGTCTGTCATTCCCCGGAATGGAACAACCTGGTTCTACTTTGAAATCATTGGTTTAAGGTACTGATCTCTCCCCTCCATGGAAATTCCTTCGTGTTTTACGAATGTAAGCGATGGCAAATGGGAAAATTTCAGTTGTTGGTTGATGACATTTGATAATACACTTACAAAGTGAAATGCATTGATAATGCTCTGTTTCCTATTGAAGTGCACCAACACAACCAGGTGTTAACTATTTGCTGACCTGTATCCAGCAGGACATCACTTTTACAATTCTGTGACTGATTAAGTTTTGACCGACCAGTTCTTATCTATGATTCAGAATCTCTACATAGGTAACCTGCATCGATCTCTGCCATTAGCTCAGTGAGGTCTGTCCTTGCGAGGAGAGACACTGAAGAACATACATATCGGTGCAGGTTCCTGTGCATTGATTCTTAATCAGGATACAGAGATCAGTCCAGTGTTAATAAGTAACAACATTAGTAAACTGTTAATAATGACTTAAAGTGTGCACTGCTACATAATAAACTACTTCAATATCTGCAATATTATGTAAGAAATGATGACTGTGATTAATTACTACTCATTTTAAAGAGAATTACATAGTATTTACAGTGCAGAAACTGGCAATTCTGACCAAGTGGATTGAGTCTGTGTTTATGCTCCACACGAGTCTCTCCCCTTCCCAGCCCAACTAACCCTATCAGCGTATCTTTATAACCCTATCTCCTTCATGTACTTACCTACCTTACTCTGAAATGTATCTATGTTGTTCACCTCAACTATTCCATGGTGTAGTAAGTTCCATATTCTAACCACTCTCTGTTTAAAGAAGTCTCTCCTGAATTCCTGATTGGATTAATTAATGACTATCTTATATGGATGAACTCCAGATTTCGAATCATTCACAGGTGGAATTATCTTTTCTACGTCTATCCCATCAAACTCCTTCATCATTCCAAAGGCCTGTATTAGGCCACCCCTCAGCCTTCTCTTATCTGGAGAAAAGAGCCCCAGACATTTCAATCCTTCCTGATAATTATAATCTGTCAGTTCTGGTATCATCCTTGTAAAATATTTCGACTGTCTCCAATGCCACGATTCTTTTTTAATCGGATGACCAGAACTGTACACTGTGCGCTCAGTGTGGTATCACCAAGGTTCGATATAATTTTAATATAACCTCTTTGCTTTTCAATTCCATTCCTGTAGAAATTAACCGCTGTGCTTTGTTTGCATGTTTATGGGCTTGTCAAGCTGTGTTGCTACTTTCAATGATTTGTGAAGCTGTAACCCTGAAACCCTTTTCCCCACTATCCCTTTCAAACTCTTACTTTCGAAGGACTAATCGAGAACCTTATTCTTCCGACAAAATGCAGCACCTCACATTTAGCTGTATTGAAATTAATATTGTATTGTGTTGTGTTGCTATCTCCCTCTGTGTTACCTGCACTCCCAATTTGAATTCGTCTTTAAATATTACATTTGTGCTTCTGCCTCCCGAGTCCATATCGTTTATGCAAATAGTGAATAACAGTGGTTCCAGCGGCTATCCTTCGGGAACAACACCTCTCACCAACCGCCAATCTGAGTGAAAACCTTTAACCCCTACTACCTGTTTTATGTTTGTGTAACCAGCTTGCTATCAATTCTTCTGCTTGTTCCCCATCTCCACTTGTTCTGTGATTATTCATGAGTCTGCTATTTGCTAACTTATCGAATAGCTTTAGAAAATCAAAGTATATTACATCCACTACATTACCCTTATTTACTCTTTCTGATAATTATTCAAAGAATTCACGAAGGTTGGTCAAGCATGACATTCCTTTTGTAATACGTGCTGACTATCTTATTATGTTTTGTGTTTCTAGATGTTTTTTCTATTACGTCTTTGAGTAAGGATTTCATTATCTTTGATAACACCAACGTTATGCTAACTGGCCTATACTTCCATTGACTTGTTCTATCTTCCGTTTTGAATACAGGAATAACATTAGCTGTCCGGAAGTCCCATGGCACTATTCCCCTTTCTAATGATTGTTTACGAATGTATAATAATTTTTTAGTATGTTCATCAATATCTTCTATAAGCCCACCGACTCCCACAGCTATCTTGATTATATATCCTTCCACCCCACTCCCTGGAAGGAATCTATTCCACTCTCCAGGTGTATCTGCCACCGATGCATCTGCTCTGACGATGCCACCTTCCACACCAGTACTTCTGAAATGCCTTCATTTTTCCTCAGCTGAGGATTCCCCTCCATTGTGGTAGGCAGGGCCCTCGACCGTGTCAATCCAATTTCCCGCGTTACTGACATCACCCCTTACCCTGCAAGCCGGAAACAAGATAGGTTTCCCCTTGTCCTCACCTTCCACTCCACCCGCCTCCACATTCAACGGATCATCCTCTGCCATTTAATCCGTGTCCAGCTAAGGCAGCCACCAAACAAATCTCCCCCTCCTTCTCCTCTTTGCTAGATTTCCCAGGCTTCTCTCCGTGCTGTTACCATTTGCACCTCCTCTGGTCCCATCTTTTGTTTCTTTAATTGTCCTATTCGCCTTGTACCATCATCCCTCTTGTCATTGAATCACTCCGGCCCTATGGCCGATCACATTCCTTCCTCTTTGTACTTTGCTCCTCCATGCCAATTTCTCCAGTTTCTATCATTGCTTTTAAACTGTTAACCTCTGATATCATGCAGTTCTGACGAAAAGTTATCGACCTCTTGTCGATTCTGAACCTGTCCCGGGGAACGTGCGAGCTCTCCACTAGCGCCACTCGCTACCTGGAGGCCATATTTCTCTCTCCACAGACGCTGCCTGACCCGCTGAGTTTTCTCAGCATTCTCTGTTATTTCCCTCAGATTTACAGCAGTCTCAATATTTTGCTTTCCCTCAAATATGTAGGTCTGGATATTAACAGGTCGGGTTATATCGGCGGGGGCGCGGGGGTGGGTGGATTGTCGGACGGGTTAACCCAACCGCGTGGTTCTTTTGTCCCGGACAGGTTCCCCACCCGGAAGTCAGCCGGATTAACAGTTCAACGGGGAGGACTGCGGAGCAGGTGGCAGGACCAGGTAGGTCCCATAACCTACCCCGGGAGAGTATTGTCTGATCCGGGGTGCTCTGATACCCTACCCCGGGAGAGGGGTGTCTGATCCTGGGTGTTCCTGTAACTTATCCCGTGGAAGGTTGTCTGATCCTGGGAGTTCCGATACCCCATCACGGGAGAGGGATGTCTGATCCTGGGTGTTCCGATACCCCACCCCGGGGAGGGGTGTCTGATCCTGTGAGTTCTGATAACGCACCCCGGGAGAGGGGTGTCTGATCCTGGGAGTTCCGATAACGCACTCCGGGGAGGGGATGTCTGATCCTCGGTGTTCCGATAACGCACTCCGGGGAGGGGGTGTCTGATCCTGGGAGTTCCGATAACGCACTCCGGGGAGGGGGTGTCTGATCCTGGGAGTTCCGATACCCCACCCCGGGGAGGGGGTGTCTGATCCTGGGTGTTCTGATAGCCCATCACGGGGGAGGGGTGTCTGATCCTGGGTGTTCCGATACCCGACCCCGGGAGAGTGGTGTCTGATTCTGGGTGTTCTGATACCCCACCCCGGGAGAGGGGTGTCTGATCCTGGGTGTTCTGATACCCGACCCCGGGAGAGGGGTGTCTGATCCTGGGAGTTCCGATACCCCACCCCGGGGAGGGGGTGTCTGATCCTGGGATTTCCGATACCCCACCCCGGGGAGGGGGTGTCTGATCCTGGGAGTTCCGATACCCCACCCCGGGGAGGGGGTGTCTGATCCTGGGAGTTCTGATACCCCACCCCGGGGAGGGGGTGTCTGATCCTTGGAGTTCCGATACCCCACCCCGGGAAGGGGGTGTCTGATCCTGGGTGCTCCGATACCCCACCCCGGGGAGGGGGTGTCTGATCCTGGGTGTTCCGATACCCCACCCCTGGGGAGCAGGTGTCTGATCCTGGGAGTTCCGATAACGGACTCCGGGGAGGGGGTGTCTGATCCTGGTTTGATTGTAATCCACGAACTCGGAAGGGGGTGTCCGAACCCATGGGGACTCTGCTCCCCGACCGGGTGGAGGGACGTTCCCCGACGCCGGGTGGTATTCAATACCAGAGCGCGGGGGGGGTGTCCGATTCCAGGGGATCCGTTCCCGGACTCCGGCGGGGCGGTGCCTGATCTCAAATAGCTTCTAATCCCGTGGGGCTGTTGTGGATCTTGGGGGAGTTTCGGTTTTGAAGGTGTGTCCTATCCCGACCCGGTGGAGTCCGTTCCCCGGGCCTTGGGTGTCTTTCTATATGGGTTGGCTCTGATGGGTGGGGAGATTGGGAGACCGGGGAAGCACTCCTGCTCCTCCTGGCCCATAAGCACTGCTCTGAAGGCATTTCACATCAACGCAAAACTGTCCTCGCTCCCTTCAGCATCTGGCTTTCCCGAGGCCTGAGAAACTCTACCGGACACAAAAAATCCCGTAAAACAGTTTAACTCAGAGGATGCCAGCAACAATAACATATATAAATTGCCAACCCGCCTCCTGGGAGCGCTGGCCGACCCACCCCCTGTCCCGCCTCCGTTAAACTCGGACGTGGGTGGGTGGGATGGGGGCTGGCTCGAGTTGGAGATTTTTTAATTTTAAACTCTGTCCCGACAACAACCCAGCGGCTTTTAGGAACTTGTCTGGTCTCAGACACGGAGAATGTTTAATCAGTCATTTCCAATCTATTTCCCCGTTTCTTTTTTTACAGTGAATTTAGTGGCGATTGTGATCCTGTCCCGGGGAAAGTGCGGGCTCTCCACCTGCACCACTCGCTACCTGGTGGCCATGGCAGCGACGGATCTACTGGTCATTATCACTGAGGTCATACTGAGGCAGATCATTGCGTATTATTTCCCATTGTCTTTCCTGGACATCACCCCTGTGTGTAGTCTTATCGCTGTCCTGACCCGTGCAGCCACAGACTGGTCTGTCTGGTTCACCGTCACTTTCACCTTTGATCGATTTGTGGCCATTTGTTGCCAGAAGCTGAAAACAAAATATTGCACCGGGAAAACTGCGGCTGTGGTTCTAGCAACAAGTTGCATTCTGCTCTGCTTAAAAAACCTTCCCATCTACTTTACATATGAACCTGCAGAGAAAATCGACAATGTGCCGTGGTTCTGTGATATGAAGCCAAGCTATTTTACTGAGCGCGGATGGGTGGGATATGATGGGTTTAATATGGTTATGAACCCACTGCTCCCATTTGCTTTAATTTTGTTGCTCAACGCTCTGACAGTCAGACACATTTTAGTGGCCAGTCGAGTCCGTAAGGGACTGAGGGGTGAGAGCAAGGGAGAGAATCGCAGTGACCCAGAGATGGAGAGCAGAAGGAAGTCTGTGATTTTACTCTTCACCATATCCGGCAGCTTCATACTGCTGTGGTTGTTAACTGCTTTAGATTTCCTATATTATACCATTACAGGCAGAAATCCCGTAGATTACACTGATTCTTTAGTTATCTTTGGACAAGTCGGATTTATTCTGCGGAATTTAAGTTGCTGCACAAACACATTTATTTATGGGGTGACCCAGTCCAAGTTCAGAGGGCAGTTGAAGAGGGCGGTGAAATATCCGCTTACCTCAATTATTCAATTAATTAAGAATCAGAAAAACTGAGCGCAGCCCAGAGGCGGGTCCCAGTGTTTCCAGTCCATGAATGTAATATTTAGCCCCAGATTCCATCAACTGAATCACACCAGGAATCGCTGGTGATCTGGAAATACAACCAGCGGCGGGGCAAGCACCGTGTTTAGAACACGGCACTATTTCTGACTGACAGTTCGCACACTGTCTTTCGGGGCAGGAGCACTAGTTTGTTGCATTCCGTCTTAGCTCTTCTGTGAGGAGTCACTTCAGCTCTTTCGTGCAGCAATTCATTTGCAGCTTCCAGAGTAAGAGCCTCGTCACTAGATAGGCAGACAGAGCCGAGCTGCAGTTCAGAGGATTACATTGCATCGAATATACAGCTAAAAAGTCCATTCGGCCCAACTAGTCTGTGCTGGTGTTGTTGCTCCTTACGAGCCTGCACCCATTGCATCTTCCTCATCTCAGCCTTTCATGTACTTGACAGGTTTGCTTTTATAGCATCTAAGCTATTTGCTTCAACCAGTTCCTGTGGTAGTGACTTCGACATTCTAACACTCTCTGATTAAATATATACCTACTTATTTCCCTATTGGCTATATAAGTAACTATCTTGCATTTATGGCTCTCTAGTTTTGGATTCTCCCACAAGTGTAAACATTGTCTCCACATCAACCTTGTCTAAAACATTCATTATTTCGAATCCCTCTATCAGGCCTCCTCTAAGTCCTCTCTCACCTAAACCAAAAAGGCCCAAACTGTTCAATCTTTCCCGATTGCTGTAAACTCTCACTTCTGGTGCCGTCCAATTAAAGATTTGTAAGATGTAAGCCATTGGCTCCCCACCACAAATTCCGTTGCCCAGCCACCGACTCCATCCCTCTCTTGACCCCTGTCTAAGGCTGAACCAGACCATTCGCAACCTTGTTGTGGTATTTGAGCGCGGGATAATTATCCGACCAGATATCCACTTCATCACCAGGACAACCAAATTCCACCTCCGTAACATTGCTTAACTCCGCACCTGCCTCAGCTCATCTGCTGCTCAGACATTCATCCATTCCTTTGCTCGCTCTAGACTTGGCAAATAAATGCTCTTCTGAACAGTTTCCCATCTCCCACCCTCCATGAGCTTGTGCTCATTCAAGACCCTGCTGCCCGTCTGCTAACTTGCACCAAATCCCAATATACCATCACCCCTGTCCTCGCTGACCTACATTGTCTCCCGATCCGGCAACGCCTCATATTTAGAATTATCATCCTTGTATTGAAATCCCTGCATGGCCACTCCTTCCCTATCTCTGTAAACACCTTCAGCTCTACGAATCCCCGAGATCTCTGCGCTCCTCCAAATCTGGCATCTTGCACATCCCCGATTATTACCTCTCCACCATTGGTGGATGTGATTTCAGATGCTTGGGCCCTTAGCTCTGGGATCCCCTCCATAAACCTCTCTGCCTCTCTAACTCTCTCCCCTCCTTTTACGATGCTTCTTAAATCTACCTGTTTGACCAAGCTTTTGGCCATTATTGCTAATATCTCCTTATGTGGCTCGGTGTCGGATTGTGTTTGATAACGCTCCTGTGAAGCGCCTTGGGAGGTTTTACTACATTAAAAGCACTATTTAAATTAAAGTTGTTGTTGTTGTGAATATTATTTCACTTTCTCCAGTACTTCTATGTCCTTTTTATAATATGGAGACTCTCACTACCCACAGTTCTCTAAGCGTGACGTGGCCAGTGTCCTTTACAACTTTAACACAACTTACAAAGTATGTACAGCACAGAGACAGGCCATTCGGCCCACAAGGTCCATGTCGGTATTAATGCTCCACATGAGCCTCCTCCCACTCTCCTTCTTCTAAGCCAGTCAAAATATCTTCCATTACTTTCTCCCTCATGTGCTTATCTCGCTTCCCCTTAGATGCATCTATCCTATTCGCCTCAATTACTAAGTGCAGTAGCGAATCCCACATTCTAACCATTCTATAGGTAAAGACGTTACTCCTGAATTCACCATTGGATTTACTAATGACTATCTTAAATCAATGTCCCCTAGTTCTGGCCTGTCCCGCAAGTGGAAACACCTTCTCTACTTATAACCTTTCAAACTCCTTCATAATCTTTAAGAAATCTATCCGATCATCCCTCAATCTTCTCTTTTCTAAAGAGCCCTACCCTGTTTAATCTTTGCTGATATTTATAACCTCTCTGTTCTGGTATCATTCTAGGAAATACTTTTTGCAACTTCGCCTTCACCTGTGCCCATTTTATAAGATGGAGTCCAGAAATGTTCGCAGTGCTCCAAGTGCAGTCTAAACAAGGTTCGATTCAAGTTTAACATAAGTGCTCTGCTTAACAATTATATCCCACAAGAAATGGACCCTAGTGCTTTATTTGTGTTTTTATGGCCTGATCAAGCTGCATCGGTACTTTTAGTGATTTGTGTATGTGTAGCCTCGCATCCCTCTGTTCCTCACCCCATTGAAACACTTATTTTCGAAGGAGTATGTGACCTCCTTATACTTCCTATTAAAATGCAATACCTCACACTTCTCTATATTGAAGTTCCTTTGCCAATTGTACGCCCCTTCTGCAAGTCAATAAATGTCTTCCTGTATTGTGCCGCATTCCTTCCCTGTATTAACTATAAACCCCCATTTGCAGGCACTCATAATTTTTAAAATTGCACTTCCGATTCCCGAGTCGAAATTGTTTATGTAAATGGTGAACAGGAATAGTCTAAGCAGGGATCAATGGGGCACATCACTGAATACCTCCCTCCAGTCTTAAAAACAACCGGTCACCACTACTCTCTGCTTTCTGTCCCTTATCCAATTTGGTATCCATGCTGCCCTGAACTTTTAATCGCATTGGCTAAAATTTTACGAACAAGTCTATTTTGTGGTACTTTATCAATGCCTTTTGAAAGTCCATATACAAAACATCAACTGCACTACACTCATGATATTGCTACTTTCCTACCAAACTGCATCACCGCGCATTCATCTATGTGAAGGTTCACTTGACACTTAACAGCAAGTTTGCAAGTTTTCTAATGTCTATATTGAGATGTCCTTTAGAGAAATGTTTCTTCCATATTTGAAGCTAAGCATCAGTTGTATTCAATAAAAGCAATAATATTTAATAAACGCAGACATCTACAACTGCGTGACGTTTTGGAATTTTATCAGAAAAACTGAAGATTTATTGCAGAGTAAACTCTTTGCTTGTCGCTTAATATTACTGTTGTTGGAAGAAGTTGGAGCACTCATTATTTATTATAACTAACAGGGCTGCAGTCTTGTTTGCTTCAGCATCTCTTTTGGTCTTTCGTTATCTATTTTTTCATCTAACATCCACAGATCCTCCCCACCCCACCTAACAGCCTCAATTCATCCCCACCCCACCTAATATCCTCAGCTCCTCCACACCCCACATAAAATCCTCAGCTCCTCCACATCGCACATAATAACCTCAGCACCACCCCATCTAATATCCTCAGCTCCTCTCCACCTCACCTATTATTCTCAGCTCCTCCACACCCCACCTAATATCATCAGCTCTTCCCCAACTCACCTCTTATTCTCAGCTCCTCCCACCCCACCTAACCTAATATCCTCAACTCCTCCCCATCCAATTATTATCCTCAGCACCTCCTCTCCCGTACTGATATCCTCAACACCGCCTACCGCACCTAATATCCTCAGCTCCTCCCCACCCCACTTAATATTCTCAGCTCCTCCCTACCCCACCGAATATCCTCAGCACCGCCCCACCGCATCTAATATCCTCAGCGCCTCCCCATCCAACATAATATGCTCAGCACCACCCCGCCCCACCTAATATCCCCAACTCCTCCCCATCCAACCTAACATCCTCAGCTCATCCCCACACAACCTAATATCCTCAAATCCTCGCCATCCCATCTAATATCCTCAGCACCGCCCCACCCCACCTAATATCCTCAGCTCATTCACCCCTCACTTAATATTTTCAGCTTATCCCCATGCTGCACTTACTTATGTACACACTCTACAGCTGTCAATCACACACTCTCCTCCTGTGAACGGTATGGGAACTTCCTGCACTTTCTTATGCACACAGTCTGCAGCTGTCAATCACACTCTCTCCTCCTGTGAACCGTGAGCGAACTTCCTGCCCTTGCATCGAATTGCAGCAATTGACAGGAAGCTGTTGTTGTTCTATCTGATGGGGAATCTATGACAGTAAATTGCACCCAACATAACAGAACACCCTTCAGTTGTATTTTACATGTTGTTATTTAAAGTGTACAGAAGTTATTTTTAATATAGATCATATTCCACACATGCGGTTAATAATGTTCAGCCTCTGATCTCCCTCTCTGCTCCGTGCGGTCAATGTGCTGACATTGAGGGTCTGGCCCCGGCCCTTCTTTATTCTCAGTGTAACGTGGAATTACTTGGTAGTTTTTGTCCAAGTTACTTTGTGCAAAAAAAGTAGATTCACGAACTGATTTTTTGAAGAATTACTGATAATATCTAAATGGAAAAATAAAGAGACTTGAATTGGATCATTTTCTTTCTGAACTACCGCAGTTTTGGAAAGTAAATGTTTTATTCAAAAAACAAAGCAAGAATGTTAATTTATTTACCGTCTTTCACCAGCTCAGGACGTCCCAAAGGGGTTTTGCAGCCTCGGGTCAGGGGTCACAGGCGGGACACAATGGGCGCGGAGCTGGAGCCCGAATCCATGTTCAGAAACCACCAATCGCGGTCACTATGACATGAGAAGTATTGTGGCGTCATCCACCGCAGGGCAAAGGGCAACCGTGGGCGGTAATGTTCCTGTTACGTGTTGTCGGCCATATTTGTGTGTCAAAACAGTACTTATTTTATTTGAAGAAATCATCATTTAATAGATAGCTTTCCATGTAATTATTTAATGTAAAAGGTTTATTCAAATGCTTTAATAAAAATATTAATAAAAATCATGTTTTCGGGCTCTATTTTGTGAGTTCCTTTCCAAGCTCACCATTTTTAAGTTGAGAACAAAAATAAGAAATTTCCTGTCCCAAGGAGAGTCATTGCTCCGAACCGGGATCAATCCATTGACCCTGGCCTTGTTACAAACTGAGCTGACAACCCCTTTCATTTACGTTACTTCCACTTGATTTAATTTCGTTTTGTGGCCTTGTATTTGACTTTGTAAACGTTTTCTGCAGCTGTCAATCACACACTCTCCTCCCGGGAACCGTCAGAGAACTTCCTGCACTTATCTCTCTGCACACATTCTGCAGCTGTCAATCACACACTCTCCATCCGGGAACTATCAGAGAACTTCCTGCACTGATCGATCTGCACACAGGCTGCAGCTGTCAATCACAGTCTCTCCTTCCGGTAACTTTCAGTGAACCTCCTGCACTGATCTCTCTGCACACAGTCTGCAGCTGTCAATCACACACTCTTCACCCGGGAACAGTCAGTGAACTTCCTGCACTGAACAGTCAGTGAACCTCCTGCACTGATCTCTCTGCACACAGTCTGCAGCTGTCAATCACACACTCTCCTCCCGGAACTTTCAGATAAATTCGTGCACTTGTCATTCTGCATACCGTCTTCAGCTGTCAATCAATCCCTTTCCTCCACACGAGCCTCCTCCCAATCTCCTTCGTCTAACCGAATCAAAATATCCTTCCGTTCCTTTCTCCCTCATGTTCTTTGCCTTAAATGCATCTATGCTATTCACATAAACTACTCTTTGTGTTAGTGTTCCACAATTATCCTCTTTTTGGGTAAGGAAATTTATCCTGAATTCCCTATTGGATTTATTAAAGACTATATTCAATCTATGGCCCTTAGTCCTGGTCTCTCCCGCAAGTGGAATCATCTTATCTACGTCTACCCTATCAAACCCTTCATTATCTTAAAGACCTCTATCAGGTCACTCCTCAGCCTTCTCAAGAGATTGGGCGGTTCTGAACTTCGTTTTAGGGAATTAAGCTGACCAGGTGGAAGGGGTATCAGTGGGACAGCATCTTGGATGTAGGGATCTTAATTCAGTTAGATTTATCGTAGTTATGGAAATGGACTAAGGTAGACCGATATAAAAAAAGTCTCGATTGGGGAAAAGGCCAATTTTACTAAGCTGAGATGAGTTTTATCAAAAGTAGACTGGAAACAGCTACTTCAAGGTAAATCTGTTTCATAGCAGTGGGGGACATTCAAGGAGGAGTTAGTGAGGTTCCAGAGCAAATATGTACCCACAACAAATAGGGCAGGACTCTCAAATCTATAGCCTCTGGATGTTAAGGGCCATATAAGGGAGGTTAAGGCAAAAAGTGAATCGAATGTCAGATACCGATAGCTAAATAATGCAGGAAGCCTGGAGCAGTATAGAATGTGCAGGGCTAACATTAAAGAAATAATTTAGGAAAGCAAAAAGAGGGCATGAATAATATTTGCAACTAAAATCCAGGAAAATCCAAAGATGTTTTATGAATACATAAATAGCAAGAGAATAAAGGAAAGTGTACGGCCTATTAGAGACTGAAAAGATAACCAGTGTCTGGAGGCAAAAGACGTGGGTATGGTTCTTACTGAATACTTTGTGTCTGTCTTCAAAGAATAGAGAGACGATGCAGAAATTGTATTTAAGGTGGAGGAGTGTGAAATATTAGGTACGATAAACATAGTGAGAGTGTAAGTATTAATGGGTTTAGCATTGTTGAAAGTAGATAAATCGCCAGGACTGGAAGAACTGTATCCCAGGTTTTATGAGAAGTAAAGGAGGAAATTGCAGAGGCTCTGACCATCATTTTCCAAACCTCTCTGTCTACAAGCTGGAGGACTGGAGGAGTCCTAAAGTTGTACCGTTGTTTAAAAAGGGAGAAAGGGATAGACCGAGTAATTAGAGGCCAGTCAGCCAAATCACTGTGGTGGGCAAATTATTTGAAAATAAATCTGAAGCAGAGTATAAATCGTCATTTAGAAAAGCACGCATTAATCAAGGACAGTCAGCATGTTAAGGGAAGGTCGTGTCTGACGAGCTTGATTGAATTTTTTAAAGGAGTTAACAAGGAGGGTTGTTGAGGATAACGCGGTGATGTAATCTACATGGATTTTAGCAAGGCATATGGCAAAGTGGTCAGAAAAGTTAAAGCCCATAGTATCCAATGCAAAGTGGCCAGTTAGAGCCATCATTGACTGAGATACACCATGGTATCTCTCACTGACCATCGAGTGTTCCTCACCATTTACACTCAGTGTTCACCTGGGGACTGAGATACCCCATGATATTTCTCACTGACCATCGAGTGTTCCTCACCATCTGCACTCAGTGTTCACCTGGGGACTGAGATACCCCATGATATCTCTCACTGACCATCGAATGTTTCTCACCATCTACACACAGTGTTCACCTGGGGACTGAGATACCCCATGATATTTCTCACTGACCATCGAATGCTCCTCGCCATCTGTACCTTTAACCAGAACAGGTTGCAGGAGGAATCTAAACAAAACAGATTATGTAAGTATGAGGGACGAGTTGTCTAAGGTAGATTAAGAAACTACATTAAAAGGTATGACGGTGGACAAGCAATGGCTAGCATTTAAAGAATTAATACATACATTATAACAAATATACATCCCTTTAAGGCACAAAAATCCCACAGGAATAGTGGTCGTACCGTGGCTAGCAAGAGAAGTTAAAGGTAGTATTAGATTAGGATTACAAGAATGGATTAGGAAAAAAAGGGAGGCTTTTGGCAGATACAAATAACTAAAAACAGTGGAAGCCCTAGAAAGTGCAGGGGGGTACTTAAAAAAGAAATTAGGAGAGCGAAGAGTAGGCATGAAAAAACACTGGTGGGCAAAATGAAGGAAATCCAAAGGTGTTTTATAAGTATATTAAGGGCAAGAGGATAACCAGGGAAAGAGTAGAGCCCATTAGGGACCAATGTGGCAATCTGTGTGTCGAGCCGGAAGATGTGGGTGAGGGTTTAAATGAATATTTTGTATCTGTGCTCACTATGGAGAAGGACGATGTAGGCAAAAAAATCAGGCAGGGCGATTGTGATATACTTGAACAAATTAGCATTGAGAGGGAGGAGGTACTAGCGGTTTTAGCCAGCTTAAAAGTGGATAAATCCCCAGGCCCAGACCAGATGTATCCCAGGCTGCTGTGTGAGGCAAGGGAGGAGATTGCAGGGGTTCTGACACAAATTTTCAGAACCTCTCTGGCCACAGGAGAGTTGCCAATGGACTGGAGGACAGCTAACGTAGTATCATTATTCAAGAAGGGTAGTAGGGATGAACCAGGGAAGTACAGGACAGTGAGCTTAACATCAGTGGTAGGGAAATTATTGGAAAAAATTCTGAGCGACAGATTGAGTCTCCACTTGGAGAGGCAAGGATTAAATCAAGGATAGTCAGCATGGCTTTGTCAGGGGGAGATCATGTCTAACCAATTTGATTGAATTTTTCGAGGGGGTGACTCGGTGTGTGGATGAGGGTAGTGCAGTTGATGTAGTTTAGATGGACTTCAGTAAGGCTTTTGACAAAGTCCCGCATGGGAGACTGGTCAAGAAGGTAAGAGCCCATGGGATCCAGGGCAATTTGGCACATTGGATCCAATATTGGCTTAGTGGCAGGAGGCAGAGGGTGATGGTCGAAGGTTGTTTTTGTGACTGGAAGCCTGTGTCCAGTGGTGTACCGCAGGGATCGGTGCTGGGTCCTTTGCTGTTTGTCATGCACATTCATGATTTAGATATGAATATAGGAGGTATGATCAGTAAGTTCGCAGATGACACGAAATTTGGTGGAGTGGTAAATAGCGAGGAGGGAAGCCTCAGGCTTCAGGAAGATGTAGACGGGTTGGGCAGATGGGCAGAACAGTGGCAAATGGAATTTAACCCTGAAAAGTGTGATTCGATGCATTTTGGGAAGACTAACAAGGCAAGGGAATACAAAAAGAATTGTAAGACCCTAGGAAGGACAGGAACCTTGGTGTGCATGTACATAGATCCCTGAAGGCAGCAGGACAGGTAGATAAGGTGGTTAAGAAGGCAGATGGAAAAGTTGCCTTCATTAGCAGAGGCATATAATAAAAGAGCAGGGAGGTTATGATGGAGCTGTACAAAACGCTGGTTAGGCCACAGCTGGAATACTTTGTGCAGTTCTGGTCGCTACACTGTAGGAAGGATGCGATTTAATTGGAGAGGGTGCAGAGGAGATTCTCCAGGATGTTACCTGGGCTGCAGCGTTTCAGCTATGAAGAGAGACTGGACAGGCTGTGGTTGTTTTCCTTAGAGCAGAGAAGGCTGAGGGGGGACCTGATTGAGGTGTACAAAATTATGAGGGGCATAGAGAGAAAATAAGTTTTCCCTTAGTAGAGGGGTCAATAACCAGGGGGCATAGTTTCAAGGTAAGGGGCAGGAGGTTTAGAGGGGATTTGAGGAAACACTTTTTCACCCAGAGGGTGGTTGGAATCTGGAACTCACTGCCTGAAAGGGTGGTAGAGGCAGGAACCCTCACAACATTCAAGAAGCATTTAGATGAGCACTTGAAACGCCATAGCATACAAGGCTACGGACCAGGTGCTGGAAAATGGGATTAGAATAGACAGGGCTTGATGGCCAGCGCAGACACGAAGGGCCGAAGGGCCTCTTTCTGTGCTGAATAACTCTATGACTCCGGATTACTACCAGTGCCATGTGCTAGTGTGTACAGAAATAGGAAGGTAGAGCAGATGAATGCGTGGCTCGAGAGATGGTGTAGGAGGGAGGGCTTTAGATTCCTGAGGCATTGCGTCCGTTTCTGGGGGAGGTGAGACCTCTACAAGCCAGACGGATTGCACCTCAACGGGAACGGGACCACTATCCTCGCGGGGAGTTTTGCTAGTGCTGTTGGGGAGGGTTTTGAACGAGCTTGGCAGGGGGATAGGAACCTGAGGGTAGAATCAGAAGGGAGAAAAGCGAAGCTGGAAATAGAAGATAGGGGTTCAGATTGGAGAATAAATAATAAACTATTACAGTGATTTGATTTAAATGGAAAGGAGGGGTTCACATGTGGAAGAATGTTGGGCTGAGGATTTCTGGGTTCATCTGAGAAAAATGAAGCAAACAAAAGACAATTAAAGTCTGTTCTGCATATTCTTACTGAGATTTGAATGAGTTTTAGGCCTGAGTTTCACTGTCTGTGTGCACAAGAGTGAAGGATTACATCAAACAAAGATTATAATTTAGATTCGAATGGATCACTTGGATGAGGGGGTTGTCCCATGAGGAGAGATTGAGTAGATTAGGGCTATATTCGCTAGAGTTTAGAAGAATGAGAGGTGATCTCATTGAAATGTATAAAATTCTTGATGGGCATGACATGGTAAATGCTGAGAGGATGTTAAAGTTAAACAGAACCTGCTCCAGAGACACAAGAGATGCAGAAGTGGAATGTGTGGTAACACCTTCGGCCTCATCAGGTCTGGAAACCTTGTTTTTTTTAATATTCCACCATCTCCTGTCCTTACAATAAACATTCTGCATCCTGTGTAGTTCAGAACAGATTAACAGATCACGAAAAGTATGTCTCTTGCCAGAGTGCTGCCCTGGGCCATCCATGGATTAGCATGTCAATGGACAGGCCCCCTAGGGAGCAAAGCCAAAATGTCAATGGCTCAAAGGGGCAGAGTCTGCAATCTGCTGACCTGGGGGTGGGAGGGTCCCAGTCCCAATCCCTCCCCTCCAGGAGAAGGGCCATCTCTGTCAGTCTGCTGTGTGTGTTTGTTGTGCTGTGTGCAAATTCTCTCTGTCTCAATCTTTAACTCTTTAGATTCTCTGGTTTCTAACCGGGGTTTGTTTGTAATGGGATGTTGCTGAGAGATTGTCTGTGTAACTGAGAGAGGGAGCCCTGGGCTCTTGCTGTGCTTTTATTTTCATTGCTTTGTTTCTTAACCAATCTCATTTCTCTCTCTCTCTCTCTCTTCTCCCAAGGATATTTATTATATTTGCAAAGATGTAACAAGATGCAGAGAGAGCGAGAGCGCTTTGTGACGAGGAATACCCGGGATAAGAGCTTCCTCCGCAGTGGACAATCCCAGGCCGCCGCCAGACCCTGCACCCAATGGCCCACGTGAGTTTGTGTCTGTTTATTACCCCGGGCATTCATTTCCTCTCGGGGAGCCTGGGATTCTGGGGCCTCGGGTTAACTTGTTCCTGTTGGATTGTGGGCCTTGAGTTTTCAACAGGTTTAAAGCCCCGGCCTTGCAATGTGGCACAAACACGTTAACCCCTGGTGCGGGACAAAGAGGGCCCCAAGAGGAAATTAAAGTCCTCAATGTGAACCCGTGTAATAATTCCACAATAATGCGCGTGTTTTGGGCAGGGCGATTAATTTGAGTGTTCAATGAGATGCGCGGCAGCCATTTTAATTCATGTTATTGTGGTTCCGAGTGTGGATTTATTACAGTGTCTATTTCACTCCAGCTTTCTCTGTCTCTCTCTCTCTCCATCTTTCTCTGTCTCTCTCTCTCCATCTTTCTCTTATGTGGCTCGATGTCAAATTTTGTTTTCCAGCACTTCTGTGAAGCGCCCTGGGAGGTTTCACTACATTAAGGGCTCTATACAAATATAAGTTATTGCTGTTGTTATTTCCCTCTCGCTTTCTCGTGCTCGCGCTCGCTCTCTCTCTTTTTGCAAAGCAACCAAATTTTTCCACCTTAGCATATAAAAAAAATGCCGCACAATGCAATGGGATTTGTCGTGATTTTAAATGGTAGACAGAAACATTTCAGAGTACATTTCAATCAAGATTAAAGCTGAGATAGAGGGAAAGAAACAGAGAGAGAGGGAGTGAAAGAAAAAGATCAGAGATGGGGAGCTATATAGGAACAGAGAGAGAGGGAGCGAGAACAAGAGAGGGAGAGAGAGAGAGAGAGAGGGACAGAGAGAGAGAGAGAGAGAAGGAGATTGAACAAGAGAGGGAGAGATGGGGAGAGAGAACAAGAGAAGGAGAGAGAGAGGGAGGGACAGCGAGAGAGAGAGAGAGAGAGGGAGAGAGAACAAGAGTGGGAGACATGGGGGGGAGAGAGGGACAGAGAAAGAGAGAGAGGGACAGAGAGAGAGAGAGAGAGGGAGAGAACAAGAGAGGGAGAGATGGGGGAGAGAGAGAGAGAGAGAGACAGCGAGAGTGAGAGGGACGCAGATGGAGGTGACTGTTAAATGCCAGAAGTGGGAGATGCACTGAAACATTGAATGTATGCACAGCACCAATTCTGGCCGAGCAGGTACTGGGGGGCAGGGAGAGGGAGAGGCACGGCGATCGCCAGTGTTTGTGTTTTCAGAATGAGGCAGGCGGCGACTTTAATAAGTGTCCGAAAGGAATCCCTGTTTAAAGAGAGGTTCGCACTTTCTGGGGAGTGAGGGGAGGTCCCCAGGCTTGGAATACACACCGGGGGCGGGCTACAGCGGACGCTCCTTAAAACCGCCCTCCTTGACCAAGCTTTTGGTCACCTGCCCTAATTTCTCCTTATGTGGCTCGCTGTCAAATTTTTTGGTCATACAATACTCCTGTGCAGCGTCTTGGGACGTTTTACTACGTTAAAGGCGCTATATAAATACAAGTTGTTGTTGTCTCTATTTCTCTCCTCTTTCCCTGTGTCTCTCCCTCTTTGACTGTTTCTCAATTTCTCGATTTAGCCCTTTAACAAGTAAAAATGGCGCCCACAGCAATGTGATTTGTCGTTATTATAAATGGTGAACCAGAAACATTTCAGAGTACATTTCAATCAAGATTAAATCTCAGATAGGGAGAAATAAAAGGGGGAGAAAGAAAGAGAGACAGAAACAGGGAGAGAGAGTCAGAGGGAGAGAGACAGCGAGAGTTGACTGGGGTTAAACACACAGGGAGAGACAGGCTTTGGGGGGGGGGGGGGGCTCCAGTGTGTCGTCACTGCCCCGCTCCCAGCCTCTGCAGAAAAGCCCCTCTGTCACACCCTTCCAGAATCTCAAGATTCAAAAGTAAATCCCGGGATGGTGATTTTAACAAGTGTCCCAAAGGAATCAGCAGCTTAATCCCGGTTTAAAGAGAGTTTCGCACTTTCTGGGGAATGAGGGGATGTCCCCAGGCTTGGCACACACACCCCGGGTGGACAGAGATAGGGACAGGGAGAAGGAGAGAGAAATATAAATACACTGAAATATAAATACACGCACACTGAAATTTACACAGGTACACAGAAAATATACACGCAAACTGAAATATACACTGAGGAGAAATTTCTTCACCCAAGTGGTTGTGAATCATTGGAATTCTTTACCCCAGAGGACTGTGGAGAAAATAGTCAGAGTAAGGAAAAATGATTAGGTAAAATTAATGGCTCTTTATCTGAATGCACGCAGCATTCGTAACAAGATGGACGAGGTGACGGCACAAATAGAAATAAATGGGTATGATAGGCAGAAAGGAAAAGGAGGTGGGGTAGCTCTGTTAATAAAGGATGAGATCAGTGCAGTGGTGAGGAATGATATTGGCTCAGAAGCTCAAGATGTAGAATCAGTTTGGGTGGAGATAAGAAATAGTAAGGGTAAGAAGTCACTGGTGGGAGTAGTATACAGGCCCCCTGACAGCAGCTATACTGGGGGCTTGTAAGAAAGGTACTGTAATAATCATGGGCGATTTTAATCATCATATAGATTGGACAAATCAAATTGGCAAGGGGTAGCCTTGAGGACGAGTTCACAGAGTGTATTCGAGATGGTTTCTTAGAGCAAAACGTTGAGGGACCAATCAGGGAGCAGGCTATTTTAAATCTGGTAATGTTTAATGAGACAGGATTAATTCATGATCTCATAGTAAAGGATCCCCTCGGAAAGAGTGATCGTAGCATGGTAGAATTTCAAATTCAGCTTGAGGGTGAGAAACTTGGGTCTGAAACTAGTGTCCTGAACTGAAATAAAAGGCAATTACAAGGGTATGAGGACAGAGTTGGCTAAAGTGGACTGGGAAAATAGATTAAAGGGTAAGACGGTAGATCAGCAGTGGCAGACACTTAAGGAGATATCTCATAAATCTCAGCAGAGGTATATTCCAGTGAGAAAGAAAGGCTCTACGAGAAGGATGCACCATCCGTGGCTAACTAAGGAAGTTAAGGATGGTATCAAATTGAAAGAAAAGGCATAAAATGTTGCGAAGATTAGTGTTAGGACAGAGGATTGGGAAATTTTTAGAAACCAGTAAAGGATGACAAATCAGCAAAAAAACCTCAAAATTTCCTTGGTCAGAGCTGTGTAGTTTATAAATTCATTCTTTGCTTTGTTTTAATCAATTTTCATTTCTCTCGCTCTCTCTCCAGAAGCTGCAACGTGATGATGCAGAGAGAGAGTGTTTTGGGAGCTGGAATCCTTGGAGAAGAGTTCCTTCAGAGGGGAGTGACTGAGGCCCCTCAGCACAGGCTGCCCCCAATGTGGCTGTTTAACACCCCGGGGATTCATTTCCATCGCTTGCTCTCCCCAATCGCCCAATGTAACTTGTACATCTTTCTGCACCACCCTCTCTCTCTCTCTACCTCTGTTGAAAAGGCGCTTAAGATGGCATACTAGATACTTTATTAGCCGAGGAATATGGAATACAAGAGCAGGGAGGTTATGCTAGAAACTGTATCAAACCCTATTTAGGCCGCAGTTAGAGTACTGTGTAGAGTTCTGGTCACATTACAGGAAAGATGCGATTGCTCTAGAGAGGGTACAGAGGAGATTTACGGCACAGACACGATGTGCCGAAAATAGTAGGTGATTTCAACTACCCCAATATTAAGAGGGTTAAAATTAGCGTGAATGGTATAGAGGGTGTGGAATTCCTAAAAGGCATCCAGGAGAACTTTTTTTAGCCAGTATGCAGCAAGCCCAACAAGGGAGGGGGCAGTTCTGGACTTAGTTTCAGGTAATGAAACTGGGCAGGTAGAAGGCATATCAGTGGGGGAGCATTTTGGTGCTAGTGACCATAATTCAGTTAGATTTAAGGTAGTTATGGAAAAGGATAATGACAGACCAGGAATAAAAATTCTAAATTGAGGAAAGCAAATTTTGCTAAGCTCAGAGGTGATTTAGTGGACTGGAAACAGCTACTTCAAGGTAAATCAGTGTCAGAGCAGTGGGAGCCATTCAAGGAGGAGATCTGGAGAGTTCAGAGCAAACATGTGCCCTTAATGAAAAAATGTGGGACTAACAAATCTAGAGCCCCCTGGATGTCTAGAGACATAAAGGTTAGGATAAAGAAAAAAAAGGAGGCGTATGACAGATACCGAGGGCTAAATACTGCAGAATAATTAGAGGAATACAGAAAGTGCAGGGGTGCAATTTAAAAGGATATAAGCAAAGCAAAGAGAGAGCATGAAAAATTATTGGCAAGTAAAATCAAGGAAAACCCAAAAATGTTTTATAAATATATTAAGAGTAAGAGGATAACTGAAGAAAGGGTAGGGACTATTAGAGATCATGAGAGTAATTAATCTGTGTGTGGAGGCGGGAGATGTCAGTAGGGTTCTTGATGAATACTTTGCATCTGTTAAGCGAAGCAAAAGAGGAAATAGCAGAGGCTCTGACCATCATTTTCCAATCCTCTCTGGCTTCAGATGTGGTGCCGGAGGACTGCTAATGTGGTACCCCTTGTTTAAAGAGGGAGAAACGGATAGACCGAGTAATTACAGGCCAGTCAGTGGTGGGAAAATTATTGGAAAGAATTCTGAAGGACAGGATAAATCTTAATTTAGAAAGACACGGATTTATCAAGGATCGTCAGCACGGATTGGTGGGATAGGCTCGAAGGGGTGAACGGCCTCCTACATCAACCAATGTTTGTGTCTCTCTTCTCTGTTCAGGGGTCAGAGACACCCAGCTCAGGTTTTGATTCCCTGTACACTGATGGGGGGGGGGGGAACACCTTCCTGCAGTGAGGAATACATCCGAGCTGGGATCGTACTGTGCACAAAGGTTGGGAATGCCAGTCAGCCTCTGCATGTCTCCATCTCTTGCTCCACATCTGCCCCTCTGATCTCTAATGCCCCCCATCTCAGTCTCTCTCCTCCTGTATCCCCAGGCTTCTCAATCTCTCTCCAATTAGGTTCCAGACACTCATTATACAGCCACCGAGTGAGCGGCGACAGACATTTTGTGCTTGGTGTGGAGGGGCAGCTATTTTGTGCCCGTTGCAGGGCAGCCATTTTGTGCTTGGTGCGGGTGGTGGGGGGCAGCCATTTCGTGCTTGGTGCGGGGGGAGTGTTTTACAGAGTCTGTGTTTGTCTGGACATGAATTAAACCAAATTAAAGAGGGTCATGAGTTGGAGCCACACCAGGTAAGTGAGTCACACAAGGGGCAAAATAGAGTTTCACCAGCAGTGGGGAGGGAGATTGACAGGGCGGGGGGGGGGGCATTATACATGGATGGAGATATATGGGGGTCTTCTACAGGGAGCTGTGGAGTTTCACCAAGGGGCATGAGGGAAGGAGTTTCACAGAGAGGGAGAGATACAGGGGGGAGTGTACAGGGAGATGGCTGAATTATACAGGGGGCGTATTGTACAGGAGTGGCATACGGATGGGTTATACAGCGGGGGGAGGGAGGAGATTATACTGGGGCGGTGACGGGGAATTATACGTGGGTGGGTGGAGGAGATAAGCGGGGGGGGGTGGAATTAAATGGGGGTATTCTACAGCTGGCTGGGTGGAATTCACAGGGGGATTGAAAGGGGCATTTCATAGCGAGGGAAATTATACACGGAGATTAAACGGATAATTGCAGTTGGGAATTATATGGGGGGAGCTTCCCAAGGGGGTGTAATATACAGGGCTATTATACCGGGGGAGGGGGGGGGTTAAATAGGGTGTAGTATACCAGGGGGCCGGGGTGGAAGATTCACAGGAGTATAGTATAGACCAGGGGTGTGGGGGTTTCTACAGAGAGCAGCTTCACCCGGGTTATTATACGGTGGGTGGAGAGAGTGTTTCACGGGGGGGGTTATATAGGGTGGAGGAGTTTCATGGGGATATTATACAGGCCACAGGATATGGGGAGGTGGAGATATATGGTGGGGGGGAGAGAATTAGACAGTGGAGGGGAGGACATAACAGGCAATAAAAAGGGCAGTTCACTGAGCTGGAGTTAGGATAAACAGGATATACAGGGGGGGGAATTAGACAGCGGACGGGAGGAATTAGCAGGGGCAATGAAAAGGGGCAGTTGACAGGGCTGGAGGTAGGAAGAAATAACGTTTGGTGCGGGGGCAGCAATTTTGTGCTCGGTGCGTACCGTGCAGCCATTTTGTGCTCGGTGAGTGTTGGGGGGGAAGCCATTTTGTGTTCGGTGCGGTGAGGCAGCCATTTTGTGCTCGGTGTAGTGAGGCAGCCATATTGTGCTCGGTGCGACAGGGGGGCAGCCATATTGTGCTCGTGCGGTGGGGGGCAACCATTTTGTGCTCGGTGCAGGACGGGTCAGCCATTTTGTGCTCGGTGTGGCAGGGTGGCAGCAATGTTGTGCTCGGTGCGGGGGCAGCAATTTTGTGCTCGGTGCGGGGGGAGTGTTTTACAGAGTTTGTATTTATCTGGACATGAATTAAACCAAATTGAAGAGGGTTGTGTGTTGGAGCCATACCAGGTAAGTGAGTCACACAAGGGGCAATATAGAGTTTCACCAGCAGTGGGGAGGGAGATTGACAGGGCGGGGGGGGGGGGGCATTATACATGGATGGAGATATACGGGGTTCTTATACAGGGGGCTGTGGAGTTTCTTCAAGGGGGAGGAGGGTAGGAGTTTCACAGAGCGGGAGAGATACAGGGGGGAGTGTACAGGGAGATGGCTGAATTATACAGGGGGAGTATTGTACAGGAATTATACAGGGGGAGGGCAGGAGATAAGCGAGGGGAATTATACCAGTGGGGGGAATTCACATGGGGAGGAAACGGGGCATTTCAAAGCGGGGGAAATTATAGGTGGAGAGTTTCATGATGGTGGAGCTTCACGAGGGTGTAGTATGCAGGGTTATTATAGGGGGGCTTGGGGGATTTTAACTGGGTGCATTATAGGGGGGTGTCAGAGAGCTGTAGTTACAGGGGCATTATACAGAGCATAGTGTGGGGGGGGGGGGTTGGAGATGACGGGTGGGATTAGAGGGCCACACAGGGGGGGGAGCAAAACAGGAGGGGGGCAAAACAGGGGGGGGGGCAAAACAGGGGGGAGCAAAACAGGGGGGAACAAAACAGGGGGGAACAAAACAGGGGGGAACAAAACAGGGGGGGAGCAAAACAGGGGGGAACAAAACAGGGGGGGAGCAAAACAGGGGGGAACAAAACAGGGGGGGAGCAAAACAGGGGGGAACAAAACAGGGGGGGAGTAAAACAGGGGGGAGCAAAACAGGGGGGAGCAAAACAGGGGGGAACAAAACAGGGGGGAACAAAACTGGGGGGGAGTAAAACAGGGGGGAACAAAACAGGGGGGAACAAAACAGGGGGGAACAAAACTGCGGGGGAGTAAAACAGGGGGGAACAAAACAGGGGGGAGTAAAACAGTGGGGGGCAAAACATGGTCCGAAATTGGCTCTGTGACAGAGAGTACTGGTGAGCGGTTGTTTTTCAGACTGGAGGAAAGTATGCAGTGGTGTTCCCCAGGGGCCGGTACCAGGGCCACTGCTTTACTTGATATATTTTAATGTCTTGGACTTGGGTATACAGGGCACAATTTCAAAATTTGCAGATGAAACAAAAATTGGAAGAATAGTGAACAGTAAGGAGTATAGTGATAGACTTCAAGAAGACATCGACAGGCTGAGTGAATCGGTGGACACCTGGCAGATGAAATTTAACGCAGAAACGTGCGAATGATACATTTTGGTAGGAAGAATGAAAAGAGGCAATATAAACTAAAGGGTACAATTCTGAAGGGGGTGCATGATCAGAGCAACCTGGGGGTATATGTGCACACATCGTTGAAGGTGGCAGGGTAGGTTGAGAAAGCAGGATCCTGGGCTTCATAAATAGAGGCATAGAGTAGAAAAGCACGGGAGTTATGATGAACCTTTACAAAACACTATTTCGGTCTCACCTGCAGCATTGTGTCCAATTCATGGCACCGCACTTTAGGAAGGATGTGAAGGCCTCAGTGAGGATGCAGAAAAGATTTACAAGAATGATTCCAGGTATGAGGGACTTCAGTTACATGGATAGACTGGAGAAGCTGGGGTTGTTCTCCTTAAAGCAGTGAAGTTTGAGAGGAGATTTGATAGATGTGTTCAAAATCATGAGGTGTATAGTCAGAGTAGATAGAGGGAAACTGTTCCCCTTGGTGGAATGGTCACGAACCAGAGGACACAGCTTTAAGTTGATTGGCAGAAGAACCAAAGACGACATTTGGAAAAAAAAATAATGCAACGAGTGGTTATGATCTGGAATGCCCTGCCTGAAAATGTGGTGGAGACAGATTCAATCGTGGCTTTCAAAAGGGAATTGGATAAGTACGTGAAGTAAAAATTATCAGGGCTACGGGGAGAGGGAAGGGGAGTGGGAATAGTTGAAGTTCTCTTGCAGAGACCTGCACGGGCCCTACGGTCGAATGGCCTCCTTCTAAGCGGTAAATTTATAGAATTTTATTATTGTCATTTGCAATGGAATAGCACTTTACAATCGAATAGATCTTTTCAATATAATAGTCCTTTACAATGGAATAGCAACTTGCAATATAATAGTCCTTTGCATTGAAATAGCACCTTGCAATGGAATAGTCCTTTGCAATGGAATAGCACTTTGCAGTATAATTGCGCTTTGCGGTGGACTGTGAATTAAATGGGCTCCACTTGTTTTGCAGGATGGGGTCCCGCCCGCTGCTTTGTGCCATTGTCTGGAGCCGCTCACAGGCTGTGCTGCTGCTCACACATACCCAGGCAGGCAGCACATGATGCAGGGAGGAAGGAAGGAAGGAATGGCGGCTGCTGCTCGCCAGCTCGGCTCCTGTTGTGAGTGAGTGAGTGTGGAGCTCAGGACCAAAAGGGGGCTGGGGGATTGGAGGGGTGAAATGCATGTAGGGGGTGATTGACACCCCAAGAGATGGGCAGGGAGGGAGGGTGAAAAGAAACAAATACAATCAAGAATAACTAATAATAATAATAACATATGTTCTTTACTTCTGTAAATGAAATGTCTGCATTCTGTGATTTGAGTGGAGTGGAATAAAATGAATGGAAAGATCCCACAGCAGCTTTTGCTCTGAAAACACTCCACAAACATTCCCCAATAGAGCCCAGTCCAGAAAAACATCAATTGGATTATTCTGAAAATAATAATAAAATAAATGTAATATATATATAGTTTGTTTTTACAAAAGTCTTGTCTTGTCTTAGTTGGGTTGGGAATTAAAGGCAGAGTAAGGGCCCACAGCAGGATATGCTCTGACACTTCCCACAAACATTCCACGATAAAGTCCAGTCAAGAAAAAAATCAAATGGCTTGATGTATATATGTAGCTTTGATTTTTACAAGCCTTGAAAGAAAGGCAAAGTAAGATCCCACCACAGCGTAGTCTGAAATTAAATCAGTATGATCTAATGGAGTAAACTTTCTGTTGTTTTCAGACATGAGATGCAGTACCAATGCACACGGCAGATAATTTGAACACAGACAAGCCCTGCATACACTTCAGCTTTTGCTGTCTGTCTCTCTCTCACACACACACAGGCCAGCCTGAAAAATTGCCACAAATCACTGTCAGCAATGAAAGAAAGTTGATTTCTATCATTGCTCTACTCTGTTTGGCAGTTTAAAAGGAAACAGACAGTTTTCAGTATTTTTTCTCATCAGTTTGCGGCCTACAGAAACAGGCTTTCTATTCAGCATCAAAAGCAAATGCTGTTAATGTGGAAAATCTGCAAAAAAAAACAGAAAATGTTGGAAATACTCAGCAGGTAATGCAGCATTGGTGGAGAGAGAGAGAGACAGAGTTAATGTTTCAGCTCGATTACATTTTGTCAGATTCTGGCAAGGTTCTGAGAAAAGTTCATCGAGCTGAAACATTTACTCTGTTTCTCTGTTGCTCCACTGATGCTGCTTAACATACTGACAATTTCCAGCATTTTCTATTTTTCTTGCTATTCTGCATGTTGCCTTGATTTCATGTGTCTCTCTCACTGCCTGCCAGCCTGCCTGCCTTGCCTTGATTTGGGTAGAGTGGAATAAAAAAAATGCAAAAAGCCCAGAGACAGACAGTCCAAAAAGACATTTTTCAGTATCTCACTGACTGACTGTCTGTCTTGAAGTGAAATGAAATAAAATGCAATAAAGTGATACACAACAGCATTACATGTGGACCAGTCCAGAATGAAATCAACAGGGTTTAATACAACAACAGCAGGTAATAAGACAGCAGACCACATCTCACAGAAACACCAGCTTTTGCCCTCTCTCTCTCACACACACACGCTCACAGCCTGGCCAGCCTGCAGAGGGATGACTGCCATGTTGGAAGATTAAAACCAAAAAGTCACTTTTCAGTATCTTATCTTTTTACTTTGCGGACTACAGAAACAGGCTTTATATTCTGCAACTTGTCTTTTGATTTCATGTCTCTCTCCCTCACTGACTGTCTGTCTGTCTCTCACTCACACATTCTTAATCCCACCCTCTTGAACTAAAATTTACAGTAACATGACATACACACTCAAACAGTCTCGGAAATTTGCAGAATCACAGACACCCACACACATACAGACACAATCACACAGACTCTGCAATTTGTAGAAACTAACACGCATACATTTATTTGAATGATTTGCAGCCTGGGAGTGTCAATTTCTGATGATGTCCCTTCCTGGTTGTCCGGCCATGTTTGATGAGGACCATCAAACAGGAAAAAGTGAACCGAGGCCCCAGATATCCAGTTCCCCGAGAGGAAATGAAAGCCCGGGAGGGTGAAAAGAAGTAAATACAATCAGGAATAAATAATAATATATATACTTTACTTTTGTTAACTAAATGTCTGCCTGTCTGTGGTTTGCCAGGAGTGTAAAAAAATGAATGGAAATATCCCACAGCAGTTTTTGCTCTGAAAACATCCCAAGCACATTCCCCAATAACGCCCAGTCCAGAAAAAAATGAAATGGATTATTCTGAAAATAATTTTAAAAATATAATATAAATATATTTTTTTTAAAGGTCTCGTCTTGTTTGGGTTGGGCAGAAGGTGTGAGTAAGATCCCACAACAGGAAATGCCATGAAACACTCCACAAACATTCCCCTATAAAGTCAAGACCAGAAAAATATCAAATGGCTTGATGTATATATGTAGATTTGCTTTTTACAAAATTCTTGAAAGAAATGCAAAGTAAGATCCCACAGCAGTGCAGTCTGGAATGAAATCAGCATGATCTAATGGTATATACATTCTGTTTTTTTCAGACATGAGATGCAGTACCAATGCACATGGCAGGTAACTTGAACACATTCACGCCCTGCATACACAGCTTTTGCTGTCTGTCTCTCTCTCTCTGTCACAAACACACACACACACACACACACACACAGGTCAGCCTGCAAATATGCCGCACATCACTGTCAGCAATCAAACAAAGTTGATTTCTATCATTGTTCGGCTCTGTTTGGCAGTTTAAAAGCAAACAGACAGTTTTCAGTATTTTATCTTTTCAGTTTGCGTCCTACAGAAACAGGCTTTTTATTCTGCATCAGAAGCAAATGCTGTGGATGTGGGGATTCTGCAATAAAATCAGGAAGTTTTGGAAATACTCAGCAGGTAAGGCAGCCTCTGTGGAGAGAGAGAGAAACAGAGCTAATGTTGTAGCTCGATTACATTTTGTCAGATTCTGGCAAGGTTCTGAGTATTTTCAGCATTTTCTGTTTTATTTCAATTCTGCATGTTGTCTTGATTTCATGTGTCTCTCTCACTGCCTGCCATCCTGTCTGCCTTGTCTTGATTTGAGTATCGCACTGACTGACTGTCTTTTTTGAAGTGATGTGAAATGAAATAAACTGCAATGAAGTGATCCACAACAGCATTACATGTGGACCAGGTAAGAATGAAATCAATAGGGTTTAATACAACAACAGCAGATAATTAGACAGCAGACCACATCTCACACAAACACCAGCTTTTGCCCTCTCTCTCTCTCTCACACACACACACTCACAGCCTGACCAGCCTGCAGAATGATGACTGCCATGTTGGAAAATTCAAACCAAAAATACACTTTTCAGTATCTTATCTTTTCACTTTGTGGCCTAGAGAAACAGGCTTTCTATTCTGCTACTTGCCTTTTGATTTCATGCCTCACTCTCTCACTGGCTATCTGTCTGTCTGCCACTCACACACTCCACCTCCAATTCAGAGTGAACTAAAACTTACAGTGACATGACACACAGACACACACAGAATCTGCAATTTGTAGAGACATAGACACCCACGCACATACAGAAACATTCACACAGACTCTGCAATTTGCAGACACACAGACACCCACGCACATACAGAGAAACTCACACAGACTCTGCAATTTGCAGACACACAGACACCCACCCACATACAGAGAAACTCACACAGACTCTGCAATTTGCAGACACACAGACACCCATGCACATACAGAGAAACTCACACAGACTCTGCAATTTGCAGACACACAGACACCCACCCACATAGAGACACACACACAGACTCTGCAATTTGCAGAAACTCACACTAACACACACACATCCATTTTGAAAGATGTGGAGCCTGGGAGTGTCAATTTTTGATGATGTCTCTTCCTGGGTGTGCGGCCATGTTTGATGAAGACAATCCAACAGGAAGATGTGGCGCCGAGGCCCCAGAAATCCGGGTCCCCGAGAGGAAATGAAAACCCGGGTGGGTGAAAAGAAGTAAATACAATCAAGAATAAATAATATATATACTTTACTTCTGTTAACTGAATGTCTGCCTGTCTGTGGTTTGCCTGGAGTATAATAAAATGAATGGAAAGATCCCACAGCAGCTTTTGCTTTGGAAACATCCCAAGCACATTCCCCAATAAAGCCCAGTCCAGAAAAAAAATCAAATGGATTATTGTGAATATAATCCAAAAATATAATATATACTTTGCTCCAACAAATTTCTTGTCTTGTTTGAGTTGGGCAGAAGGGGAGAGTAAGATCCCACAGCAGGATGTGCCATGAAACACACCACAAACATTCCCCTATAAAGTCCAGTCCAGAAAAATATCAAATGGCTTGATGTATATATGTAGATTTGCTTTTTACAAAATTCCTGAATGAAAGGCAAAGTAAGATCCCACAACAGTGCAGTCTGGAATTAAATCAATATGATCAAATGGAGTAAACTTTCTGTTTTTTTCAGACTTGAGATGCCATACCAATGCACTTGGCAGATAACTTGAACACAGGCAAGCCCTGCATACACACCAGCTTTAGCTGTCTGTCTCTCTCTCTGTCACACACTCACAAACGCACAGGCCAGCCTGCAAAATTGCCACAAATCACTGTCTGCAAAGTTGATTTCTATCATTACTCTGCTGTTGTGCGACCTCTCAATTTTGTCCACCCCAGTCCAACACCGGCATCTCCGCATCAAGATAACTTGAACACAGACAAGCCCGGAATACACAGCTTTTGCTGTCTGTCTCTCTCTCTCACAACGAACAGACACACACACACACACAGCCAGCCTGCAAAATTGCCACAAATCACTGTCAGCAATTAAAGAAAGTTGATTTATATCATTGCTCTGCTCTGTTTGGCAATTTAAAAGCAAACAGACAGTTTTCAGTATTTTATCTTTTCAATTTGCAGCCTACAGAATCAGGCTTTCTGTTCTGCATCAAAAGCAAATGCTGTGGATGTAGGAAATCTGCAAAAAAATCAGAAAATGCTGGAAATACTGAGCAAGTAAGGCAGCATCTGTGGAGAGAGAGAGATAAACAGAGTTAATGTTTCGGCTCGATATCTTTTGTCAGATTCTGGCAAGGTTCTGACAAAAGGTCATCGAGCTGAAACATTTACTCTGTTTCTCTGCATCTCCACTGATGCTGCCTAACATACTGAGTATTTCCTGCATTTTCTTTATTTATTTATATTCTGCATGTTGTCTTGATTTCATGTGTCTCTCTCACTGCCTGCCAGCCTGTCTGCCTTGTCTTGATTTGAGTAAAGTGGAATAAAAAGAATGCAAAGATCTCAGAGCAGCTTTTATTGTCAGACAGTCCATAAAGATATTTTTCAGTATCTCACTGACTGACTGTCTGTCTTGAAGGGAAGTGAAATGAAATAAATTATGATAAAGTGATAGACAACAGCATTACATGTAGACCAGGCCAGAATGAAATCAATAGGGTTTAATACAACAACAGCAGGTAATAAGACAGCAGACCACATCTCACACAAACACCAGCTTTTGCCCTCTCTCTCTCTCTCACACACACACACTCACAGCCTGGCCAGCCTGCAGAGGGATGACTGCCGTGTTGGAAGATTAAAACCAAAAAGACACTTTTCAGTATCTTATCTTTTCACTTTGTGGCCTACAGAAACAGGCTTTCTATTCTGCTACTTGCCTTTTGATTTCATGTCTCTCTCACTCTCACTGACTGTCTGTCTGTCTGCCACTCACAGTCTCCCTCCCAACCACATTGAACAAAAATTTACAGTAACATGACACACACACTCACACAGACTCTGCAATTTGCAGACACACAGACACCCACTCACACACACACATTCAGACAGACTCTGCAAATTGCAGAAACTCACACACACACATTTATTTTGGAAGGGGTGGAGCCTGGCAAGTCAGATTTTGATGATGTCCCTTCCTGGCTGTGCGGCCATGTTTGATGAGATCAATCAAAAAGGAAGATGTGAAGCCGAGGCCCAAGAAATCTGGGTCCCTGAGTGGAAATGAAAGCCCGGAAGGGTGCAAAAAAGAAAATACAATCAGGAATAAATAATAATATATATACTTTACTTCTGTTAATTAAATGTCTGCCTGTCAATGGTTTGTCTGGAGTGTAATAAAATGAATGGAAAGATCGCAAAGCAGCTTTTGCTCTGAAAACATCACAAGCACATTCCCCAATAAAGCCCAGTCCAGAAAAAATCTAATGGATTACACTGAAAATAATTTTAAAAAATGTAATACATACTTTTTTTTTTACAAATATCTTGTTTGGGTTGGGCTGAAGGTGAGAGTATGATCCCACTAGAGGAAATGCCATGAAACACTCCACAAACATTCCCCTATAAATTCCAGTCCAGTAAAATATCAAATGGCTTGATGTATATATGTAGATTTGCTTTTTACAATATTCTTGAAAGAAAGGCAAAGTAAGATCCCACAGCAGTGAAGTCTGGAATGAAATCAGTATGATCTAATGGTATATACTTTCAGTTTTTTTCAGACATGAGATGCAATACCAATGCACATGGCAGATAACTTGAATTGAGAGGTCGCACAACACCAGGTTATAGTCCAACAGTTTTATTTGAAATCACAAGCTTTCGGAGCTATCGATTTGCTCCTTCCTCAGGTGAAGTAAATTAGATACAGAATCGCCAAAGCATATATAGATAGAAAACAAAGGATGTGTACTTTACAATTGCAGACCAATAAATAAATTGACAGTAACATGACACACACATTCAGGCAGACTCTGCAATTTGCAGAAACTCACACACACACATTTATTTTGAAAGATGTGGAGCCTGGGTGAGTCAATTTTTGATGATGTCCCTTTCTGGCTGTGCGTCCATGTTTGACGAGGACAATCAAACAGGAAGAAGTGAAGCCGAGGCCCCAGAAGTCCGGGTCCACGAGAGGAAACGAAAGCCCGGGAGGTAGAAAAGAAGTAAATACAATCAGGAATAAATAATAATATATATACTTTACTTCCGTTAATTAAATGTCTGCCTGTCTGTGGTTTGCCTGGAGTTTAATAAAATGAATGGAAAGATCGCACTGCAGCTTTTGCTCTGAAAACATCCCAGGCATATTCCCTAATAAAGCCCAGTCCAGAAAAAAATCAAATGGATTATTCTGAAAATAATTTAAAAAAATAACATATATACAGTACTTATTTTTAACAAATTTATTTTCTTGTTTGTGTTAGGCTGAAGGGGAGAGTAAGATCCCACAGCAGGATGTGCCATGAAACACTTCACAAACATTCCCCAATAAAGTCCAGTACAGAAAAATATTAAATGGCTTGATGTATATTTGTAGATTTGCTTTTTTACAAAATTCTTGAATGAAAGGCAAAGTAAGATCCCACCACAGTGCAGTGTGGAATTAAATCAGTATGATCTAATGGTGTATACTTTCTGTTTTTTTCAGACTTGAGATGCAGAACCAATGCACACGGCAGATAACTTGAACACAGACAAGCCCTGCATACAGACCAGCTTTTGCTGTCTGTCTCTCTCTCTGTCACACACTCACACACACACACACACACACACACAGAGCCAGCCTGCAAAATCGCCACAAATAACTGTCAGCAATGAAAGAAAGTTGATTTCTTTCATAGCTCTGCTCTGTTTGGGAGTTTAAAAGCAAACACAGTTTTCAGTGTTTTATTCTGCATGTTGTCTTGATTTCTCTCTCTGCCTGCCCGCCTGCCTTGTCACACACAAACTCACTGCCTGGCCAGCCTGCAGAGGGATGACTGCCGAGTTGGAAGATTGAAACCAAAATGACATACAGACAGATTCTGCAATTTGCAGAAACTCACACACTCACAGCCATTTTGAAAGGGCTGCAGCTTAGCAGCGGATGAGTCAAGTGACCATGTGGCTGGGCCTCTGACATCACAATGGGCGATGACGCGTTCAGCAATTAACGTCCACTCTCAATCCGGGTCTTGTTCCCCGCAGTAACTCCAGCTGTTTCTCTCCGGATGAACTGAACCGATTCCTCCACAGCCTGAAACAGATTTAAGATTAAACAGGTAATAAACAGATTGATCATCAGTGTAAATAACCGCGAGACTGGGGTTAATATTTCAATAATAATTACAGACAAATATTACCCACAGTGACTGAATCCCATTGATATTTTATTTATTACATTAAACATTAACACAAACACTCACTCGATCTGCTCCAGACTCCGGCAGGTCAGTGTAAGGCGGCGGAGAGCGGGGACAGATCGGTCTGTGAAGGAGTTTAATCTCAGGTCCAGATCCGTCAGTGAGCGGATTGTACTGAGAGCGGAGGCGAGATCCTCGGCACCAGAATCTGTGAGACCGACCTCCCATAGACTGGGGATCAGAGAGAGAAATAACAGGAATCAGAGTCAATTCCCAGAGTTTATTAATAACACTATTACTGATACTAATAATAATGTTCAGTGTCAGACATCCAGTTATTATAAACACAATCTCACACAGTCTGGTACTTACCGCAGTTTCTTTATTTTACAGTCCGGGTTCCTCAGAGCCGCAGACACAAGTTTCACTCCTGAATCTCCCAGATTATTGTCGCTCAGTCTAAACACAAACAGAGAGAAACAAACTGAATCAAAGCCCGGATCTGATATATTTCTCTCTCTCGGATATTACAGCAATCACTGAAAGTATTTCAGGACATTAATAAACCGGTTTCCCCCCGCGATTTCCCCCCTGGGCGGGTCGGGTGGGGCCGGTGTCGGGTGTGGTCGGGTGGGTTCCGGGGTCGGAGGCGGTTCGAGTCTCCCTCAGACCGGTCTCAGTACCTGATGTTCAGAATTACCCACCTGGAGCTCAGTGACCAGCCTCGTCATGTTTGGAGAAACTTGTCTCATTTCTGCTGCTCCTTAATTCCCGGATTTTCTGGGAATGGGGCGATTTTCCCAGAATTAAATGATAAAGCGGTGATTCCCTGTACTTTATACTCTGTGCATTATATTAATCTGTATAATATCTCGGGGTGAGTTATATTGTGAAACGCTAACTGTTGCTGTAAAATCAGTCCCCCAGGATTTTAGAAAACACGGAGAATTTATGCTGGAATAAAAACAGGAAATGCTGGAAATACCCAGCAGTTCAGGCAGCATCTATAGAGAGAGAAACAGAGTTAATGTTTCAGGTCGAGGACCCTTCGTCAGAACTGGAAAAAGTTACAGATGTAACAGGCTTTTAAGCAAGTGTCGGGGCCGGGAAAGGTGGGGGGAGCGGAGGAAAGAACAAAAGGGAAGGTCTGTGAGAGGGTGGAAGACAGGAGAGATTAAAAGACAAAAGGGATGATGGTGCAAGCAAAAGGTGATGGTAATGGGACAAGTTAAAAATCAAAAGATGAATCTAGATGAGGTGTGAATGGCAATGGCAGAATCATCAACAGCTGTCATGCGAGAGAGAAAAGAGGGAAAAGGAAAAACAATAATGAAAAAAATAAAATAGGGGCCGAGTTTATAGTCTGAAATTGTTGAACTCGATGTTGAGTCCAGAAGGTTGTAAAGTTCCTAATTGAAAGATGAGGTGCTGTTCCTCGATCTTATGTTGTACTTTGTTGGAAGAGTGTAAGAGGCCGAGAATGGAGAGATCAGAGTGGGAGTGGAGCAGAGAATTAAAGTGATAGGCGACCAGAAGCTGGGGGTCACACTTACGGACTGAACGGAGGTGTTCCACAAAGCGGTCACCCAATCTACGTTTGGTCTCCCCAATGTAGAGGAGACCGCATCGTGAGCAGCGAATACAGTATACTAAATTGCAAGAATTACAAGTTAATCACTGTTTTACCTGGAAGGAGTGTTTGGGGCCCTGGACAGTGGGAAGGGAAGAGGTAAAAGGGCAGGTGTAGCATCTCCTGCGCTTGCACGGGAAGGTGCTGTGGGAAGGGGACGGTGTGTTGGGGGTGATAGAGGAGTGGACCAGGGTGTTGCGGAGGGAGCAGTCCCTTCAGAATGCTGAAAGTGGATGTGAGGGGAAGATGTGTTTGGTGGTGGGATCACGCTGGAGGTGGCGGAAATGGCGGAGGATGATCCGTTGAATGCGGAGGCTGGTGGGGTGAAAGGTGAGGACAAGGGGAACCCTATCGTGGTTCCGGGAGGGAGGGGAAGGGGTGAGGGCTGAAGTGCGGGAAATAGAACGGACACGGTCAAGAGCGGTGTCATCACGGTAGAGGAGAATCCTCGGTTGTGGAAAAAGGAAGACATGTCGGAAGCACTAGTATGGATTGTGGTATTGTCAGAGCAGATGCGGCAGAGAGAGAAAAACTGGGAGAATTGACCAGGGTTCTTACAGGAAGTGAGGTGGGAGGAAGTGTATTCCAGGTAGCTGTGGGAATCAGAGGGCTTATAGTGAATGTTTGTCAATAGCAGCAATAGAGTTTATTCTGTCCCGTTACAAGCTTTTAATGTCCCTGTGCTCCGAGTTTATAGGGGAGGGGAATCTCTCACTTTATTCCCATTAAACTGGCTGTACATTTATTTCAGGTGTAACTGGCCCGACAGGTTTAGGGGAATTTTCGGAAGTTCCCTCCCTGAGCGGGGCCTCACACACAGGGGGCGGATTATGGGGAATTCCCGGGTTCACTGCCCCCGGTTTACCCAGGAGCCGCCCGCTGTGTGCGAGGCCCCACCGCTGGCCGGTGTGTGTCTGTACTCCGGTTAGAATTGAACCTTTTCATCGACAGGTTTAAGATCCTGAATATCAATCTTTACTCAATGTTCAGGACTGTGAATAATTGTAAACATTTACAGCTGAAAGAATTCCCGATTCCCCAATATTCCCAATCCAGGAAACTAACCCCTCGACAGGACACACTCTGCACGGTATTGGAGTAAATATCGAACTGTTAGTGATTTAAACTCGGGTTCCAGTCCTGTTTCAAGTTGAAATGGTGGATATGGAAAACATTTTAAATTAATTTTATCTTTACTGCCGGATTATAATTTATGTTTACATTCCACTGTCCACCCTTATTAAATATGATTTATTTTAATTAAATTATCAGTCTCTCAGTGACCTGTATTTGCTGATCCGATAAAGACTGTAAAATCCCTACTTGTTCATAAGGATCCATTTTAGATTCTCCAGTCCTCAGTGAATTACTGACCGATCCTCTTATTATTGGTCATATTTGTGTTGAATCTGCTTCTCTCTGGTTTAACTGAACTGTTTGTTTCCCTACATTACGGAGCAACAACACAATCCGTGACTGTTCTACGATTCACCCAACAGTTAGAGACAAATAAACAATTACCCCAACTCCCGGCATTTGTGCAGTACGGGTCCCAGCCGCTGGAGTCCCTCACACTGAATGTTGCAGTTCTGTAGATCGAGTTCTTTTATTGTATCACAGAGTCCAATGACGTGAGACAGTACCGCACAGTCAATCGGGGTCAATGTCAATCCACTAAATGTAAGTGATTCCACAGATCCCACTGTTTTCCGAGCCAGTGCTTTATTCTGAGACTCAAACAGGTAGTGGAATGTGTTCAGGAGGTTCCTTTTACCAATTTCACTCTCTGTGTTTCCAATCTGTCCTTCAACCTTCTCCATCACCCAGTCAATCACTCGGCAGGTGCTTTGATGAATAAATCGACCCAGAAACTCCTCCAGGGGCCGAGCTGCCTGTGGGGAGGAGAGACCAGCAACAAAACGGAGGAATATCTCAAATCGCCCATCTTTCTTGCTGTGGGCTTCTCTGAGGAGTTCCAGGATGTCCCCGGGATCTGGAGTCAGGAATTGTGCGAGTGCGGCTACAAACTCTTGGATGGTGAGGTGCGGGAATGTGTACAGCACGCTCTGGACACATTCATCTCTCTCCAAAAGTTCCATCACGAACCCAGACAGGAACTGGGAAGGTTGCAGATTGTACTTGATCAAATCTCCATTTCTAAACACAATCTTCTTCTCGGAGACTCCTGTGAAGGCCATCTCACCAAGCTTCAGTAACACATCACGGGGGCTTTCAAGTCCTCGGCCATGGTTTTTCAGAATGTTGTAGATATAGTAGGAATATAGTTGGGTGATGGTCTTGGGAACTCGCTGCTGATTCCTGTCTCTTTGTGTAAAGAAGGGACCCAGTGACAGGCCAAGGATCCAGCAGTAGGAAGGGTTGTAGCACATGGTGTACAGGATCTCGTTCTCTTCCACGTGTTTGAAAACAGCTGCTGCCACCGTCTGATCTTCAAAAAACTTGTTGAAATATTCCTTCCGTTCTTCACCAACAAATCCCAGGATTTCAGCCCAGACACTGATCTCAGCCTTTTCCAATAAATGTAATGCAGTGGGGCGGCTGGTCACTAGCACTGAACATCCTGGGAGCAGCTTGTGCTGTATTAAACTGTACACAATGTCAGATACTTTACATCGGCATTCGGGATCTGTGCACATGGACTGAGGTTCTGTATTTCTCCGATTGTCAGCAAAATCGATACTGTCATTGAATTCATCCAAACCATCGAATATAAACAAGCAATCCTTCTGGGATCTTCCAGAGCTCTCCCAGAACACTCCTCAAGTAAGGATAAAAAAGAGTATCAGGTTCCACAGGTTTATTCTACAGTTAATAGCGTTCAAATCCCGGAATTTAAAACAGAAAACAAATTGAAAGTGTGGGTATATTTTCCCAGTTGCCCAGTCATGAACAATCTTTTGTACCATTGTTGTTTTTCCAATCCCCGCGACTCCGCTCACTGCTGCTGAACTCCCAGAATTGGATTTTCTCCGGGAAAAACTGCTGTGGAACAATTGATCAGTTCGGATTTTCTCCAGCTCTCCCGGAGATGTTGCTCTCTCCACTCTTCATGGTCTCGGCCTCTTGCCAGCAGTTCATGTTCTACAAGTGTCCGATCTCGAACAGTAGAAATGACCGTTAACTCAGCGTATCGATCAACCAGCTGGAAAACCTTAACCTTCTCCTTTATTAGGATAGTGTTCACTCTCAGTGTTTCAGTTTGTACCCGGAGTGTTTCCTTGTGTTTCTGTTGAACATCTTCAATTAGATCAGAGAGAAAGTGTTTCTCAGTATAAGTTGTATTGACATAAAACAACTTCTCAATAACATTTCACTATTCAGTAAAACATTGCAAGATTGAATGCACAACTTCAATAGAGATGTATGCAAAAATTAAAACTCAGTCAATGGAAACCTCGCTGGAAAGTGAACAATGGCCAAATTTTTTTTCAAATTCTCACTTGATTCTAACATTCACTGAACATGGAGATTTCTGAGAGAGTGATATTTTCACTCTGATGGTTAATGCCCTCAACGCTGCTTTGTACAGTAGATATCTCTTAACAAATCCACACAAGCCGCTGGTTATACAACAGTAGTGGATCTCATTGATCAATCTTCAAAGGGAGCAACTAGAAGACACGGGAAGGAGAGGGACAGACTGTGAATGGCCAGGAGTCCCACTGTCATTGTATCAGACCTTGGGAATGTTACCTGGAGGATTGTGTGTACTGGGAGAGGGACAGACTGTGAATGGCCAGTAGTCCCACTGTCATTGTATCAGACCGTGGGAATGTTATCTGGAGGATTGTGTGCACTTGGAGAGGGACAGACTGTGAATGGCCACTAGTCCCACTGTCATTGTATCAGACCGTGGGATGGATATCTGGAGCATTGTGTGTACTGGGAGAGGGACAGACTGTGAATGGCCAGGTGTCCTGCTGTCATTGTAGCAGACCGTGGGATGGTTATCTGGAGGATTGTGTGTACTGGGAGAGGGACAGATTGTGAATGGCCAGGTGTCCTGCTGTCATTGTAGCAGACCGTGGGATGGTTATCTGGAGGATTGTGTGTACTGGGAGAGGGACAGACTGTGAATGGCCAGGTGTCCTGCTGTCATTGTAGCAGACCGTGGGATGGTTATCTGGAGGATTGTGTGTACGTTGGGAGAGGGACAGACTGTGAATGGCCAGGAGTCCCACTGTCAATGTATAAGAGCTGGGATGGTTATCTGGAGGAGTGTGTGCACATTGAGAGGGACAGACTGTGAATGGTCAGAAGTCCCATTGTACTTGTATCAGAACGTGGGAAGTTTATCTGGAGGATTGTGTGTACTGGGAGAGGGACAGACTGTGAATGGCCTGGAGTCCCACTGTCATTGTATCAGACCGTGGGATGGTAATCTGGAGGATTGTGTGCACTGGGAGAGGGTCAGACTGTGAATGGCCTGGAGTCCCACTGTCATTGTATCAGACCGTGGGTTGGTTATCTGGAGGATTGTGTGCACTGGGAGAGGGACAGACTGTGAATGGTCAGGAGTCCCACTGTCATTGTATCAGACCATGGGAAGGTTATCTGAAGGATTGTGTGTAATGGGAGAGGGACAGACTGTGAATGGTCAGGAGTCCCACTGTCATTGTATCAGACCATGGGATGGTAATCTGAAGGATTTGGCAGGATCAGGCCAGATTGGAATGGGATCAGATACTTGGAGGAAAATCCACATCAGAGCAGTGGGAGTCTTTCAAAAATGAAATAGAGAGAATACAACGTCAACATGTTCCCTTACAGGTCAATGGTGGGACCAACAAGCCCAGGGAACCCTGGATGGCAAGGGATATAAAACAATGCATTAGGAAAAAAGGGAGGCTTTTGGCAGATACAAAGGACTAAAGACAGTGGAAGCCTTAGACTATAGAAAGTGCATGGGGGTACTTAAAAAAGAAATTAGGAGAGCGAAGAAGGGGCATGATAAAACACTGGCGGGCAAAAAATATGAAAATCCCAAGGTTTTTTATGAGTATATTAAGGGTAAGGCGTTAACCAGGGAAAGATGAGGGCCCATTAGGTACCAAAGTGTCAATCTGTGTGTAGAGGCGGAAGATGCAGGTGAGGGTTTAAATGAATATTTTACATCTGTGTTCACTATGGAGAAGGACGATGTAGGCATCGAAATGATGCAGGGGGATTCTGATACACTTGATCAAATTAGTATAGAGTGAGGAGGTACTAGCGGTTTTAGCGGGCATAAAAGTGAATAAATCCCCAGGCCCAGACGAGATGTATTCCAGGCTGGTTTATGAGGCAAGGGAGGAGAATGCAGGGGCTCTGACACAAATTTTCAGAACCTCTCTGGCCACAGGGGAGGTGCCAGAGGACTGGAGAACAGCGAATGTCGTACCATTATTCAAGAAGAGTAGTAGGGATAAACCACGGAATTACAGGCCAGTGAGCCTAACATCAGTGGTAGGGAAATTATTGGAACAAATTCTGAGGGACAGAATTAGTCTCCACTTGGAGAGGCAAGGATTGATCAAGAATAGTCAGCATGGCTTTGTCAGGGGGAGATCATGTCTAACTAATTTGATTGAATTTTTCGTGGTGGATGATGGTGGTGCAGTTGATTGTGGTCTACATGGAAAAAGTCCCGCATGGGAGAGTGGTCAAGAAGGTAAGAGCTCATGGGATCCAGGGCAATTTGGCACATCGGATCCAAAATTGGCTTAGAGGCAGGAGGCAGAGGTTGATGGTCGAAGGTTGTTTCTGTGACTGGAAGCCTGTGTCCAGTGGTGTACCGCAGGGATCGGTGCTGGGTCCTTTGCTGTTTGTAGTGTACATTAATGATTTAGATATGAATGTAGGAGGTATGATCAGAAAGTTCGCAGATGACACGAAAATTGGTGGAGTGGTAAATGTCGAGGAGGGAAGCCTCAGGCTACAGGACGATATAGACGGGTTGGTCAGATGGGAAGAACTGTGGCAAATGGAATTTAACCCTGAAAAGTGTGAGGTGATGCATTTTGGGAGGACTAACAAGGCAAGGGAATACACAATGAGTGGTAGGAATCTAGGAAGGACAGAGGATCAGAGGGACCTTGGTGTGCATGTACATAAATCCCTGAAGGCAGCAGGACAAGTAAATAAGATGATTAAAAAGACATATGGGATACTTGCCTTCATTAGCCGAGGCATATAATATAAAATAACAACAGAAAACGCTGGAAAAACTCAGCAGGCCAGGCAGCATCCGTGGAGAGAGAAAGAGAGTTGACGTTTCAGGTCGATGACCTTTCATCAGAAATCCCGTCGAAGAGAAGAGCAGAACTTCTTCAAGGTAGGCATTCCAAGAAGAGAGGTGGCAGTGAACCAAACACTAATACCTCTCTTCTTGGAATGCCTACCTTGAAGAAGTTCTGCTCTTCTCTTCGACGGGATTTCTGATGAAAGGTCATCGACCTGAAACGTCAACTCTCTTTCTCTCTCCACGGATGCTGCCTGGCCTGCTGAGTTTTTCCAGCGTTTTCTGTTGTTATTTCGGATTTCCAGCATCTGCAGTATTTTGCTATCGTATTAGTGTTTGGTTCACTGCCACCTCTCTTCTTGGAATGCCTACCTTGAAGAAGTTCTGCTCTTCTCTTCGACGGGATTTCTGATGAAAGGTCATCGACCTGAAACGTCAACTCTCTTTCTCTCTCCACGGATGCTGCCTGGCCTGCTGAGTTTTTCCAGCGTTTTCTGTTGTTATTTCGGATTTCCAGCATCTGCAGTATTTTGCTAGCATATAATATAAGATCAGGGAGGTTATGATGGAGCTGTACAAAGCACTACTTAGGCCACAGCTGGAATACTGTGTGCAGTTCTGGTCGCCACACTATAGGAGGGATGTGATTGCATTGGAGAGGGTGCGGAGGAGATTCACCAGGATGTTACCTGGGCTGGAGTGCTTCAGCTATGAAGAGAGACTGGACAGGCTGGGGTTGTTTTCCTTAGATCAGAGAAGGCTGAGGGGGGAACTGATTGAGGTGTACAAAATTATGAGAGGCATAGAGAGGGTAAATAGACAGGAACTTTTCCCCTTAGTAGAAGGGTCAATCACCATGGGGCAAATTTTCAAGGTAAGGGGCAGGAGGTTTAGAGGCGATTTGAGGAAATACCTTTTCACCCAGAGGGTGGTTGGAATCTGGATCTCACTGCATGAAAGGGTGGTAGAGGCAGGAACCCTCACAACATTCAAGAAGCATTTAGATGAGTACGTGAAACGCCATAGCATACAAGGCTACGGACCAACTGTTGGATAATGGGATTTGAATAGACAGGGCTTGATGGCCGGCGCGAACACGATCGGCCGAAAAGTCTCTTTCCATGCTGTCTAACTCTATGACACTATGATTGTGTGTACTGGGAGAGGGACAGACTGTGAATGGGCCGGTGTCCCACTGTCATTGTATCAGACCCTGGGAAGTTAATCTGGTGGATTGTGTGTACTGGGAGAGGGACAGACTATGAATGGTCAGGAGTCCCACTGCCATTGTATCAGACCGTGGGATGGTTATCTGTAGGGTTGTGTGCACTGGGAGAGGGACAGACTGTGAATGGCCAGGAGTCCCACTGTCATTGTATCAGACCATGGGAAGGTTATCTGGAGGATTGTGTGTACTGGGAGAGGGACAGACTGTGAATGACCAGGAGTCCCGCTGTCATTGTATCAGACCATGGGAAGGTTATCTGGAGCATTGTGTGCACTGGGAGAGGGAAGTCTCGAAATGGTCAGAAGGTCCACTCTTCCTGTATCAAACCGTGGACATGTTAGCTGCGGTATTGTGTGAACTGGGTGTGAAACAGACTAAGTGGTCAGAAGTCCTAATCGGGGGATTATTTGACCCTTAGCTGAGCTTCCGACCTGATATCTTGTTCATCACCAAGACTGCCTTCTTCCACCTCCAAAGCATTGTTCATCTCCGCCACTGCCTCAACTCATCTGCTGCTGAAACTCTAATCAATGCCTTTGTTACATCCAGACTCGACTGTTCCAATGCTCTCCTGGTTGGCCTCCCACGATGTACCCTCCATAAACTTGAGTTAATTCAAAACTCTACTGCCCATATTCTAATTGCACCAAGTCCCGATCACCCATCAGCCCCTGCGCTCGCTGAGCTACATTTGCTCCTGATTCAACAACGCCTTGGTTTTAAATTTCTCATTCTTATTTTTAAATTGTTTCATGGTCTTTTTCCTCCCTATCTCTGTAACCTCCGGTCCTAGCATCCTCAGAGATCTCTGCATTCCTCCAATTCTGGCCCTTTGTGCATCTCTGATTTTCATCGCTCTACCATTGGCGCCCCCCTCGCCATCAGCTCCTGGGCCCCAAGCTCTGGAATTCCCTCCCTGATTCTCGCCGTCTCTTAACAGAAGTTCCACTGGTATTATATCAGGACTCGGCAGGTTATCTGGTGTATTTTGTATAGAGAGAGGGGCAGACTGTGAATTGACAGCAGTTAGCTGGGTTATTACCTGCACTGCTATAGTTACCTGAACACAGGTAAATGTTACTGGCATTCTGATGGTACAAAGGGGATTCAGGAAGATGATTTAAGGTTTTAGAAGTTTAGGTTGAGGGTATTTTATGTATTTTCTTTTGGGCAAGAGACATCGGTTTTGAATTTTTTCATGGAATTCACAACATTCGTGCAGGAAACAAGTACCAAAATAATTAATATCGGATAAAATTGAAAATCAGAAGTAAGATTTGAAATCAGGGTACTTTTATCACCCAAAGGGTAATAGAGCGGGGAGCCCAGTTACCAGGGAAGGAAACTAAAGGGCGGTGTAAGTAGGGTCCAGAGAAAATTGAACGTGTTTCTGTGGATACTCTGAGAGGAGGGTTAGGTGGTTTCATCTCTCAAACAGAGACAAGCTTGATCGACCCGAATGGTATTTTCCTGTCCCTAATCATTCTCCGGTTACATTGAATATCTGAAATTGCAAACAATTTTTCACTGAATATGTTTTTTTATAACAGATCTGTTATATCACAGATTAGAATTAGAAATAGAATAGCCGCCTACTTCAGCCAGTGTAATGTTAGAGCAGAAAACATTCACCGTCGATTTGAACTGGTCGACGAATAATTACACTCCGTTTTTTTCATTTTTGTATAAGTTTCTTATACTGAAGATTTGGGAAATTACAAATGTGTTTCCGTTCGTCATTACATTGGGTTAAAAAAAACTCCTTAATTTAATGACTATTCTTTGAGTAGATTTCACTAACATTATGAAGATAACCAATAACTTCCGAGTCACCCTGGACATTGTACGTTTCTCACATTTCTACACGGATCAATGTTCCATTGTGTGAACATCAGTACATCTTCTCAGATCGGAAATTCCACTTTCCGACATCTTATTTTGTGCTGAGAAGCGATAACATTTTGCTATTACGCATGTCTCCATCTCTTTCCGTACACTTTATGGTGGGACAGAATTCTAGGGGTCCAGGAAACCCTGAATATGTAGCTCAGGGAAATTTATGATCCCACATATTCTGCATGGCACATAGAAGGTTTGTATTAAGATTTACTGTATATTGAAAGACAAACTGATGTGTATAGGGTTTTAAAGTGTATCTGGATCCTGCCAGGTGTGTATGGGGTTTAGCAGTGTATCAGGATCCTCACAGGTGTGTATGGAGTTTCACAGTGTATCAGGATCCTGCCAGGTCTGTATGGGTTTTCACAGTGTATCAGGATTAAGCCAGGTGTGTATGGGCTTTCACAGTGTATCATGATACTGCCAGATGTGTATGGGGTTTCAGAGTGTATCAGAATCCTACCAGGTGTGTATGGAATTTCACAGTAAATCAGCATCTTGCCAGGTGTGTATGGCTTTCACAGTGTATCAGGATCCTGCCAGTTGTGTCTGGGGTTTCACAGGGAATCAAGATACTGCCAGGTGTGTTTGGGGATTCACAGTGTATCAGGATCCTGCCAGGTGTGTATGGGGTTTCACAGTGTATCTGCATCCAGCCAGGCGTGTATGAGGTTTCACATTGTATCAGGATCCTGTCAGGTGTGCTTGGGGTTTCACAGTGTATCAGGATCCTGCCAGGTGTGTATAGGTTTTCACAGTGTATAAGGATCCTGCCAGGTGTGTATGGGGTTTCACAGTGTATCAGGATCCTGACAGGTCTGTCTGGGATTTCACAGTGTATCGGGATCCTGCCAGGTGAGTATGCGGTTTTACAGTTTATCAGGATCCTGCCAGGTGTGTATGGGGTTTCACAGTGTATCAGGATCCTGCCAGGTGCGTTTGGGGTTTCACAGTGTATCAGGATCCTGCCATGTGTGTCTGGGGTTTCTCATTGTATCAAAATCCTGCCAGGTGTGTATGGGGTTTCACAGTGTATCAGGAGTTTGCCAGTTGTGTATGGGGTTTCAAAGTGTATCAGGATCCTTCCAGGTGTGTATGGGGTTTACCATTGTATCAGGATCCTGCCAGGTGTGTATGGGGTTCCACAGTGTATCAGAATCCTGCCAGGTGTGTATGGGGTTTCACAGTGTATCAGGATCCTGCTAGGTGTGTATGGGGTTTCACAGAGTATCAGGATTCTGCCAGGTGTTTATGCGGTTTCACAGTGTATCAGGATCCTGCCAGATGTGTATGGGGTTCCACAGTGTCTCAGGATCCTGCCAGGTGTGTATGGGATTCCACAGTGTATCAGGATTCTTCCAGGGGTGTATGGGGTTTCACAGTGTATCAGGATCCTGCCAGGTGTGTATGGGGTTTCACAGTGTATCAGGATCCTGCCCGGTGTGTATGGGGTTTCACAGTGTATCAGGATCCTGCCCGTTGTGTCTGGGGTTTCGCAGTGTATCAGGATAGTGCCAACAGTGTATGGAGTTTAACAGTGTATCAGGATCCTGCCAGGTGGGTTTGGGGTTTATCAGTGTATCAGAATCCTGCCAGGTGTGTATGGGGTTTCACATTGTATCTGGATCCTGCCAGGTGTGTATGCGGTTTCACAGTGTATCAGAATCCTGCCAGGTGTGTATGGGGTTTCACATTGTATCTGGATCCTGCCAGGTGTGTATGCGGTTTCACAGTGTATCAGAATCCTGCCAGGTGTGTATGGGGTTTCACAGTGTTTCAGGATCCTGCCAGGTGTGTATGGGGTTTTACAGTGTATCAGGATCCTGCCTGGTGTGTATGGGGTTTCACAGTGTCTCAGGATCCTGCCAGTTGTGTATGGGATTTCACAGTATATCAGGATCCTGCTAGGTGTGTACGGGGTTTCACAATGTATCAGGATGCTGCCAGGTGAGTATGGGGTTTCACAGTGTATCAAGATCCTGCCAGCTGCGTATGGGGTTTCACAGTGTTGCAGGATCCTGCGAGGTGTGTATGGAGTTACAGAGTGTATCAGGATCCTGCCAGGTGTGTATGGGGTTTCACAGTGTATCAAGATCCGGCCAGGTGTGTATGGTGTTTCACAGTGTATCAGGATCCTGCCAGGTGTGCATAGGGTTTCCCAGTGTTTCAGGATGCTGCCAGGTTTGTATGGTGTTTCACAGTGTATCAGGATCCTGCCAGGTGTGTATGGGGTTTCACAGTGTATCAGGATCCTGCCTGGTGTTTATGGGGTTTCACAGTGTATCAGGATAGAGCCAGGTGTTTATGAGGTTTCACAGTGTATCAGGATCCTGCCAGTTTTGTTTGGGGTTTCATAGTGAATCAGGATCCTGCCAGGTGTGTATTGGGTTTAACAGAGTATCAGGATAATGCCAGGTGTGTATGAGGTTTCACAGTTTATCAGGATCCTGCCAGGTGTGTATGGGGTTTCACAGTGTATCAGGATCCTGCCAGGTGTGTATGAGGTTTCACAATGTATCAGGTTCCTGCCAGTTCTGTATGGGGTTGCACAGTGAATCAGGATCCTGCTAGGTGTGTTTGGGGTTACACAGTGTATCAGGATAGTGCCAGGTGTGTATGGGGTTTGACAGTGTAGCAGGAGCCTGCCAGGTATAAGCGATGTGTGTTGCAATAACTGGAGCATACAAGACCTGCAAACTTACCAATTATTCAAAAATCGGCGTTAATTGTAAATTGAATCCAAACAATGTTGTATCCTATTTCCTTAGCCTTTGAACTTCTCATTCCCAGATTCTGACAATCTTTAAACAATCGGCTCCAGTCAAATATTCGGATTCGATAGTGAAATAAACGGTTTGAAATCTCCATTCTATCACTTACCTTTCAGATGACTGGGTACTTCGGATAAACCTCCTGCGATATTCATGTAATCAAATGGATCTGAACCTGTTTATATCAATTAGCGTTAATTAAGTCAGTTCTGTGTCATATTACAATAAAATGGTGTTTGAATCAGAATTTGAATTGAGTGTGTTTTTACCGTACCAAGTTCCTGTATTTCTTTCAGTATTTTGTTCAGCTTTGGTACCCCATGGCGCATTTTCACAAAGGATTCCCACATCACCCTTCGGGCCCGAGAGCCTTTCTCCATCACCAGAGTTAGGAGAAGTTTGGAACTGTCCGCTCGGTTTCCCTTCTCCGCGAGATCAGTGACTTTCTGTAAAGAATAATAATGAATATATTGAGGAGCGGAGTGAAAGACAAACACCGAGAATGAGATGGAAAGGATCTGCTCAGTGATGGGATCTCCCAGTTGTTGAGCACAGAAAGCAGTCGCTGGGCCGGGTTCTGATCCATTCTGAACATGGGCTGAATATTCTGGAACATCTTGATTCAGTCACTAACGGCAAAGAAATTTGATGAATTAAAGTTCTCGGAGAGTGAGGAATCACTGAGAATAGGCAGCAGTTTGAATGTGATTATTTTTCTGTGTCCTTCAGTGTCCAACATGACATCATATTACTGACTGACAATATGATAGACTCGTTTCTCACATTTGCTGCCACACTTTGTGATTTCCTGAGAAATAAAAAAGCAGCGACTCAGAACTCTAGTGGCAGGGAAGGAACGAATCTGAAGTGAGAGAAACAGCTAGAAAGCTGCCTGAGAAATTACACTGACTAATCGAAACAATCACTGTTGATGTGTAGGGCCGGAGAATCGATCAGTAAAAATAATGCTGAAAAATCTAATCGCTTTTCCCCCGGTAATTGAAATGTCTGACACCCGGTATATTTTGCACATCCGCTGCCGATATGAAACCTCGGTAACCGGGAACATATATCCAGCAATGGGGTTGGTGTAGTCAGGACTTTCATCATCAAAACTTACATTTATATAACACCTTTACTGCAGAAAACAAAACGTCGAAAGGCACTTCACAGAGGTACAATCAGACAATGGACAGAGAGATGACGAGGTGTCGAGAACGATAGCCTGTTGGTTATGTTACTGGACGAGTAATCCAGAGATAACGATTCAAATATCATCGTGGAAGTTTCATGAATTTGAATTCAAATTCGAATTGGAAACATTTCGAAATAAAAAGCTGGTATTAGTAAAGATTGTCGTAAAACCCAATGCCATTTACGCCTGGTCTATACGTGACTCCAGTCCTTCACCAATGTGATGGCCTCTGAAATGGCCTCGAAAGCCTCTCGAAAGTAGGATACGGTAGAATAAAACCGGGCGGACCGTTCGGCTTCGGCATTGGATTCGGACACGGCGAAGGAACACCCAGCCCAGTCAACACTGCAAAGCCCCCCTCACTAACACCTGGGGACTGGTGCCAAAGTAGGGAGAAGTGGACCACACATTAGTCAAGCAACTGTGTGAGGTAGTGACACTTATAAAATCACATTTATTAGCTAACATCCCAGGCACCTCCATCAGCATTCATCGGCAATTCCAGTCCCAGTAGGAGGACAGACCCACCAGCGGTGGAGCACAGTGATATACCCTCAGGTGCAAGTGTCCTGGGAATCATTAATATTGACTCCGGAGCCTATGAAGTCTCATGGGTTCAGGTCAAACATCGGCAAGGAAACCCCCTGCTGATTACCACCTTCTGCCCTCCCTCAGCCGATGAATCAGTACTCCTCCATTTTGAACACAACTTGGAAGAAGCACTAAAGGTGACAAAATGTCCAGAATGTACAGTAGATGTGAGATTAAATGCCTAGTTCCCCCGAATTTCAATATCAAGAAACAAATGAATGCACTGGGCACAGCAAATGCTAAATGTCCCGTCAACATTCTGGCTGTGGTGTTGAAGATCGGTGCTCTGGAACCATCCACACCTCGAGTAAAGATCTTCCAGTACATCCACAGCACTTGAATCTGCCCGACAATGTAGAGAATTGTCCAGAAATGCCCTGTCCACGAAGAACAGGACAAATCCAAGCCGATCAATTACCCACCTATCAGCCTGCGCTCGATCATCATCAAAGTGTTGGAAAGAGTTATCAAAACTATCAAGCAGCACTTAATCACAAATAAGCTGCTCACCGAGGCTCAATTTGAGCTCTACCAGGACCAATCGACGCCAAACAAGTACCAAAGAACTGAATTCCAGCTGTGAGGTGACAGTGACTGCGCTTGACATCAAGGCAGTGTTCGACGTGTGTGGCACCATGGTGTGTGTTTGTTGGAGGCGAATCGTCTCAGCACCAGGATATCACTGCAGGAGTTCCTCGGGCAGAGTCTTCGGACTAACCACTTCAGCTGCTTCGCCAATTACCTTCCCTCCATCATAAAGCCAGGAGTGGGGATGTTCTCTGATGATTGCAGTGTTCAGCTCCATTTTCAATTCGTCAGATAATGAAGCAGTCCATGCTCGCGTGCAGCAAGTACTGGAAAAAATCCAGTCTTGGGCGGACAAGTGGCAAGTAACTTTCGCGCCCACAAGTGTCAAGCAAAGCCCATCTCCCACAAGAGAGTCCAACCATCTCCGTTTGTCATTCACTGGCATTGCCATCGTCAAATCCCTACCATTGACCAGCCACAAAATAACTCGTGGCTGCTAGAGCAGGTAAGAGGCTGGGTATTCTGTGGCGAGTGGCTCAACTCCTGGCCACCCAGGAGCCTCTCCTGCACCAATAAGGTACAACTGCGGCGTGTGATGGAAAACTCTCCACTTGCCTGGATAGTTGCAGCTGTAACCAACACTCAAGAAGCTCCACACAATCCAGGACAGAGAAATACGCTTCATCGGCAGCCCACCCACCACCTTAAACATCCAATCCCTCCACCAACGGTGCACCATCGCTGCAGTGTGTGTTATTTACAGAAAGAACTGCAGCAGTTCGCCAAGGCTTCTTTGACAGCACCTCTCAAACCCGCGCCCTATGCCACCTAGAAGGACCAGAGCAGCATCTGCATGGAAACACCACCACCTCCAAGTTCCACTTCAAGTTACATACGATCCTGACTTGAACATTTCTCGCCGTTCCTTCATCGTCAGTGTCAATTAGAGCCAAAACGCCCAGCGCCCTCTACAGAGGGAACAGGAGAAGCGACTGTATGTTTCCTTAACCAATCAGCTTGAAGAATCCTTGCTGATGCACGCAACGTCTGAACCAGGAAGTTTCAGTTAGAATATAGAATGCAATGTCAAATCACATGCAGAAAGTGAAATAAAAAGAGGGAAAGATTGGATCTCATTGGAATATACCAAATTCTTACAGGGCTTGACAGGGTAGATGCAGGGAGGGTGTTTCCCTGGCTGGAGAGTCTAGAACCAAGGTCACAGTCTCAGAATAAGGGGTCGGCCATTTAGGACTGAGATGAGGAGACATTTCTTCACTCAGTGGGTGGTGAATCTTTGGAATTCTATACCCCAGATGGCTGTGGAGACTCAGTCGTTGAGTATATTGAAGACAGAGATCGATAGATTTTTGTATATTAAGGGAAACAAGGAATATGGGCATATTGCAGGAAAGATAAGATGAGGTAGAAGATCAGCCATGATCTTATTGAATGGCGAAGCAGGCTTGAAGGGATATATGGCCTACTCCTGCTTCTATTTCATATGTTCTTATATTCAGAGGGAGTGAAAAAACAGACAAAGAAAAGGTACCAGCATTATTGAATCTTTGTTTCTACAGCACCAACAATAATTAAAATCCGAAGGAATGAGACTCCACACTTGTAAAAGTTAATTTTCTGAGCCAGAGAGGTTGTCTTGCATTAGTTAAGACTGATCACGCCGTTAAACAAATAATAACACTGGAATAAGCAAGCCCTGACTTTTCCTGGCGAGTTTCCTGTGTATCTATCAGGTAAGTACAGTAATGTTACACCGTTCGATACATTTCAATGGCGAGTCTCTCGGCGAGATTCCATTCTCGCGCAGCTTTTGGCGCATCAGGGCAACTCGGACAGGACCTTCCCGATTTTCCTCTTTAACTCCGCATGTCCGGTCGCTGGAAGTTACTGTCCAATTTACACTTTAATAAAAGTGAGCGCTGTTAGCCCCACCGTTATTTCTACGAAAAATCTGCTTATTGCAAAAATATGAAACTACCACTATTTCATCCCCCAGTCACTCACTCCGTGAACAAAATGGTGCAGAAAACAAACCATTAAAGTGAGCGGACTGAAAATGACAGACTGAGTAATCTCAATTTCCTCATGTTCCCCCCTGGGCAGTGACGTTCCACACCAAGAGCACAGGGGCTGGTAATTTACCCAGTTGTGTACAAGTTTGGACACTCCATTTATAAAATGTAAAAGCAATGGAAAATCTGGCGTGCAATTGCACTGGGATGCTAGCAGGGATGTGGAGTTACTGTTAGAGACTGCGATTAGAGAACGTTGGGCTCATTCCACTAGAGGTGAGTAGAGTAAGTGAGAAGTTGCTGCAAGTCTTCAGATTCTGAAGAGTTATGATCAAATAAATAGTTACTGATAGTTTCCACTGATTCCCAACAGAGCACATATTTAGGCTAATTCGAAGAATTGGGGTGAACGTTGATAGATGTATTTATACTCGAGGTGGTTAGAAAGCATAATTCAATCCCACAGACTATTGTGAAAGCAAGTCGACATTGTTTTGAAAAAATCTATTTCTATTGCTGTGTGGATAGAAAGGAATGCTGGAGTATGGGGAGTGAAGAGAAGATTGCAAGTGGACTATTTGGGATAATAATCATAATGCGGTCAGCAGGAGGGTGGGATTAGATTAGATGGGAATTTTAAGGGTACCAAATGATCAAGACATTGTGATTAGACTGGTGGGATATTAACAGTAATGATTGATGAGCAGGAGGTTGGAATTAGACTCGGTGTGATATTAACATATTAACAGTAATGGGTAGCTAGCAGGAGGTTGAGATTAGAGTGAGTGGGATATTAACAGTAATGGGTAGTGAGCAGGAGGTTGGGATTAGACTAGGTGGGATATTAACAGTAATGGGTAGTGAGCAGGAGGTTGGGATTAGACTAGGTGGGATATCAACGGTGATGGGTAGTGAGCAGAAGGTTGGGATTAGACTAGGTGATATATTAACGGTAATGGGCAGTGACCAGGAGGTTGGGATTAGACTAGGTGGGATATTAATGGTAATGGGCACGGAGCAGGAGGTTAGAATTAGACTGGGTGGGATATTAACGGTAATGTGCAGTGAGCAGTAGGTTGGGATTAGACTGGGTGGGATATTAACGGTAATGGGTAGTGAGCAGGAGTTTGGGATTAGACTCGGTGGGATATTGTCGTTAATGGGCAGTGAGCAGGAGATTGGGATGCGAGTAATTTTCCTAGATTATCAACTTGGGCAGGTGGTAGCAGGTCGACTGTCCATTACACCCCCTGCCCGATTATCATTTCCATTTAGTTCTATTCCATTACAGGTAACTGACAGAATATTACGGGCTGCTTGCTGTAATTTCCTGAAGTGCTGTCCCGGGGAGTGACGCTCCACCACAGGTTCTACCGCCCGGATTGAGTCTCTGCCGAAGTTGTAATTGACCCCCGGTGATGCAGGGGGAGGAAAAACCTGCACAGCGTCGGGTTTTCAATCCTCATTTTTTGAGGTTAGTTTCCCTGTTTGTGTCTCATACAATTTAACCATTTTCGGTTTTGTTTTTGTTCTTGAAATGCCTCTAATTTATTCCGCAGAGGATTTTTCTTGTCTCTCAGTTCCTTAATTTACTTTACGTAATTCTCCGTTCAGTCAACTTTCCCTCTAACTCCTGTCTGTTGCCTCTCGTCTCTCTTTTCCCAGTCCACCTAAAACTGTTTCTCTTTGTTTTCAGTCCACACAAGACTTATACCCGGACCGTTCCCCTGTCCTTTGTACAACTACTGTCGGATCCGGTGGGTATTTTCTTCTCTTCTTATCATTGTTTCAGATTCACAATATTTTCAGTTTTATCCATTTCTTTCCTATTTGGCCTGTTTCTCTTCGGTAACATTCTATGATTTTAAGATCTGATTTCCTGTCAGTTCTGTGATGTTTGGATAATCCAAACTCATTCTTTGTCCCTGCCACTCACCCGATGTTCTTGTTCACTGAAATGTCTCTCGTTTTTTAATAACGAGCTGAGTCCATCCACCCCTCCTTCAACCGCCTGTTCCAGTCTGTCCCGGTAGAATTTCGTGAACCTGAACAGCTGGTAATCGTCGCACTTTGTCAAGAACTCAGTGATTGTAGAGTTCGGATCTGTGAACACAAATGGAGAAAACTAAACACATTGGGCCAAAAATTCATCCCGCGACGCGAGAGTACGCTCTCCAATTGCCGGTTTTCTGCATGCCCTGCGCATGCGCTGAAAACCGGCAATTGGTCTTCTGAAAAGGGGGCGGTTCCTCGGTGCATCGCGTGCGCGCTACAGGCTGCGCGCACGCTGTGCACTTCATGCTTTGGACGCGCAGGTAAGTGCGGAAGATTTTAGAAATGGAAAAAGGAGGAGTAAGACCCACTTTTAACAAGGTAAGTAGTGAATTAAGTATTTTTTTGATTTTTTTTAACAGGTATATCTTTTTTACAGACTTTAAAGACAGGTAAGTTTATTTTTATAACTTTTTAAAAGATTTAAAAAATTTGCAAAAATTTAATTTTTTATTTAAAATGGTTAATTTATTTAACTATACTTATTTTATTAATGTGATGGTTTTTTTTTAAATTTAATTGAGGTTTAGCTGTTATTTTGGGGGGTGTAAGATTCATAGATTTCACACCACGTATGAGAAACTTATGAATGGAAGATGGTGTGCTGCCATTGGCTCTAACTGAGTCACGTGATCCCACAGCTCGCACGAATTCACTCCGCCGGTGGGATACGCAAGCACTGCCCAGCTGATGTCTGGAACATCAAGTTCGTGCGAGCTGGATCTGAAAAAGCACAAGCGGAGTGAGAGAATGCGGGGAAGCCTTACCCCCGCGGGAACAGAGCGAGATCAATTTCTGGGCCATTATCCACTTTCTACCCAGACTGCAATATTTCATCTTATACCAAACGGCTGAAGCTTCCTGTGAGCCACATTATCAAACACCTTCTGATAACCCACATACACCGCATGTACAACATTCCATCAACCTGTATAGTCACATCTCAACAAATCTGCATCTTAATGTGTTGGGAGATTGGGCACATGACTGGCAAATGATGTTTAGCTTGGTGAAGTGCCGTGTTATGCCTGTGGGCAGTGCGAATGCTCAACATTCATACACTCTTCATGGAGAAGCATTAAAGAAGGGGCAGAAATGAAGTTCGGGGCAGTCCAGTGCATACATCTCTGAAGGTACAGGAGCAATGCCGTGCAGCGATAGGTATCACAAAGAGGATGTTGGACTGCATTCAAAGAATAATTGGGTACAAGATGACCTATTTTGTTCTAGTACAAGACCTTGGTGAAGGCCTCACTTGGAATACTGTGTCCAGTTTTGGTCTCCTCACATTGTGGGTCATATTGAGGCTTTGAAACTGTTGCAGAGGAGGGACATTAGACTGATTCCCAGTATAAAGCAACTTAGTTATCAAGATACGCTAAGAATTTGGACTCTACACTTTAGAGAAGCAAAGACTTAGCGGTGATCTGATTGAGGTTTATAAGATGATGAAGGGAATCGATTGTGTTCCATTTGACAGTTTGTTCCAATTACAAAGCTTACGGAGGGCCAGGTGTCACAATTTTAAGTTGTGCAAGGCCAGATTTAAGTTAGATGTCAGGATGTGGTTCTTTTCCCAGAGAATAGTCGACCTCTGGAACAGGATAACTTCTCTGGCGGTGGACACTGACTCGGTGAATTCCTTTAGGCGAGAGCTGCACCTGTTCCTGTTTGGTGCGGCCATCGCCGCTTACAACAGGAAGACACTTCCGCGAATTCAGTGTAGGATTGATCTGTGGACTAGTTTCAATCGCCTAGATGGATCGGAGAGGAATTTCCCGTGTTTTAATCCCCCAAAATTGGCCTGTGTTTTTACCTGTTTTTTTTCACCTCTCCCAGGAGATCACATAATTTTGTTTGGGATAGCTTGAACAAAGTATGAGAAAGTATCGCAATTGCCTGGGAACGTCTGGATGGACCAAAGGGTCTTTACCTGTCTATCATTGTTCGTAGAATTGACAAATACGACTTTTCTACAGCTAATCCGTTCCAGCCTCCCCTCATCATCCTCCTTATCGCTAAATGCTCACTAATTCGACCTGGATTAACAGATTTGGTGGAGTTTCGACACAATGGTCTCTGGTTACCAGGTTGATCCTCTCTCCACATTATAACAGAATCATCACTTGGGCTTCTTCAGTCCACCTGTATATTTTTGATATTAAACGTGGGTTGAAATGCTGTGCTCAGTCCCTCCTATCTCCTCTCTGACTTCCTCTAACAGTCTGGGGCGCATTATTTCTGAGCCCAGTGACTTCTCCACCGCGGCTATTTTACTCAGATCCAAATCCTTCTCTACAGTGACCTCTAACTGTGGACCCACATCCTCCTCTAGTACATCAACATTCTCACTTCCACCATCATTTTTAGAAAGTAAAGGAAATATTTAGTATCTCCCCAAAATTGCATCCTCCACAACTAGTGTCCCCAGTCCCACCTCTATCTGCCCTCCACTGCTCACTGACCTGCAAAACCCACTCAGAGTATTGCTAATACCTTTTTCACTATTTCTTAAATCTTCTGTTTGAGCTCCCACATTTTTATTAATTACGCTCTCTAGTCTCAGACCCGGATATTTTTCACTCTCCAGTCACATCCCCTGATACCCTCCCACTGCTCCATTCATCTTTTCTGTAACACCATTATTGTTGGTCGGTACAGGTCGCAGCCGTCCCTTTCCTTCCAACTGAACGCACTCTAGTGCCCCAAGAACGTGAACACTTCCCTCCTGCTCCAGCCCTCAGCCGCAAATTGAGCAGCCTCATATTTCCCGCCTTAAGCAGCCCAGTGCAAAACATTCCGGAGATCAACAGCCTGAGTCCTGGTTTCTTAGTTTAGTGCCTCAGTCTTAATAGTCCCTCTATAAACGTATTTCTATCCGTGTTACTGGCTCCGACCATGGCTATTTTCTGCTCTCCTTTCCTTCCCAGAGGTGGTCCCACCCGGTCAAGGATGTTCTTCCCACTGGCACCAGGTAGGTATTTAACAATTCGGGACATGCTCAGGGCTACAGATGAGGTTGTTTATTCCCCTCTCTATAGAATCTGCCACCAGGTTCGCTCCCGTACTCCTGTGCCCCACCTGCCTCTCACTCTTGCCCCGTTGGGTGGCCCCCTGCTCCTTGGAGTCACACTGTTGCTCAGGAAGACCATCCTCTGAGTCACTGTCTCAATCCACCTTATAGAGTCAATACCATGTATCCATTGGACAGTTGCATTACTCAGAGACTGCCTCCATCTGTGACTGCGGTGTCCCTCTCGATGGTCACTCACTTCCCTCTTTCTACTCAGTCCCCTGTCCTGTTCCCTCGTCCTGTGTGAGCTGCAGGTTCTTGTACTAGTGCTGGATCTTTTGTCGGGACAGAAATTGTATTTAAAGTATTTTGTGAAACTACCTGTGTCCATTCTTATTCTTGTTGCAGAAGTTGGATCTTCTCCCCTGTTTGGACCTTCAGCCATGATGGTGACAGGCGTTCCCAGGCTCAGATGCTCTGTAACAAATATAATATTAATGGGAGGGTTAGACAGAAACATTAAAATGAGAAGGAGAACGTTGCCTTGTTAAACATGATATCAAATATCTCCTCCCCCATCAGTACAGCAGCTGTTAGCCCTGGGAACTCAGAATACACCATGAATACACAACTGGTACATTTGACTGCTGTTTTACAATCATAATTCTCCATTTCTGTGTGTGCCCGCGCACGTGCGTCCATTGAAGCTATCAATCAGTGTCCTTTCCTTTCCCCACTGTGGAAATGAGAAAGCGATTCAGTTAATTCAGTACCAGTTTGAGACTTCGTAAAATTCAGCACTTTGCTGTTTATCTAACGCTGAAACTAGTGTAATAAACACACAAAATCAACAGAGGGGCAAGGAGAATGTATGAGAAATGATTAGTGGTAACATAATACGGAACATTGACGAATTGTATAAACATATAAAGCGTGAAAGAATAGTCCATTTAAAGGCGGGGCCTTTTAAGGACCAAAAAGGCAATCATCTTGTGGAAGCAGAGGACATGGCTGAGGTTCTAAATTCACACTTTGCCTCCGTATTCACTAAAGGAGAGGATACTGCCAATCGTACAGTAAAGGAGGAGGTGGTAGAGAAATTGGACAGGATATAAATCGATTAGGACGATGTACTAAAACGATTGGCAGGGCTCAAAGTAGAAAAGTCACCACAAAAGTCTGCCACAAACTTCCAATCCTTGGATATGGGAAAGGTGCCAGAGGACGGGAGGGTTGCAAATGTTACTTCTCTGATCAAAAAAGTCTGGAGTGATGAATCAAATAACTACAGATGAGTCAGCTTAACATTGATGATGAGGAAACTTCTCGAGAGAAACATTCAAATCAAAATTCATTGTCACTTGGAAGAACATGAGTTAGTACAAAGGAAGATGGTTGTTGTGATTGAAGGGCAATCATCACAGCCCAGGACATCGCTGCAGGAGTTCCTCGGGGCAATGTCCTAGGTTCAACCATCTTCGGCTGCTTCATCAATGACCTTCCCTCCAACATAAGGTCTGAAATGGGGATGTTCGCTGATGACTGCACAGTGTTCAGCGCCATTCACAACTCCTCAGATAATGAAGCAGTCCATGCCCGCATGGAACAAGACCTGGACGACGTTCAGGCTTGGGCTGATACGTGGCAGATAAAATTCGCGCCACAGAAGTGCCAGGCAATGACTATCTCCAATAAGCTACTGTCTAATCAAGTCCCCCTCCATCAACATCCTGGGTGTCACCATTGACCAGAAACTTAACTGGACCAGCCACATAAATACTGTGACAATAAGAGCAGGTCAGAGGCTGGGGATTCTGCGGCGACTGACTCACCTCCTGACTTCCCAAAGCCTTTCCACAATCTACAAGGCACAAGTCAGGAGTGTGATGTAATACTCGCCATTTGCCTCGATGAGTGCAGCTCCAACAACACTCAAGAAGCTTGACACCATCCAGGACAAAGCAGTCCGCTTGATTGGCACCCCATCTATAACTGTAAAACTTCACTCCCTCCAACACCGCCGTACCGTGGCTGCAGTATGTACCGTCCACATGATGCACTGCAGCAACTCGCCAAGGCTTCTTTGGCAGCGCCTTTCAAACTCGCGACCTCTTCCACCTTTAAGGACAAGGGCAGCAGGCGCATGGGAACACCAACACCTCCAAGTTCCCCTCCAAGTAACTCATCATCCTGACTTAGAAGTATATTGCCGATCCTTCATCATCGCTGTGTCAAAATCCTGGAACTCCCTCCCTAACAGCACTGTGGAAGTACCTTCACCACACGGACTGCAGCGGTTCAAGAAGGCAGCTCACCACCACCTTCTCAAGGGCAATTAGGGATGGGCAATAAATGCCGGCGTTGCCAGCGACGCCCACAGCCAATAACCGAATAAAAAAAATAGCAACAGACAAAATAGATTTTTTTTAAGGAAAATCCAAGCTGGCTGAATTGATTGTGTTAATCGATGAAATAGGACAGGGTTGATGAAGGTAGTGCAGTTGATGTTCTGTATGTGGACTTTCAGAAGGCGTTTGATAAATACCTCATAATAGACTGGTTTCCAAAATTGAAGCCAATGACATTAAAGGAGTAGTGGCAGCGTGGATACTAAATTGGCGAAAGGACAGAAAACAGACAGTAGTTGTGAACCGGTATTGTTCACACTGGAGGGAAGTATTCAGTGTCCCCAGGGGTCGGTCATAGAGTCATCGCGTTATACAGAACAGAAAGAGGCCCTTCGGCCCATCGTGTCCGGGCCGGCCATCAAGCCTTTCTATTCTAATCCCATTTTCCAGCACTTGGTCCGTAGCCTTGCATCCCATGGCGTTTCAAGTGCTCATCTAAATGCTTATTGAATGTTGTGAGTTTTCCTGCATCTACCACCCTTTCAGGCAGTGAGTTCCAGATTCCAACCACCCTATGGGTGAAAAAGTTTTTCCTCAAATCCCCTCTAAACCTCCTGTCCCTTACCTTGAAACTATGCCACCTGGTTATTGATCCCTCTACTAAGGGGAAAAGTTCCTTTCTATCTACCCTATCTATGCCCCTCATAATTTCATACACCTCAATCAGGTCCCCCCTCATCCTTCTCTGCTCTTTGGAAAACTACCCCAGCCTGTCCAGTCTCTCTTCATAGCTGAAACACTCCAGCCCAGGTAACATCCTGTTGAATCTCCTCTGCACCCTCTCCAATGCAATCACATCCCTCCTATAGTATGGTGACCAGAACTGCACACAGTATTCCAGCTGTGGCCTAACTAGCGTTTTGTACAGTTCTATCATAACCTCCCTGCTCTTATATTCTATGCCTCCTCTAATGAAGGCAAGTATCCCATATGCCTTCTTAACCATCTTATCTGCCTGTCCTGCTGCCTTCAGGGATCTATGTACATGCACACCAAGGTCTCTCTGATCCTCTGTCGTTCCGAGGGTCCTACCATTCATTGTGTATTCCCTTGCCTTTTTAGTCCTCCCAAAATGCATCACCTCACACTTTTCAGGGTTAAATTCCATTTGCCACTGTTCTGCCCATCTGACCAACCCGTCTATATCGTCCTGCAGCCTGAGGCTTCCCTCCTCTCTCTTTACCACCCCACGAATTTTCGTGTCATCTGCGAACTTACTGATCATACCTCCTACATTCATATCTAAATCATTAATGTACACTACAAACAGCAAAGGACCCAGCACCGATTCCTGCGGTACACCACTGGACACAGGCTTCCAGTCACAAAAACAAACTTCGACCATCACCCTCTGCCTCCTGCCACTAAGCCAATTTTGGATCCAACGTGCCAAGTTGCCCTGGATCCCATGGGCTCTTACCTTTTCGACCAGTCTCCCATGCGGGACTTTGTCAAAAGCCTTACTGAAGTCCATGTAGACCACATCAACCGCACTACCCTCATCCACACATCTAATCACACCCTCGAAAAATTCAATCAAATTGTCAGACATGATCTCCCCCTGACAAATCCATGCTGACTATCCTTGATTAATCCTTGCCTCTCCAAATGGAGACTAGTTCTGTCCCTCAGAATTTTTTCCAATAATTTCCCTACAACTGATTTTAGGCTCAATGTCCTATAATTCCCTGGTTTATCCCTACTACCCTTCTTGAATAATGGTACTACGTTAGCTGTCCTCCAGTCGTCTGGCACCTCCCCTGTGGCCAGAGAGGTGCTGAAAATTTGTATCAGAGCCCCTGCAATCTCCTTCCTTGCCTCACACAGCAGCCTGGGATACATCTCGTCTGGGCCTGGGGATTTATCCACTTTTAAGCCCGCTAAAACCGCTAGTACCTCCTCCCTCTCAATGCTAATTTGTTCAAGTATATCACAATCCTCCTGTCTGATTTATATGCCAACATCGTCCTTCTCCATAGTGAACACAGATGCAAAATATGCTTTATAAATAGAGGAATAGGAACATAGGAACAGGAGTTGGCCATTCATTCACTCTTCCCTCCATTCAATTCAATCATGGCTGAGCTGTATCTTAACTCCATCTACCCGCCTTGGTTCCATAACCCTAAATACCATTGCCTAACATAAATCTATCAATGACAGTTTTGTAATTTTCAACTGACCGAACCTCAACATTTTTTTGAAGGCGAGTGTTCCACATTTCCACTACACTGTGTCTGATTAGCCTTTAACTTATTTTGGTACCTATCCACTAGCTTCTAGTGATTTCAGTACTTTGACCACTTGTTCTCTCTGCACATCCACATTTCCTAACTTCTGACCAATTATAAAATACTCTGATCTAATCTTTTTAGATCCAACGTGAATGACCTCACACTTTCCCACACTGATCTCCATCAGCCACTGTTGTGCCCAGAGAGTGCAATGCAAGGAAATTATGCTAAGCCTTTACCAACCACTGGCTAGATCGCACCTGGAGCATTGTGTTCAATTCTGGACACCACACTTTAGGAAGGCTGTCGGAGCCTTGCAGAGGGCGCAGAGGAGATTTACTGGAATGGTAACAGAAATAAGCGACTTCAGTTACATGAAAAGACTAGAGAAGATGGAATTGTTCTCCGTAAATCAGAGAAGGTTAAGATGAGATTCAATAGAGGCGTTAAAATCAGGAAACGTTTGGCTATTTTCATAGCATAATTAAGGAGACACTGTATCTACTGGCAGAAGGGTCGGTATAAAGAAGACACGGATTTGATGCAATTGGCAAAAGTGCCAGAGGTGAGATGAGGAGATATTTTTAGTCATCGTGTTATTATGTTTCTGGGATGCAATGTCTGAAAGAGTGGTAGAAGAAAATGCAATAGTAACTTTTAAAATGGAATTGGATAAATAATACAAGTAGAGAAAATTGTAGGGCTCAGGGGAGAGAGCAGTGGAGTGGGACTAATTGGATGGCTCTTTTAATGTTCTGGCAGAGGCTCGATGGGCCTTCTGTGCTGAATGATTCTATGCTTCATGACATCGACCTCTGACTCTTTGTTCCTAAGCGTGTTTTACATGATAAATGTACTTGAATACTATTTACAGCAGCAGAATTTTAGCGTGTGTAATTGCATTTTGAACTTTTATTCTGTTAAATCACACAACTCCCAGTATATTCATTTCTGAAAATGCATCCGTTGTTACCTGTACACTATTGTGATGTTAACTTGCCTCTATCTTTGAACTACTGCACAAAATAAACCGCAATTTCCACTTCCTTAAAACGCAATAATTTTACTCAGTATGTTCCGAGTCCTTACCTTGTACTGCAGCACTTGATTCTGTTTCCAGAGAGTCCGGGTAAGTTAGGGCTGTGGGTTCTGCAGGTAAATGAACACACCCTGAGTAAAGATCAGTTCCACGTCACAGTCATAAACACCACCTTCAGCCTGATCAGTACAATCCCTCCCCGCCCTGTTCTCTGGTGCAGGGCTCGATCTGAATCACACACGGTTTCATTCAGTTTGAATTGTTCTGATAAATTACTGACCTTTGACCCAAAGTCATTAATCCTCTCTGTGGTAACAATGACTACATTTCCCCACAGCCCTTCCACCTGCGGCTCAGAAGACCCCGCAGTGAAACCGTGTCCTGTTGCGGAAATCAGTTTCAGATCCTCAATTAGATTTCATTGCTCACCATAAAATCTCTTTATTATCGGACCAGAAAAGGGCAATGATACCAAGGGACAAAGATCGCCGATTAGAATCTCTATCAAATAGTCTCTAGTTAATGAGTAACAGTCTGGGCCTTGATCAGAATGATCACACCCGTCAGTCTTAGGCTCCAGGTTTCAGTAACTGGAACTGAATCAGCCAATGTGGGCGGTAAACAAGTGAAAATCTGCTTCATCGGCCTGTTAACTTTTAGTGGTCGTGATGTAATTTCACATTTTCTTTTAATCTTTCTTTTAGCCGTTTCGGATTCTATTTATTATGAGACTGGGAAACTCTGAACATTCAACTCATTTGGTTACAAGTATTTGTATTTAATATAAATATTAAAAGTTCAGGTTACCTCTTGCGACTGCTCCGTGTCTCATTCCCCTTCCTGCTTCTCTGTGCTGCCGCTCCCAGTCTGTTTACAACTCCCCTGCTCCGTGTCTGAAATCCTTGCCTTTTATCTGTCTGCTTCCCCCACCCCAACTCCCTCCCTCCCTCCCGGTTCCACATCTGTTTCTCCCCAGCTCGATGTCTGATTCTGTCATACCTTTACTTTCCCAGATACATTTTCCACCCCACCTGCTCGATTGCCTGAATGTCCCCTGCATCTTTAACCGCCTCCAACTCTACAAACTTCCTACACCCCAACTGTTCCCTAGACCTTTATTACTGCCCCCACCTGCTGCAATCCCAATGTTACCCTTGCCCTTCCTCCACTCCTGCTCCGTGCCCGATCAATCCCACATCGGTTCGCCCTCAAGCTCTATGTCTGCTCCGCCCCCTACTTTACTTTCCAGCTGCCCCAAGCTGATTAGAAACATAGAATCTAGGAGCAGGAGTAGGCCATTCGGCCCGTCGAGCCTGCTCCGCCATTCAATACGATCATGGCTGATCATCCAAATCCAGTACCCTGTCCCTGCTTTAATCTCCACAGTACACATATCCCACCCTACCCCCGTAACCCCACGTATTTAATTCCCCCTAACATATCCCATCCTATCCCCATAACCCCACGCATTTAATCCCCCCTAACACTAAGGGTCAATTTATCATAGCCAAATCAACCTAACCCACACATTTTTGGACTGTGGAAGGAATTCGGGGCACGCGGAGGAAACCCACGCAGACACGGGGAGAATGTGCAAACTCCACACAGACAGTCACCCGAGGTCAGATTCGAACCCGGGTCTCTGGCGCTGTGAGGCACCAGTGCTAACCACTATGCCACTTAGTTCCCCCTCCTGCTGCCTGTCTGATTCCCCATCTACCTCACCGGATACAGCAAATCTGTTCAATGTGCTCCAGCTTCACACTAATATGCACATAATCCCAAAACCCATCCCATGCTATCTTCACCGTATGTTGTTACAAACTGGAGAAATCATAGAATAGAATACTAGACATTTACAGCACAGATGGACCCACCGTGTCTGTGCCGGCTGAAAAAGAGTTATCGAGCTTAATCCCACTTTCCAGCTCTTGTCCAGAAATGGTACCGACAATTATGCATCAGCATTACCCAGCTGGGTAACGATTTCTTTAATATTCTTTTTTGTTTGAAAACACATCTTCCTGTTAAAAATTCCACTTGTGGTACTTTGTCTATTTTGTAGTTTCACGAGGTCAGGGTCTCATTCTAAGGTTCAGTTATACCCCCTCGTTGTTGATTCCCAGATCAGAGGAAATCGTTTCTCTCCATCTACCCGATCGAATCTTTTAACGTTTTAAACACCTAGGTCAGATCGCTCCTCAATATTCGATACTCAAGCCAATATATGGCAGGCTTTGTTAACCTGCAAATCTGTCTACATAACATTGATCCCCACTCGTTTTCCTAACTCCCTAACAATTTCTAACCCAAGATAAAAGGCTGCCTCCATTTCCACGCGCTCTGATTTTTGCTAATTATTGACCTTAGATGAGGTCCCTTATCGAATTCCTTCTGCAGGTCCACGTAGATAACCTACATATGCACCTTATTCGTGATATCTTCAAAATATTCCACTAGATTAGTCAGACATGACTGCGCTTTAATAAAACCATGAATGCTCTCTCTGATCAGCTGATTTTACTCTAATACTCAGTCACTCGATCCTTAATGACCGATTCTAGTAGCTTCCCGTCAACTGGCGTTAAACTGACATTCATGTAGTTCCCTAAACTTCTATCAACCCCATCTTAAATATTGGAGTGACGATAGCAAATTCCAGACTAACAGCACAATTCCCGAATCAAGAAAGCGGTGAAAAATTCTAACTAACACTTCTGCAATTTGCACTCTACTTCTTTCAATAACCTTGGGTGGAAATCATCAGGTGGGAGAGATTTATCTATCCAAACTTCCAATATTTTCCCCGGCCACTATTTTACTATTATATACACAGTAAATTCCTCTCCTTGATTTAATTTATTTTGCTGTCTCTCACTGGCATTTTGTCCTTTTCATCTATTGTGAAAACTGACACAAAACATTCGTTAAATATATCTGCTGTTATCTTGTTAGATATTATCGTATCATCTGTGTTTGTCTTTAATGGGCCACATCTCCCACAGTCACTTTCTCAATCTTAATATATTTGTATTAATGTTTCAATATTAGCTTTTATTTTAATTGCAAGATATTTCGTATTCCATTTATGCGGCTGTTAAATTTCTTTGTATCCTTTATTGCTTTCTATGTTTCCCCCAGTCCTGAGGATTACCGCTTTTCTTGACACTAGTGTGAATCGCTTCCTTTAGCTTTATACTGATCTTAACTCACATGCAGACCATGGTATTTTGACAGTACACGTGAAATTTTACCTCCTTATGGATGTTATTTCGATGACCAGCAATGTCCTATGCGCAAAATTATGGACAGAAGGAATCAGGCCAATTACCGCTCTACCAGCCACCCCACACTGATCAGCAGAGTGACGGATGGACTCATCAATAGCGGGACTATAACTCGCCTCCACAACAAGGCAGCATTTTTTCCCGGTTTGGTCCCAATCAGTCCCAGCATCCTAAGGTCAATGTGGGTCAAAGAGGAAACCTTCCGTGGCTGGATATATTGGATTTCGGTGAAGGTTCGGGGCTGTGTTTTATGTTGAAAAGTCTCGACCTCTAACTGTTTATTTAAAAGCGTGTCATAAACTAGAAATCTATTTCTATAATATTTCCAACAGCAGACTGTTAATGTGTGAGGTTACATTTGGAAGTTTCATTCTGATAAATGTCGCTGCTGCAATTTCTAAAAATTAAACAATGTTTGCTTTCCTGATCCAATGTCGATATCTCAACTTTTCACTGAACATAGAACATAGAACAGTACAGCACAGTACAGGCCCTTCGGCCCTCGATGTTGTGCCGAGCATTGTCCGAGACCAAGATCAAGCTATCACACTCCCTATCACTCTGGTGTGCTCCATGTGCTTATCCAATAACCGCTTGAAAGTTCCTAAAGTGTCCGACTCCACTATCACAGCAGGCAGTCCATTCCACACCCCAACCACTCTCTGAGTAAAGAATCTACCTCGGACATCCCTTCTATATCTCCCCCCATGCACCTTATAGTTATGCCCCCTTGTAACAGCTGCCTCTACCCGAGGAAATAGTCTCTGAACATCCACTCTATCTATCCCCCTCATCATCTTATAAACCTCTATTAAGTCGCCTCTCATCCTCCTCCGCTCTAAAGAGAAAAGCCTCAACTCCCTCAATCTTTCCTCATAAGACCTCCCCCCCAAACCAGGCAGCATCCTGGTAAATCTCCTTTGCACTCTTTCCAATGCTTCTACGTCCTTCCTATAGTGAGGTGACCAGAACTGCACACAATATTCCAAATGTGGTCTCACCAAGGTCCTGTACAGTTGCAGCATAACCTCACGGTTCTTAAACTCAAACCCTCTGTTAATAAACGCTAACACACCATAGGCCTTCTTTACTGCTCTATCCACTTGAGTGGCAACCTTCAGAGATCTGTGGATATGAACCCCCAGATCCCTCTGCTCCTCCACGTTCCTCAGAACCCTGCCGTTGACCCTGTAATCCTTATTCAAATTTGCCCTACCAAAATGAATCACCTCGCACTTATCAGGGTTAAATTCCATCTGCCATTTTTCGGCCCAGCTCTGCATCCTATCAATGTCTCTTTGCAGCCTACAACTGCCCTCCACCTCATCCACTACTCCACCAATCTTGGTGTCATCAGCAAATTTACTGATCCACCCTTCAGTCCCCTCCTCCAAGTCATTGATAAAAATCACAAACAGCAGAGGACCCAGCACCGACCCCTGTGGCACACCGCTGGTAACTGGTCTCCAGTCCGAAAATGTTCCATCCACCACCACCCTCTGCCTTCTATGAGTTAGCCAGTTACTTATCCAATCGGCCAAATTTCCCTCTATCCCACAACTCCTTACTTTCTTCATGAGACGACCATGGGGAACCTTATCAAACGCCTTACTAAAATCCATGTATACGACATCAACTGCTCTACCTTCATCTACACACTTAGTTACCTCCTCAAAGAATTCAATCAAATTTGTTAGGCAAGACTTACCCTTCACGAATCCGTGTTGACTATCCCTGATTAAGTTGCCCCTTTCCAAATGGTCATAAATCCTATCCCTCAGGACTTTTTCCATTATCTTACCAACCACCGAAGTAAGACTAACCGGCCTATAATTACCAGGGTCATTCCTATTTCCTTTCTTGAAGAGAGGAACAACATTCGCCACTCTCCAGTCCTCTGGCACCATCCCCGTGGACAGTGAGGACCCAAAGATCAAAGCCAGAGGCTCTGCAATCTCCTCCCTTGCCTCCCAAAGAATCCTAGGATATATCCCATCTGGCCCAGGGGACTTATCGACCCTCAGGTTCTTCAAAATTGCTAAAACATCTTCCCTCAGAACATCTACCACCTCAAGCCTATCCACCTTTATCACACTCTCATCCTCAAGAACATGGCCCCTCTCCTCGGTGAACACTGACGAAAAGTATTCATTCATCACCTCTCCTATCTCTTCTGACTCCATGCACAAGTTCCCACTACTGTCCTTGACCGGCCCTACCCTCACCCTGGTCATTCTTTTATTTCTCACATAAGAGTAAAAAGCCTTGGGATTTTTCTTGATCCGACCCGCCAAGGACTTCTCATGCCCCCTCCTAGCTCTCCTAAGCTCTTTTTTTAGCTCATTCCTTGCTACCTTGTACCCCTCAATCGACCCAACTGAACCTTGTTTTCTCATCCTTACATACGCTTCCTTTTTCCTCTTGACTAGACATTCAACCTCTTTTGTGAACCATGGTTCTCTCACTCGGCCATTTCCTCCCTGCCTGACAGGGACATACCTATCAAGGACACGCAGTAATTGCTCCATGAAAAAGCTCCACTTTTCGTTTGTGCCTTTCCCTGATAGTTTCTGTTCCCATCTTATACTCCCTAATTCTTGCCTAATCGCATCATAATTACCCCTCCCCCAATTATAAACCCTGCCCTGCCGTATGGCCCTATCCCTCTCCATTGCAATAGTGAAAGTTACCGAATTGTGATCACTATCTCCAAAGTGCTCGCCCACATACAAATCAAACACTTGGCCCGGTTCATTACCCAGTACCAAATCCAACGTGGCCCCACCTCTTGTCGGCCTATCCACATATTGTGTCAGGAAACCCTCCTGCACACACTGTGCAAAAACTATCCCATCCGAACTGTTTGACCTATAAAGGTTCCAATCAATATTTGGAAAGTTGAAGTCACCCATGACAACTACTCTGTGACCTCCACACCTATTCATAATCTGCTTTGCAATTTCTTCCTCCACATCTTTATTACTATTTGGGGGCCTGTAGAAAACTCCTAACAACGTGACCGCTCCTTTCCTATTTCTAACTTCAGCCCATATTACCTCAGACGGCAGATCCCCCTCGAACTGCCTTTCTGCCGCTGTTAAACTATCCTTGATTAACAATGCTACTCCCCCACCTTTCTTACCAACTTCCCTACTCTTACTGAAACATCTATACCCCGGAACTTCCAACAACCATTCCTGTCCCTGTTCTAACCATGTCTCCGTAATGGCCACGACATCGTAGTCCCAAGTACCAATCCACGCTCCAAGTTCTCCTACCTTATTCCGGATGCTCCTTGCATTGAAGTAGACAAACTTCAAGCCATCTTCCTGTCTGCCGGTACATTCCTGCGACCTTGATACCCTCCTCAGTACCTCCTTACACTCACCACTGGCTCGTGGACTACAGCCCTTTTCCCCATCCCCCTGACAAATTAGTTTAAACCCCCCCGAAGAGCCGTAGCAAATTTCCCTCCCAGGATATTGGTGCCCCTCTGGTTCAGGTGCAAAATGTCCTGTTTGTACAGGTCCCACCTTCCCCAGAATGTGCTCCAATTATCCACATAACTGAAACCCTCCCCCCTACACCATCCCTGCAGCCACGTGTTTATCTGCACTCTCTCCCTGTTCCTCAACTCGCTAGCACGTGGCACCGGCAACAAACCAGAAATTACAACATGGTTTGTACTGGCTCTCAGCTTCCAACCTAGCTCCCTAAATTCCTGTTTTAAATCCCCGTCCCTTCTCCTACCTATGTCGTTGGTACCGATGTGTACCACGACTTGTGATTGTTCCCCCTTCCCCTTGAGGATTCTGAAAACACGGTCCGAGACGTCACGGACCCTGGCACCCGGGAGGCAACATACCATCCGTGAGTCTCTTTTGCTGCCACAGAACCTCCTATCTGTCCCTCTGACTATTGAGTCCCCAATAACTATTGCTCTCCTGCTCTCCCCCCTTCCCTTCTGAGCCACAGGGACCGACCCAGCGCCGGAGATCCGGTCACCATGGCTTACCACTGGTAAGTCGTCCCCCTCAACCGTATTCAAAGCGGTATACTTGTTACTGAGGGGAACGACCACAGAGGATCCCTGCACTGACTGCTTCCTCCCAGCCCCTCTCACCGTCACCCATCTATCTTCATTTTTTGGAGTAATTACATCCCTGAAGCTTCTATCTATGACCACCTCTGCCTCCCGAATGATCCGAAGTTCTTCTAGCTCCAGCTCCAGTTCCCTAACGCGGTTTTCGAGGAGCTGGAGATGGGTGCACTTCCCACAGGTGTAATCAGCAGGGCTACCGACGGCGTCCCTCACCTCAAACATTCTGCAGGAGGAACATTTCACTGCCTCCCCTGCCATCCCCCCCCAGCTAACTTGCGGATTAAACTAGAACAAGAAAAAGCTTACCTGATATTCACTCACCCTCTTTAGGTTAGAGGAGGTGGAAGGGTGGGGGACACTACAAGTGTAGTGTCTCGTGTTTAGGAACCGCCCAACTTATATATAGGTAAAAATTAATCACTTACCTAGCAACCACTGCGACCCGCACTATAAAAGCACTCAACAGGTCTGCCTCCGCCGCTGCTCCCGCTGCTGCTCTAGGCCTCGCTGCCGCCTCGGGCTTACCTTTTGTACTCCACTCTCCTAGTTTCTCCGTATCTACTCTATCAATTCCCCATAACATTTAAAAAGCCTCGTTCAGACACCCTTCAATTTCTCAACTCAACGGAACACAAGCCACATTTCTGCAACCTGTCCTCCTAATGTATCTCTTTTAGCCCCGTTACCGATGATTCTGGGCTGAACCCCCTCCAAGGCCAATATATCCTTCATGAGGTGTTGGGCCCAGAACTACAGGCAGTTCTTTAACTGTGGTCTGACCAGAGCTCGGTACAGCTCCAACATAATTGCCACCCCTTTGTATTCCAGCCCTCGAGATAAAGGCCAACATTCCCTTAGCGTTTTGTGTCCTTTCTGTATCTGTCCACTAGCTTTTAGTGATTATTGTACATGGGCACACACATCTCTCTTCTCCTCCACAGTTCCTGGTCTCTCCCCATGAAGACATTTCTCTGATATATCTTTCTCAGATCCAAATTGGATACCCTCACAACAAAATGAATGGACTTTCAATAAACTCCATCTATCAGAGTTTTTCGCAATCACTTGTTCTGTGCATGTCCCTGGTTTCTAGTGAGCGAATAGTCAGATAATGTATACCAAGACATATGGAGGCAAGGCGGATAAGTGGAGTTCAGTTACAGATCAGCCATAATCTAATTGAAAAGCGGAACAGGTTCGAAGGGCTCAATAGCCTCCTCCAGTTCCTTTGTAACAGGCACGAGGGACTGAACGGACTCATCCTTTTCCTTTCTAACATGCTCGTGGGGCTGGATGGCATCCTTCTCTAACAGAATCCAGGGCAAAATGGCTTGCTCCTGTTCCCGTGTAGTGTGGCGATGCAAATCGGTAATGCACAAGAGGCCAGAATTGGAAGAGCGTAGAAGGTTGCCGGGCAGGAGGCAGTTATAGAGATGGGGAGGTGTGAGTGTCATGGAGGGACTTTAATTCAAGAATGAGAATTTTAAATGAGATGTGGCCGGACTGGGAGCCAATATAGTTGAGAGAGCACGGGGTGATGAGTGAACAGGTCTTGGTGCGAGTTATGATACGAGCAGCAGAGTTTCAGATGAGCTCCAATTTATGGAGAATGGAAGGTTCATGGTTCACATTTCTCAGAAACATCCCAGAGCTGTTTGCACGCGCTGAATTACACAGGATTGCATCGGATGTACAGCAGAGAAAGAGGCCATTCATCTCAACCAGTCCTTGCGGCGTTTATGCTCCATTCGAAACTCCTCCCGTCTTAGCTCATCTAAGTCTGTCAGCATAACCATCAACACCCTTCTCTCTCATATGATTATCTACCCTCGCCTTAAATGGGTCTATACTATTCGCTTCAAGAATTCACTGTGGTAGCGTTTTCACATTCTCACAAATCTCTGGGTAAAGAAGTATCGTTTGAATTCCATGTTTGATTTTTTGTTGATATCTTATATTGACGGCCTATAAATTTGCTCTTCCCCACAAGTGGAAACAATCTCTCTGTATCTACTCGATCAAAACCTTTCATAATTTTAAACACCTCTATTAATTCCCCCCTCAGACTTCCCTTTTCAAGAGAAAAGAGACCCAGCCTGTTCATCCTTTCCTTATAGCTGTACCCTCGCATTACTGGTATCATCCTTCTAAATCGTCTCTGCACCCCTTCCAGTGTCTTTATACCCTTTTAATAATATATCGACCAGAATTGTAGACAGTACTCTAAGTATGATCTAACGAAGGTTCCATACGTGTTGAACATAACTACTATACTTTTAAGTTCTATCCCTCTAGATATAAATCCTTATGTTATATTTGCTTTATTTATGGCGCTATTAACCTACGTTACTACTTTTAGTGATTTGTGTAATTGTACTCCGAGATCACTTTACTCTTCTCTCCCACTTAAAATCATATTTTCCAAGTAATATGTGACCACAGTACTTGCTTACTAAAATCTAAAACCTCACATTTATCTGGGGTGAAATTCATTTGCCAAATTGAAAAGCATTTTCCAGTTAAGGTATTGTGATTAGCGTCCCGAGGAATTAGACATCATTACTGCTAAAATATAACGGGGTAAATTTACATCTATCGAATTTTCAACTAGGGGAGCACGGACAATGTTTAGGTTTACATCAGACAACGACAGCAGGAGGAATCTTTGGATGTGACACAAGTCATTATATTACTATTGCATGCCTCAGGGGAATTGGGGCTAGAAATTCGGCTCGGGCGGGCGGTATCGGATTGGCCGCCCGTTCTACGCAGCGCCTGATATTCAGTTCGATTGCAGTCAATGGAACTATATATCAGGCGCTGCGTGTAACGGGCGGCCGATCCAATACCGCCCGCTTTGCGCCACCGCCCGAGACTTAGTTCACAGTTGGAAAAGGGAGGAAAAATATGCGGAGACATTGGATGATGGCGGACATTGAATAGTGGCACCTAACATTTGGAGATGGAGGTGCAATATTCATAAAAGCTAATATTGGGGAGGTGTTCTGTGTCTGGTGCATCGCTGGCTGGGAGACGGGGTCAGAGACAGGATCATAACACTAATTGGCAAATCATGCAATCTGTGCACCAGTCCAGTGAGACTGCATCAGGAGAAGAGCCTGGCCATGTGACCCTGTCATACCGCGAGTGGGCGGGGCTTGCGTTGGCTGCTGTGTGATTGGCTGCTGGCTCTATTTGTGATGTCACCTGGAGGCAGGTTTCAGCCCTTGGTTATAATTCATCAGTTGTAGTTACCGTGGGCAGGAGACGGAATTGGCAGCTGACACATCATACATGGACAGGAGAAGGATTCCTTGGACATGATACAGGCCCCAATAGTCTTCTTCTATGAGTCAGGTGAATGCTTAGTTTGTGGGTGTAAAGGCGAGGAAAAATGGTTTTGCATTGTAATGCAGTCCTATCCATCCTTCGGATTTCCAAGGCTTCCCCAGGGGAAGTAGGATGAAGTATCTGTGCTCATATTTATTTTAATGGCAGGGGAATGAGCGGACGGGGCACAACGATGCCACATAGGAGCATAGGAAGTAGGTGCAGGAGTAGTCCATACGGCCGCTTGTTTCCAATACGGCATTCGATAATATCATGGCAGAACTTCGATCTCAACTTCAGTTTCCCTCACGACACCCATTTCCCGTGATTTGGTTGAGTCCAATAATCTATCTATCTCAGCCTTGAATATACTCAAAGACTCAGCATTCACAGCCCTCTGGGGCAGAGAATTCCAAAGATTCACAACCCTCTGAATGAAGAAATTCCTTCTCATCTCAGTCCGAAATGGGCTATCCCTTTTCCTGAGACTATGCCCCCTAGTTCTAGACACTCCAGCCAGGGGAAACAACCTCTCAACATTTACCCTGTCAATTACCCTTCAGAATCGTTTATGTTTCAATGAGATCACCTCTCATTCTTCTAAACTCCAGAGTGTATTGGCCCATTCTACATAATCACTTATCATAGGACAGCCTTCTCATCCCAGGAACCAATCCAGTGAACCTTCGTTGCACCATCTCCAAGTCAAGTATATCCTTCATTAGATAAGGAGACCAGAACTGTGCACAGTACTTGAGGTATAATCTCACCAAGGCCCTGTAAATTGTAGCAAGATTTCCTTATTCTTGTACTCCAATCCCCTTGCAATAAAGGCCAACATGCCATTTGCCTTCTTAATTGTTGCTGTGCCTGAATGCTAACACTCAGTGTTACCGAGACGAGATGATTCCTGACCGGATGATTATTCCCAGCATTTTTTGCTGTCATTTCAGATTTACAGCATCCGTTCGCAGAGGGAAGAGGACGGTGCAGAATAGGAAGAAGTTGAAGAACATAAGAACATAAGATGTAGGAGCAGCAGTAGGTCATTTTGCCCCTCGAGCCTGCTCCACCATTCAATAAGATCATGGCTGATTACATCCTGCCCTTAACTCCACTTCCCTGCTCGCTCCCCATAACCCTTGACTCTCATAATGTTCAAAAACATTGAAACTTATAAAATCCTGAGGGGTTTGACAGGGTAAATGCTGACAGGTTGTGTACCTTGGCTGGATTATGCAGGACTAGGGGGCATAGTCTCAGGATCCGGGCCAGCCTTTCAAGACTGAGATGAGGAGGAATGTCTTCACTCATAGGGTTGCAAATCTTTGGAATTCGCCGTCATAAAGTGCTGTGGATGCTCAGTAGTTGAATATATTTAAGGCTAAGATAGATAGATTTTTGGAGACCAGAGTAGTTAATCGATATGTGGTTAGGGCGGTAAAGTGGAGTTGAGGTAGAAGATGAGCCATGATCTTTTTGATTGGCAGAGCAGGCTCGAGGGGACGCGAGGCCTACTTCTGCAGCTAATTCGTATATTCTTATGTTCTACCCTGACCGAGCACCCGGAAACTGACCAATTGACCATTAGCTGACTGAACACTCAGAAACTGATGAGTTGGCCACTTACAGACCGAGTATTCAGAAACAAACCAGTTGACCATAACCTGACTGAGCACCCTGAAATTTAACATCTGATCAATAACTCACCGAGCCCCCAGAAACTTAGATATTGACCACCACTACACTGAGGCCCCGGAAACTGACCAACTGACCACAACAACACTGAGTACCCGGAAACTGACTAATAAACCATACAGTGACCCAGCGCTCAGAATATAGCTACACAATTCACCAAAATGTATCAATCAGGCATCAATATACATCCTAGTGAAAGTCAAGAAAATGTAGTTAAAATAGTAAATCGATGTCTTTCTCTTGAAGATGTTCGTGTCGTTGCCTATGAACAATAAGGAAATTCCATTTGATAGCCTGGTCACTGTCCGAGATTTCGGAACCAGAGGGTTGTAATGCGGAGATATGCAAAGACCTCCAGATAATCCCATGATCTTTCCATAAAATCACCGGAATGGCCCAGAATGGCTTGTGTCGGGTTTCAAGTGGATACTGGTGTGTGTATGCAAATGTTATTTGTTGCGTGTGAGGCGACCATCATATGGAAAATGAATGGCGAAAATGCACTGAGGAACATGTGTCAGTCATGCTGATTTACTTGACAAAAGCACGAAACTAAATGGTTACTGTGCTCAGTAGAGAGAGAAAACTCTTTAATCCAGGCATGTCACTTGCTCCACCGACAAAATCGACATTTTATGAAACAATCAGGAACGAGTTAAACATACTGTAACCTGCCATAGGGATTGAATTTAAAGTAAAGGCGGTCATAGAATTTGGATTTACAAAATTCAAGTTTGCCTTCCTTTGAGTTAACAATGGAAAGGGACCATTGAGGGCTAGGGAGAGATAATACTTAGCAAGACTTATCCACAAGATAATATTAACCGATGTAATATTAACCGATGACAAACTCCAAAATGATCCAAGGCGAGGCCAGAAGAAATGTTAAGGTGTCAGGTAAAAATTTACCCAGAGTGGTTCGGCACAGGTTCAAACGGAGGACATCTTAGAAGAATGACCATTACTAGTTGACCATCTTCCATCCGTCCCTGCCTTGTGAACAGCAAGTTAAAATGTTCTTTAGATGTACTAGTTGATCTTACACACAACAGGTTTTGTTTTTGAAAAAACCGTGAAGGACCAGAAACTTTCAGACAAAGAGGACAGAACAATAATAAACATGTAAGACAGAGATGAGGGTCGAGGAGATTGGCATTTGTTGCGTGGCTTCAGCTTGGAGGGAAAATAAGAACAATACTGTTAAGAGTAAGTGCAGCCCACGCTAGCTTACTAGTATAAAGATAGAGCCTGTCCCCTCCAAAAGGTAGTGCTCGACGCACAGTCGGAATGCCATTGGCCTTTACCTTAACCCACAAAGGCTCCAGGTCTGATCATCTTGGACATCGTGGAGGAAACAGGCCGTATTATTAGCTTGTCAGTTAACGCAATACTGTAGAACAGTTGTATAAGAACAACGCTGTTTAAATCAATGCATATTAACGCATGTTCCTAACCTTCAGTTGAGAGTTCCAATCAATCAGTCTGGCTCATACTGTCAGAAAGTTTGACGTGTTATTCGACACCGAATTACGCTTAAAATGTTCCCATCCATCACCTAAACCAACTATTCGCACCCCGGAAACAACAACTTTATCTGCAGCTGGACATTTTCTGTAATATAGGGGCTACGTAAATTCAACTTGTTCATTTTCCTGTTGTTTCAGAGAATGCACTGTGAGTGATCACAGAGGCTGGGTAGAGAACGGGTAAATTTATGGAAGCCCTCACTAAAGATTAAATCATAAGGCAACTGGATAGAAAAAAAATCATAACACAGATCCAAGATTGGTTCATGAAGGAGCTTTTTTGACAATCACAATGAATGTTTGTTTCGGTTGTGACAAAGGAGCTCAAGAGGGTTCAGGCAGTGGTGTACTTAGATTTCGATAAGGTGTTTCACACATTTCCGCTGTTAAGATTAGTACTGACAATAAGTTAAGCGCGAATCAGTGGATAGATTGTCCAATGGATGGGTAATTGGTGGCCGATAGCTGAAAGATGGCAGTGGTACAGAGAGTGTCATCAGCTTCGGAGAATGTTACCAGTTGCGTCCCACATGGGTCTGTTTTAACACCTCCGTTTATCATCTTCCGAAATGATTTGGGGCTCGGAGTTCCGAGCACAATGGTAAAACTGGCAGATGATACCATGCTAATTCATGAGGTGAACTCAAAAGCAGGACATGGTACATTACAGTTGGGATTAGAATCTACTTGGAGATTGGGCAGACAGGTGGACGATAAAATTAATCGCAGGGAAATGCTTCACATGGGGAATGAGAATCCAGGAAGGAACTACTACGTAAATTAACAGGAAAGAATATGCATGGAAAACGGAAGATATCTAGGAGTCTTGGTTAAACAAAAATTAAACTATCGCAAGAATGCTCGGTGGCAGTGAGTAAAGCAAATCATATGTGATGTGTAAATACGTTCCATTTCCACCCCCTCTTAACATGCCCCATGATGCATTTTGTCAGTTATTCTCTCCTTCCTTCCACTTTATCAAAAATCATACATTTTGTTCTTTCCTCACGCGCCCCCTTTCCCCGAGCTGCACGTGATTAAAGCCTGCTAAATATGTACCTTGTGTCAGTTCTGCCGAAAGCTCAACGACCTGAAACATTAACTGAGCTTCTGTTTACACAGATGCTGTCTGGCTTGCTTAGCATTTCCAGCATTTTCAAATTTTATTTATTATTTAAAGGTCAATATTGGGCCGAATGAGTGAGTTAATCCTGCCACTTTAGAAATCCTCTTTTGACCGCACTTAAAATACAGAAAGGATATTGCATCTAATAAGAGGATGAAGAAGAGGGCAACCAGAATGATTGAGTGGATGGAGCGGTTGGGTCATGATGAGCAAATATGTAACCTTGCCACTTTCATGCTGGAAAAGAGATGGTTGGGAGGTGATATGATTGCCATTTCTAGGATTATCAAAGGATTCGATAATGTAGATCATGTCAAGCGATATCAACATGTCCAGAACAGGATAAATAGATTGCACAGCCAGCGTTTGAAGTGGGTAAATTCAAAACTAATCGATGGAAACAATAATTCAGTGAGTGAATCTGTGGAACAGGCTCAATAGTGAGATAGCGGAAGCAGAGCGTTGATTTATAGAAGATAGGAGCACGATTAGGACATTCGGCCCCTCGCGCCTGCTCCGCCATTCGACGAGATCATGGCTGATCATCCAAACTCAGTACCCTGTACCTGCCTTCTCCCCATATCATTTGATACCTTTAGCTTTAAGAAATATATCTAGCTCATTCTTGAATATATTTAATGACTTGGCCTCAACTACCTTCTGTGGTAGAGAATTCCACAGGTTTACCACTCTCTGGGTGAAGAATTTTTTCCTCATTTCTGTCCTAAATGGCTTACCCGTTATCCTTAGATTATGACCCCTGGTTCTGGACTCTCCGACTATCAGGAACATTCTTCCTGCATCTAGTTTGTCCAGACCTGTCAGAATTTTATATGTTTCGATGAGATCCCCTCTCATTCTTCTATACTCCAGCGAGTATAAGCCCAATCGATCCAATCTCTCCTCATTGTCATTCCTGCCATCCCAAGTATCGGCCTTGTGAATCTTCGCTGAACTCCTTCCATGGCAAGAACATCCTTCCTCAGATAAGGCGACCAAAACTGCACTCAGTACTCAAGGTGTGGTCTCACCAAGGCCCTGTACAACTGCAGCAGGACATCCCTGTTCCTATACTCAAACCCTTTCGCTATGAAGGCCAACATACCATTTGCCTTCTTCACCGCCTGCTGCACCTGCATGCTTACTTTCAGCGACTGGTGCACAATGGCACCTAGGTCTCGTTGCACTTCCCCTTCTCCCAATTTATTGCCATTCAGATAATAGTCTTCCTTTCTGTTTTTGACACCAAAGTGGATAACCTCGCACTTAACCACGTTATATTGCATCTGCCACGCTTCTGCCCACTCACCCAACCTGTCCAAATCATCCTGGAGATTCTCGGTATCCTCATCGCAGCACACACTCTCACCCAGCTTTGTGTCATCTGCAAACTTGGAGATATTATATTTAGTTCCCTTATCTAGATCATTAATGTATATTGTGAATAGCTGGGGTCAAAGGACCGATCCCTGCGGTACCCCACTAGTCACTGCTTGCCACTCGGAAAAAGACCCATTAATTCCTACTCTCTGCTTTCTGTCCGACAACCAGTTCTCTATCCAAGTCAATACCTTGCCCCTAATCCCATGTGCCTTAACTTTACACGCTAATCTCTTATGCGTTTCCTTATCGAAAGCCTTTTGAAAGTCCAAATAAACCACATCTACTGGTTCTACCTTACCTATTTTCCCAGTTACATCCTCAAAAAATTCCAGTAGATTAGTCAAGCACTATTTACCTTTTGTAAATCCATGTTGACTTTGTCCGATCCTGTCACTGTTTTTCAAGTGCTCAGCTATTACATCCTTTATAATGGACTCTAGCATTTTCCCCAATACCGATGTCAGGCTTACCGGTCTGTAATTCCCGCTTTCTCTCTACCACCCTTTTTGAATAGTGGGGTAATATTGGCTAACCTCCAATCCATGGGTACAGTTCCAGATTCCATCGAATGTTGGAAGATGATCAGCAATGCATCTACGAGTTCTAGGGCCACTTCCTTAAGTACCTTAGGATGTAGATTATCAGGCCCTGGGGATTTATCGGACTTCAATCCCGTCAATTTCCCTAACACCATTTCCCTGCAAATACTGATTTCTTTCAGTTCCTCCCTTTCATCAGACCGTATGTTCTCCAACATCTCTGGGAGGTTATTTGTGTCCTCCTTTGTGAAGACAGAACCAAAATATGCATTTAATTGGTCTGCCATTTCTTTGGCCCCATTATAACTTGCCCCGCTTCTGACTGCAAGGGACCTACACTTGATTTGACTAATCTTAACTCTTCACATACTATAAAAGCTCTTACAGTTAGTTTTTATGTTCCCAGCAAGCTTACTTTCATATTCTATTTTCCCCTTCTTAATTAATCCCTTTGTCCTCCTTTGTTGAATCCCAAACTGCTCCCAATCCTCAGAGCTACCGCTTTTTCTGGTCAATTTACATGCCCTCTCCTTGGATCTTATGCTATCCCTAATTTTCCTTGTTAGCCACGGTTGAGTCACCCTTTTTATTTTATTCTTATGCCACACTGGGATGAACAAATTCTGTATTTCATCCATGCAGTCTTTGAATGTTTGCCAATTGCCTATCCACCGTCAACCCCTTGAGTGACATTCCCCAATCAATCCTACCCAATTCGCGCCTCATACCATCGTAGTTTCCTTTATTTAAATTCAGGACCCTAGTCTCTTATTCAACGACTTCACTCTCCATCCTAATGAAGAATTCTATCATATTATGATCACTCTGACCCAAGGGGCCTCGTACAACAAGATTGCTAATTCATCCTTTCTCGTTACATAATACCCAGTCTAAGATGGCCTGATCTCCGGTTGGTTCCTCGACATATTGTTCCAGAAAACCATCTCGTAAACATTCTAGGAATTCCTCCTCCACAGTATTTTTACTAATTTGGTTAGCCTAATCTATATGTAAATTAAAGTCACCCATGATGACTGCTGTGCCCTTACTGCATGCTTCTCTAATTTCCCTTTTAATGCCGTCCCCAACCTCCGTATTACTGTTTGGAGGTCAATATATCACTCCCACTAACGTTTTTTGACCCTTGTTATTTATCAGTTCTACCCATACAGATTCCGCATCATCAGAGCTAATATCCTTCCTTTCAATTGTGTTAAACCCCTCTTTAACCAGCAAAGATACCCCAGCTCCCTTTCTCTTTTGCCTATCTTTCCTAAATATTGAATAACCTTGGATGTTGAGTTCCCAGCCTTGGCCACCCTGGAGCCATGTTTCTGTAATCCCAATCAAATCGTCTTAATTTACCTCTATTTGCGCAGCTAATTCATCCACCTTGTTCCGAATGCTCCTTGCATTAAGACACAAAGCCTTCAGGCTTGTTTTTTTTAAATCTCAGACCTATATGAATTGTTATTTACTGTGACCATGTTTGATTTAAACCGTTGAGTTCTTTGCCTTCTGCTTTTGTTTTTCTCCTTCCTGTCTTTAGCTTTTATCCTTGCTTCCCTTTCCTCTGTCTCCCTGCTCAGGTTCCCAACCCCCTGCCACTTTAGTTTAAACCCTCCCCAACAGGACTAGCAAACACTCCCCCTAGGACATCGGTCCCGGCCCTGCCCAGTTCCAGACCGTCCCGTTTGTACTGGTCCCACCTCCCCCAGAACCGGTTCCAATGTCGAAGAAATTTGAATCCCTCCCCCTTGCACCATTCCTCTAGCCACGTATTCATTTGAAATATCCTCCTATTTCTACGCTGACTAGCACGTGGCACTGGTAGCAATCCTGAGATTACTACCTTTGAGGTCCTCTTTTTTAATTTACCTCCTCACTCCTTATATTCTGCTTTTAGGACCTCATCCCGTTTTTTACCTATATCGTTGATGCCTATGTGCACCACGACAACTGGCTGCTCACCCTCCTTATCCAAAATGTTTTGTAGCCGCTCCGAGGCGTCCTTGACCCTTGCACCAGGGAGGCAACACACCATCCTGGAGTCTCGATTGCGGCCGCAGAAACGCCTATCTATTCCCCTTACAATTTAATCCACTATCATTATAGCTCTTCCACACTTTTACCTCCCAGCTTGTGCAGCAGATCCACCCATGGTGCCAGGAAGTTGGCTGCTGCCGCCTTCCCCTGATAAGTCATCCCCCCCAACAGCATCCAAAGAGATGTATCTGTTTGAGAGGGGGATGGCCACAGGGGACCCCTGCACTACCTGCCTGCACCTCTTACTCTGCCTGATGGTCACCCATTCACTTCCTGCCAGTACACCCTTTACCTGCGGTGTGACCAACTCGCTAAACGTGTTATCCACGACGTTCTCAGCGTCACGAATGCTCCAATATGCATCCATCCGCAGCTCCAGCGCCGCAATGCGGTCCGTCAGTAGCTGCAGCTGGATATATTTCCCACACACATGGTCGTCAGGGATACAGGAAGCGTCCCTGATTTCCCACATATTGCAGGAGGAGCATATCATCGCGCCGAGCTCTCCTGACATGACTTACACTTTAATTAATTAATTAAAATTAAACTAATTGAATCCCACCAATTTCACTTCAATTAAATGATATACTCAAGGGCCCTTGCTTAACAGCAGTCCCCGCTACACCACAGAGACTCTAGAAACTATAAACCACAGAATTTAAGTATGGAAATAAGGAGAAAAAGAGAAATACTCACCAACCAATCACTTACCTGCTTTCTGGTGACGTCACACATTGATTATTTTTTACTTCTCTCTCTCCCGCTCTCGGGGCTCAGATTGGTAAGCCTACCTGGTCGCCGCCGCCTCTTTTATGGCCGCCGCCTCGCCGCTGCTGCTCCACCGAGGTCCGCCGCCTCTGTGGGCCTACCTGGTCGCCGCCGCCTCATATATGGCCGCCGCCTCGCCGCTGCCGCTCCACCCAGGTCCGCCGCATCAAATGCAAATTAGATGGATTTCTTTAAGAAAATAATCTTTTGGGATACAGTGTATGACTAATTTGAGACATGGCATGACGTGAGTGTAGCAGGCTTGGGAGGAACAGTTGACTTTGGATCAAAAACTTTGGTCTTTCCCTCTCCTCATGTCGGCGTCTGTTGCAGAATAATTGATAACGATTGATTGCTGTGATTTTTTAATCATTACATAAGATACACGACAGAGAAACAAGCCATTCGGCCCAACCAGTCCATGCCGGTGTTTATGCTCCACACGGGCCTCCTCCCGTCTTTTCTCATCTAAATCCATCAGACTAATCCGCTATTCCATTCTCCCTCATATGCTTGTCTAGCCTCCCTTATAAATGCATCTATACTATTTGCTTCAACCACTACTGTGATAGCGAGTACCACATTCTCACCACACTTTGATAAAAGTGTTTCTCCTAAATTTCCTATTTGATTTATTTGTGATTATCTTCTATTGAAGTCCTTTAATTCTGCTCTTCCCCACAAGTGGAAACATTCTCTCTGTATCTAATCTATCAAAACCTTTCATGATTTTAAAGATCTCTATTAGGTCACCCCTCAGCCTACTTTTTTCAAGAGAAAAGAGACCCTGTCTGTTCATCCTTTCCTGTTGTGTATACGTTCGTATTTCTGGAATCATCCTTGTAAGTCTTCTCTGCATCATCTCCAGTGCCTCTATATCCTTTTTATATTATCATTGTATCATGTGATTGACAGAATGGTAAACGGCGAACTAGAGGAACCTTGGTCTTGTTTCGTCTCGCAATTCCTATGTTGCTAAAAGTTTCAATCCTACATTTTCCAACGCTGAAAATATATGAGAAGGCAATTGGTGATTTTTTTAAACTAAAAATGTGGACACAGCGGGGCTCGTCCAGGATTAGCAAAGAGGGTCACTCGCATTTGAATTAATGGAACTTACTCAGCTAGAATCATGCCCACTTACAATCTAGCCGCTGTCAGCAATGCCGTGCAACTAGTGTAAAGTGTAAGTGTCAGTCGCAGCCGATCAGCCATCCTTTCAGACCATTGTTGTCCACCCAATCTCGCTTTCTTATACGTACAGCAGTACATCATCCTGAACTGGTAAATGTAGTTAACTTTGTGTGTAAATTTCAAACCGCCCTCATGTTCACATTGTCCATTTCCGACTCTTCGCTTCCCCGACTTATCCATCTCAATTTTTGGACGTTGCCTGTTCTCTAATATCTACAACATGCCGGCCCGCTCCCACCGCTACTTTGATTGTAATGTCTCCAACCACACTGCCTTTCAAGACTCCATTCCATTCTCAGAGTTTCTCAGCCTTTGTCATATCTGTTCCGATATTACCGCTTTCCACAACAGAACTTCCAAAATGTCTCCCTTTTTCCTCAGTTGAGTACTTACTTTACTAGAAACTTATAATTTATAATGGCTGCTCTTATTTATAATTTACTCTTCAAAATAACAGGATTCACAGATGTCAGATGTCGCGGATTTGTTACGCATATTTTGATTATTATGATGATTATTATTGTTAGAAATATACAGGTGAGAGCAGCACTTCCTATAAAGCCTTGCGAGTGTTAGCCAGGAGATTTAAGACACATTGCCGTTCTGGGTCGGTTGAACAGATATTAATAGAACTCCGCAGTATCTGTACCAACACCCCATATCTATGTATGTTTTGCCATCCCTTCCAGAGGCCAATCCGCATGGTTCACATTTGCATTGCACAGTTATCATCAAGCACAGATTAGATTATCCTGGTCTTGCATCACATAGATCGATGAGTCTCTTTATTTGACTCACACTCCCTAAAATTGAATGGAATGAACGACTTTCGAGCTTGTCCTGTGTCTGTGCAAATTCTTTAGTTCTAATAGTTATTTTTCCATTGACCGGCACAACTCCCCAACGTTGTTAATTTACCTATTCATACGAATCTCCTACTCCTGAAAAAAGATGATGTTTCCTTCTGCAGAACTGATTATCAACTAATTAAAGCTCTCGTCACTGGAATGTGTTTAAATTAAAGTTATTGTCCAAATTGATCATCAATATTAATTCAAGAGTTCAGTGGTCACTGACTCTATATTAATATGAGACTGGAAAGAGCTGACCTGGAGGGAGCACAAAGATAGCGGAGCAGTTAAAACGAGGGGCAGCAACTCAACAGAGTCAGATTTTTAAGAAATAACGTCAGCGTAACAGAAGTGATATCAGCACAAGGGAAGGAGCTGATTGGTGAGTAACTGGTGATCGTATATTTTTAAGTTCATAAGTTTATTTCTGCTAAATTACTTATTAGTCTATTAAGTAGAGGGAAAGACCTGATTGGTGAGTAGCTGGGGTGTGTTTTTGTTAAGTTTTAAGTTTATTTCTGCTGAGTTAGTTCTTAGTTTATTAAATAGAGGGAAAGCAAGGCAGCTCAGTCCCGTGGAGTGCACATCCTGTGCCATGTGCGAAGTCCTGGATGAGCACATGTGCGGGATATGTCGACAGCTAAAGCAAATGGAGCTGCGGGTTTCGGAGCTTGAGTGGCGGCTGGAGTCACTGCGGTGCATCCGCGAGGCTGAGTGTTACGTGGATAGCACGGTTCTAGAGCTGGTCACCCCGCAGCTTAAGAGTATGCAGTCAGAGAGGGAATGGGTGACCGTCAGACAGAAGAGGAGGACCAGGCAGGTAGTGCAGGTGTCGATGGAGTGCATCGCGCACTCCAACTAGTATTCTTTTCTGAGTACTGGTGAGGACGATAGTTCCTCTGGGGAGTGCAGCCAGAGACCAGTCCACGGCACCACGGGTGGCTCAGCTGCACAGGTGGGGGGGGGGGGGAGGAAAACGATTGCAAGTGCAATAGTGGTAGGGGATTCGATAGTTAGGGAGCAGACAGGCGTGTCTGCGGACGTAGACGTGACTCCAGGATGGTATGTGGCCTCCTGATGCCAGGGTCAAGGATGTCACTGAGCGGCTGCAGCACACTCTGAGTGGGGAGGGTGAACAGCCAGAGATCGTTGTCCATATCGGTACCAACGAGATAGGCAGAACGAAGGACGAGGTACTGAAGGCAGAGTTTTGTGAGCTAGGGGAGAGATTTAACAGCAGGACCTCAAATATGGTAATCTCCGGATTACACCCGGTGCCACGTACTAGTGAGCACATGAATAGAAGGATAGAGCAGATAAATGCGTGGTTGGCGAGATAGTGCAGGAGGGAGGGCTTTAGATTGCTGAGGCATTGGGATCATTTCTGGGGAAGGTGGGACCTGTACAAGCCGGACGGCTTACAGCTTAACAGAGCTGGGATCAATATTCTCGTGGGGAGGTTTGTTAGAGCTTTTGGGGAAGGTTTAAACTAACTTGGCAGGGGGATGGATAACAGCATATAGGAGTAGAAAAGATGAATAAAGTGCATAAAAGCGTGAGTGTGTTGGATATTACGAGAGAAGATAGTACTAGAGGCGGTAGTAGTACGATATTAGATAGGAGCAGACAAAGAAAGACTACGAAAAAATGAAAAATCTGTTTCAAAGGTGTTAACATAAACGCACAAAGCGTGGTGATTAAGGTTGACAAGCACAATTATCTGTGTATCAATATGGTGTTGTGGCAATAAAGGCTTAAAACGGTGAGGACAGGGCACTTAATATTCAAGGTTACAAGGTGTTCAGAAAAGATAGAGAAGTTAAAAAGGGAGGTGTGGGGCAGTTCATTAAGGAAGACATTGTAGTGTTGGGAAGGGAGGATGTTCTTGAGAGGACAAGGATAGAATCCATTTGGTTAGAGTTGAATGGCAAAACGGGTACGATCACGCTATTGTGGGTATTCTAAAGGACTCCAAATAGTGAAAGGGAGTAGTGGAGCAAATCTGCAGGGAAATCGCAGAGATATGCAAGAGGTAGAATGGTGATATTGGGGACTTTAATTACCCAAATATTAATTGGAATAATGCTAGGGTAAAGGGAAAGGAGGGGGTGGAATTTCTGAAATGTGCTCAGGAGAATTTCGTTGGCTAATATGTTCTTCGCCCAACTAGGAAGGAGGCATTGCTGGGTCTGGTTTTGGGGAATGAGGTGGGCCAGGTCGACCAAGTGTCTGTGGGAGAACACTTGGGTACGAGTGATCATATCATAAGATATAGATTAGCAATGGAGAGGATGAAGGAAAAATCTAGTGTGGAATGTTTCAACTGGAATAGGGCTAACTTCAATGGGATGTGAAAGGATCTAGCCTGGGTAAAATGGAACCAAAGACTGACAGGAAAAACTGTAATGGAACAATGTGTGATCTTTACGGAGGAGTTGTTCCAAGTACAGGCTAGGTACATTCCAACAATAGGGAAGGGTAAGGGAAACAAAGCAAGAGCTCCTTGGATGACGAGGGAGATGGAGAAGATGCTGAAAGAAAAAAAGAGGGTGTATGATGCATGTCAGGTGAATTCTTCAAGGGAGAACCAGACCAAATCCAAAAAGCTGAGAGGGTATGTGAAGATGAAAATAAGATTGACAAAGAGGGAATATGAGTGTAGAATGGCAGTTAACATAAAAGGGAACCCAAAAATATTCCACCAGCTTATATACTGTAAGCGGGTAGTAAGAGGCGGTGTGGTGACTATTATAGACAACGCAGGTGATATATGCTTAGAGACACAGGGCAAGGCTCGCATACTCAATGAGTACTTTGTATCAGTGTTTGCTAAGGAGTTGGATGCTGACAAAATATCGGTAGAAGTTGAAAAGCTAGAAGAAATAGAAGGGGTGAAAATTGATGGACAGAATGTGCGAGAAAGGCTGCGTATGTTTAGTGTGGACAAGTCGCCTGGTCCAGAAGGCTTGCATCCCAGGTTGCTAACGGAATTGGGGGAGGAGATAGCGGAAGGGCTTGCAATAATTTTCCAATCTTTCCTAGAGACGGGGGAGGTGCCTAAGGATTGGAAAGTGGCAAATGTGACACCATTGTTCAAGAAAGGGTGTAAGGACAATCCTAGTAACTACAGGACGGTTAGTTTAACATCAGTGGTGGATAAAGTTTTGGAATCAATAATCAAGGAAAAAATTAACGGGCATTTGGAGAGGTTTAAGCTAATTACGTAGAGGCAACACGGGGTTGTAAAGTGAAGATAGTGTTTGACTAATCGAATTGAATTATTTGATGAATTAACAGAGAGGATTGATGAAGGGAATGCAATGGATGTTGTCTACATGGATTTTCGGAAGGTGTTTGACAAAGTACCACACAGAATGCTGGTGAACGAAATTGATGCTCATGGAATAGGTGGGTCAGTGGCAGCTTGGATAAGGAATGGGCATAAGGACAGAAAACAACGCGTTGTGTTAAATGGCTGTTTTTTTCCGATTGGAGTATGGTAGACAGTGATGCTCCCCAGGGGTCAGTGCTGGGACCACTGATTTTTGGAAATATATAAATGACCGGGATATTGGAAAACAGAGTAGAATTTCTAATTTTTCCGATTACATCAAACTTGGTGTTGTGGCAAACAGTGATGATGATATCAATCGACTGCAACAGGACATAGAAAGGTTAGCAGAATTGACAGACAAATGGCAGATGGAATTTAATACAGAGAAGTGTGAGGTGATTAATTTTGGCAGAAGGAACAGGGAGAGGCAATATACACTTAATGAAAAGGTTTTAAAGCGTGTGCAGGCACTGAGGGATCTGAGAGTTAATGTGCATAGATCCCTGAAGGTGGTAGAACATATTGAGTGAGCGGTTAACGAAGCATATTGGAGCTTGGGCTTCATTAATAGAGGTATTGAGTAAAGAAGCAGAGAAGTTATGCTGAACCTTTATAAAGCGCTGGTTAGGCCACAACTGGAGTTTTGCGTCTAGTCCTGGTCACCAAACTTTAGGAAGGATATGAATGCCCTTGAGAGTGTTCAGAGGAGATTTACCCGATGGTCCCGGGAATGGGGCATCTTAGCTACAAGGACAGGTTGGAGAAGCTGGATTTGATTTAATTACAGCAAAGGAGGTTGAGGGGTGATTTGATAGAGTTGTACAAGATTATGACGGGTTTGGATAGGCTAGACAGGGAAAAATTGTTCCCACTTGTTGATGGTACAAAGACGAGAGGACACAGGTTTAAGGTTTTGGGCAAGAGATACAGGGGAGATGTAAGGAAATTGTCTTTTACACAGCGAGTGGTGAGGACCTGGAATTCGCTGCCAACGGAAGTGGTGGAAGCGGAGACACTCAATGTTTTCAAGGGGAGACTGGATAGGCATCTGAGGGAAACTAACTTGCAGGGCTACGGGGATAGAGCGGGGGAATGGGACTGACTGGATTGCTCTACAGAGAGCCGGCACGGACTCGATGGGCCGAATGGCCTTCTTCTGTGCCGTTATGACTCTATGTATATGAATTAAAGCAAAGATGTCTTATGACTGCATTATGAAAAGACCTTAAGACAGTTTGATTATCCCGGGACACTGCACAGGGATTGTTCCATTAAATGGTTGAAATGGATCTGTACAGAAGAGATAAGTGGGAATTAATGAAACTGGCGGACACGACAATCAAAACAGTGACGTGTCCTATACACGATTGTTGCCGCGCCCCAGAATGTATTTTCAGATCTCGCGGAATTCCTGCTGTAATTCAGGGGAGGAAAATCTCGGCATCAATATTACATTCATGGACTGCACTCACGCGGTATCACCTCTGGGATGGGCTCTGCTGTTTTTATTCTGTCAATAATTTAGTAATTACACTAACCGGATATTTCATCGCGCTCTTGAACTGCTCTCTAAACCTGGACTGAGTGAACCCATAAATAAATGTGTTTGTGCAACAACTTAAACTCTGCAGCATATATCCGACTTGTCGAAAAATATATAAAGAATCGTTGTAATTTGAAGGTTCTGCTCCTGCAATGAAATAATAAAATAAATTTGTAACAGTTAAAAGCCACAATAATATGGAGCTACCGGATATGTTGCAGAGTAAAATGACAGACTTCCTTCTGCGCTCCATTTCTGGGTCGCTGCGATTCTTTCCCTTGCTCTCACCCCTCAGTCCCTTACCGACTAGACTGGAAACTAAAATGTAACTGACTGTCAGAGCGTTGAGCAAACAAATTAAAGCGAATGGAAGCAATGGAGTTATCACCGTATCAAACCAGTCAAATCCCATCCATCCGGGCTCAGTATAATAGCTTGACTTTATATTACAGAACCAACGTACATTGCCAATTATCTCTCCAGGTTTAAATATAAAGTAGAAACGAACGTTTATTAAACAGAGCAGAGTGCTGGTTGTTGCTAGAACCACAGCCGCAGTTTTATCGGTGCAATATTTTATTTTCAGCTTCTGGCAAAAAATGGCTCAAATCGATCAAAGTAGAAATTGACGGTGAACCAGACAGAGCAGTCCGTGGCTGCACGAGACAGGACGAAGATAACTTGATACACAGGGGTGATGCCCAGGAAACACACTGGGAACTAATAAGCATTGATCTGCCTCAATATGACTTCAGTGAAAATGAACAGTAGATCCGCCGTTGCCATGGCCACCAGGTAACGAGTGGTGCAGGTGGAGAGTCCGCACTTTCCCCGGGACAGGATCACAATCGCCACTAAATTCACTGTATAAATGAAAAGGGAATAGAGACTAGATATTACTGATTGTTAGACTCGAATTTTTGGAGCAAACTCAAACGGAGACGGAACTGAAGACAAAGTAAAAGTATATTAGAAACCAGCCAGAAGGCCTAGTGCACAAAGGGAGGGAGGTTGTTCTCCTCAGACCCGCACCTAACTCTCAAAGGAAAAGCAACATACAAGCATTGATATACCTTTCGATAGGCAACACCCACCGGCTATAAAAGTGGGCGTACACATAAAAACAGCGTCGCAACCATTGCTCCCTTATTGGTTAATGATCAGTCACTCGATGTTGGGAGCCGCCCTGAAATGTTGTGTGACATTAAACATAGAACATAGTTGTTATACATGGGGCCTTCATCTAGTCTTTGGGAACAAGGACTACCAGACTCCATCTTATCCCTCAAGCGAGGTCATACCACGCTTATCTTTCCTTTCCCATGGTTGTACCTGACCAACACTTCGTTAATTCTCGAGAAAAGCTTATTATAGTAAACAATGTCAACTCCAAAGGGAGATAAGGTGTCTGAGGCCAAGAGATGAATGGCCGACTCACAGTGAAGTTTAGTTTACCTTATCTCTTCAGAAGGCCAGCTACATCAACACTGCTTCTCTAGTACTGATAACGACACTCTGAAATGCCTGGAAATCAGTAAAATGGCACCAATAGTCTGGTTGTAAGCAGCTATTCTTATAGTACTAGTTAAAGAAAAGGGTTAATATATATAATGGACAAGTGCTTCATCGTGCTTTGGAACTATCTGAAGACTATATGTACGCCTTTAATATATCTCTATAAGGGAACTAACCATCCTTTAAACATGATTTCTAATATTACCGCCCTACAGCCTTGGTTAAGATATATTTAAAGACTAGTGAATTCAGGTTTTGTTTCACAGACCGATTTTGCGATCCCACAGTCACCCCTTTCAACCCTCGAAAAGGACTCTTGAAGCGGGGTTCAAAAATGTGCTCTCTACGCTACGTTAGTGTGATAAACTGGTGGGTTTATAGTATTGCAGAACCGCATATAGGTTTTTCCAGCTCAAATTGCGTGAATGATGAAGTTTCCCTGTAACTCCCCCCCCCCCCCCTAGTTTGTTCTATACTTCCTCCCCCCTATAGGCCTTTGGCTATTCCAGGTAGGCCACACATTTGTTGCATATGGTTTGGTGCGAATCCTGTCGGGGTGGCTACCAGTCGAGGCACCAGCTATGCATCAGATGAGTAAAGTTAACATTTAGGCCTTCCCCAATTCATCATACGATTGCTTCATCATTCATATACTTTATTTTTCCAACAAACGGCAAAAGGCGTCCGAGATACACGTATGAGGAGCAGTGCATGCACTAACAGTTTTAATCATTTGTTTTGCCCGAATCCATTTACATTTCTTACAAGCCATACATAACAGACCAAGAACCAGTATTAACTGCACCACGATTATTATGTGTGAAATCAGTCTGATCCACGGATGGATCTGTATATTTAGTCCCTTGTCCCAGATGTCATCCCACCATGTGGTCAACTTGATCGCGTCCATATCTTTCTTCAGATCCTTGCTTCCTTGTTGCAGGGTATAATACACCATTTGGGAATGTTGAATCCTTTTCCGTAACTGCCTTAAATGTTCGGGCAGTGGGGGTATCGGGTTGATGTAGTTCCTCAAGTCACTCTTGATGTCCTCGGATACTTGGAGAAAAGTGGTATTATACTGAAGTATATCCACCAGTTCCTCGAATCCAATTCGTCCGGGGATTTCTGGGTTGAAGCAGAAGTCTGGGCTGGGGATGTCACATGTTAATTTGACGTACTGGAATGTATTCATGTTGGTCGTAACACAATATTCACCCCTGCCGGCGTATGCCACTTGGGTGGGTTTTGCGGCGGCATCCAATGCTTCCATAGTTCAGTTAATCTCCAGGACTGTGGTATTAAAACCGCACCGGCTTTGTGAGCGTTGGTTGATTACATGCGGGCATATGACAATGGCATGTCGGGTAATACATCCTTCCAGTCTGGTACCCACTAGATTTCCATTTATCATCACTGTGTAAGGTAACATAATGTGGTGAGATATGTGCATGACATCTTTTATTACACCAATATTTTGTACTTGGTATACCTCCCATCCTTGAGTGTCCGGGATCAGTACCGAAATCAGCAGTACTAAACCCAGGAGCCCCCCTCCCCCCATCTGGCTTACATTCTACTTGGGTGGGGTATACCCGTATTTTGGCGCGAAATTTACAGGTCGTTATGTTAAGGCTATCCAGAAGGCGTTAAGAGGCGCTGGGACAATTGCTGGGTTTGTTGTGAGCACCATACGGGTAGGGCGGTGTCGGTCAGGTTGAAGACTACTGGAACTAATTCGTGTCGTATGTTATCACATAATATGTTTCCGGATTGGGTGAGCACCAATCCACTAACGTGTCCTTCCTTCATAAATGGGTAAATCCGTGGCCTATAGGCCAGTGTCATGTCAGTGGCTTGGGGTGGATCATGATCCTAATAACAATAAACTATAGGGGGCGGAGGGCCATTCGGTACCACACTTTCCCCATATTGTTGGCACTTGACTCGAGTGGGCGTGCATGAGGGGTGCCAAATTGCCTGGTTATTCTGACAGCATTGAGCCGGTCTCGTAATCTACACATACAACCATTCGGCGGTCATCCATATAGCATGTATGTGTGCCGAGATCATTCCCACACCACTCCAGCTCTGTGGCGGCTGTGGTCTGTTTGGCAAACAGTAGCCCTATCATTCCTAATATGGGCCACCCCATAGTGTTTAAAATGATACTACTTCAAGTCAACAGGGGAAGATATTCTGAGCTGTTGAAGGGTCGGCGTCCCCGGAAGTGGTGACAGTAATGAGGCCGGGCTGAACGTCTGTAAGAAAGAAAAAGGTAAATAACAACTCGAAGAATCTATGTAATTCTCCGGACTTGATCCTAATCAAATACTTGGAGGAAAATAAAGTTAACTCGCATTATTCTTAACCATAAGGTCGTTTTTATTTCATAATTCATTGCCCCAGCTGACCGATGCATACAGTCCACTCAACTTCAATGTAGCAGCAACAATCTCAAGAGAGAGAGAGAGAGAGAGAGAGCGCAGCCTGTGACCTTGAGAAGGAAAGTATAGACATTTAAAGAGACAGTACACTGAAAGTGATAGAACCCAGACTGCAGGGTTTTTTTGTTTAATCCTCAGCCTTAGGGGTCCTGAGGGTTACAGGAAATTCCTTCAACGGGCGTCATCACCGGCTTAGTCTGGCTCCAGTGTCTCCAGCTTACATCTAATTTTTCTTGCAGACAAACGGAGGTTCCTGTATTGAGAAGGATCTGGAAAGGTCCATCCCACCGTGGCTCAAACGTACCTCGAACCGGTCGCTGAACCATCACCCACTGTCCCACACTAGGTGGTATTTTCCAAACCCCCTCCATTCTTTTATCATCCTGTGCCTCCTGTAGGTGTTGAACCCGAAAGTGATTGGCCTGATTGGTCTCACTGAGCTTACGTAGATACGTCAGAAGGGTGTTCTGGAATTGGGAGGTGTCTCCCGGACCCTGCGGGGGTGCATCTTGGGATAACACCATGGCTCGACCGGTCATTAACTCGAATGGGGTTAAGCCAGTGCCTTTTGCTGGCGTAGCTCGTGTGCCCCAAAGAATAGCGGGGAGGACCGTGTGCCATCCCCTCCCAGTCTGTAAAATGGCCTTAGTGATGGGCTGCTTTAGAGTGCGGTTCATTCGTTCTACCATTCCTGAGGATTGAAAGTGATAAGGGATGTGAAATCCTTGTCGGACCCCCAGGAGGACCAAAGCCTGTTTCATGGCTTTGCCAGTGAAGTGGGTTCCTTGATCGGACTCTATCTGGTAGGGCACTCCCCACCGGGGAATGTCCTCCATCGCTAGGATTTTTGCAGCCGCTTCAGATGTGTTTCTTCCCGTGGGAAAGGCCTCAACCCAACGAGTGAAGAGATCTATGATTACAAAGATGTGATTGTACCCTCTACTGGGAGGGAGGGGTCCTGTAAAATCCATTTGTAGGTGCGTCCAAGGACATTTGGGCCTTCGGGCGTGTCCCATACGCACCCGTATGTGACTTCCAATTCCCGTCTGAAGACAAGGCAGACATAGGCGTCCATATTCGTGGAATTTCCTTGCCATACTGGGCGACCACTAGATGTCTGCCATAAGGTAATATATTTTATACTCTAGCAGGTGTGCGGGCTCGTGGTATGACTGTATCAGGCCTCGTCTAAGTGACGTAGGGACCACGTACTGAGCCTCATGGCGCCAGAACCCCCTGGGGTCTTAGTACGCTCCCTCACGCACCCAAAACTGTATATTCTCAGGGGACTCCGAAAGATACGCGGTCAGGAGCGTATTGTTCGGTAATTCGTCGAGTAGGGAAGCCTCTTTGCTTCGTACTACTTCTTTAGGACTGAGGGCCATCACAGCGGGAGCTAAAGCGGTCTGTCTTGCGGCCAGATCGGCCGCTCGGTTACCTTGGATTTCCGGAGTCTCTCCTGTCTGGTGGGCGCGAACCTTGACTACTGCCCCCAAGGTGGGGCAGTTCGCTTTCCGAATGAGTTCCGCAATTGTGGAAGCGTGTTTGATTGAATTGCCCAGAGGAGTAAAATTATTCCTTCACTGCGAAAGGCGGGAGTAATCATGGACAACAGAATAGGCATGCTGGCTATCAGTATAAATATTGGCGGTTGTTCCTTCTGCTAACGTCAGAGCTTTAGTGAGGGCGATGATTTCCTCTAGTTGGACTCCTTCCTTTCCTAGGGCCCCTTGAGCAAGGGTCTGTCCTAACGGACCCACCACTGCCCATCCAGTGACCCATCTGCCCTCGTGATAGAAGCTGGACCCGTCCACATACATTTCTAAACAGGCCCCGACTATGGGTTCCGTTAGTAGAGGTCCCTGACTATCGTGATGTAAAATAGTGGTGCAATCATGTGGGGTCCCTTCATCTCGCAGGAAGGATGCCGGATCCGTTAGAGGGTCCGTTCCTACCTCAATCCGGACCCTCCTACCTAACAAGCAAGCCTCCCATCTCGCACGCCTGTGGTTGGAGATCGATTTCAGGCTGCCTGTAAGAAGTTTGACAAGGCTGTGACGCGTGTGTAGGATTACCTTACCGGGCCCTATTATGAGCTCTATAGCTTCTACCGCCCAGGCTGCACAATCGGTGGCAGCCAGGCATGGGGGCGGTCCCGTCATGGAGCATGGTACTGGGCAAGAACAGTATCCTTCTGGTCGTATACGACCGTCTCGGAATTGTCCCACCACCGCACTATACGCCCGATTGCCCACCCAGTTCCACAAGTGGAAGGATTTTGCGGGGTCTGGGAGACCCAGGGCAGGTGCATTGGCCAGAGTGATCTTGACTATATCAAAGGCTTCGACTACCTCAGGCGTCCAATCCAGTCTTGCCTCTCCCGGGGGCCCTCCCTTTAGGAGTTCATTTAAGGGACTTGCCAATTCAATGAAGTCGGCTACGTATCTGCGGAAATAGTTGAACAATCCCATCACACTCCGCAGGCCAGAGTCAGTTATAGGTCGTGCTATTTGTAACAGTGCTTGCACCCTCTCGGGAGTCATAGACCGTCCCTCTGGGGAAATGATCTGACCGAGATAAGTGACACGGGGAAGTCCGACTTGAGCTTTGGTCGGATTCAGTTTAAACCCACCCAGGATTAAAGTCTCCAAGACACATGTCAGTGCGTCTAGATGTGCTGAGGGTGAGGGGCTGCCGATGAGAATATTATCTACGTATTGAAGGCAAGCGGAACCTTACAGGTGGGTATCCACTAAGGCTGGTTGAAGAGCTTTTTCCAGACCATCGTGGAAAATAGTGGGGGAATTATGGAACCCCTGGGGCAGCCGGGTCCATGTATACTGAGTGGACCGGACAGCGAAGCGGTCTGGACACCCGGGGTCCAGAAGACATGTCCAGAATCCGTTTTGGATTTCCAGGGCTGTAAATATAGACAGGCCTGTGTGGAGGACATTTAAAATAGTGGCGGGGTTTGCCACTATAGCATGGAGTTTGTCCGTAATCCTATTTAGAGCAGTGTAATCAATAGTCATTCTCCACGACGCGTCTGGCTTCTGCACTGGCCATACCGGAGAATTAGTCCGGGAGCGGGATTTAATCACTATCCCGGTTTCCAATAAATCCTCTACTATTTGCTCAACGGCCCGTTGGGCTTTCTGGTCGGAGGGGATATTGTCTGTGGGCCTCGTGATAAGTGCCATGGACCCTGACAAGATCCATTTTTGCCGTTCCACAGTCTAATTTGTGGGTGGCCCATGCGAGAGGGTAAGCTTCACAAACTCTCCCCCAGGTTCCTTCCTCCGACTATGCGCGCTTAACCGGTCGAAGTGTTTGTACTCTACATTGTGAGGCTTGATTTTCCAGGAAGGGAAATCTCCCTCCATCTGGTCCTCCTATTTCTAATAGGTGGTCACGTACGAGCAGGTTTGCCTCTATCTGGTGCAGGAAATCCATACCTAAAATCAAGCCCTCACTATTGGGACCTACCCAGAGAGTGACCCACCAGGTTCGGCTTTCTGGGGATAATTGCAAAGGAATCGGGACACTCCGATGGAGGATCACACTTTCTCCACTAACCCGACTTACTTGGATGGTTTGGTCTGTTGTGGGGAATTTTGAATCGATTATCGACCCCGAGGCTCCCGTGTCTAAAAGGGCACAATACTGCCGGCCTCCTAACAGTACATGTAGACACGGGCGGGTGGCCCCCGGTTCTCCGACGGAGGAGACCGGGGAGTCCTAATCATTGTGATGAGCCGGTGGCGGGAGGAGGAGGGCCCGCAGTCCTTCCAACTCTCAGTCGGACAGACCTGTCTCTCCCTTCCTCCACCCTTCCTGTAACAAACAGCTTGAGTGTGTCCATGGCTGTACAATCAGTACATTGTCTTCTTCGCGGGACACACTTTATACATGTGACCAGGTAAGTGATAATTAAAGCAGAGGCGGTCCTCCTGGGCCGCCGCTACCGGTTCTGTCTTAATGTGTGGGGTGGTTCCTAGGGCCCATGGCAGGGCAGATGGGATGTAACCCTGTCCATTAGCGTAATCGTCCGTCTGGTGAAACCCGAAAAGTCGACTAGTCCATTCCCGGATTCCGGCCTCAGTGGGCTGGGGGGTAGCCCCCATTCTGAGGGCCGTTTGGTAGGGCTTATCTAGTCCCCGGGTCAGGCTATCTATAAATCGTGGATCGTCACGGTTAGCAGGGATGCCAATAGTCTGCCCCCAATGTTCATACCACTCAATTACTCGGTCGATGTACGCGTTGGGGTCCTCTCCCGGGTTTTGTCGTAGGGTGGTAATCTCCATCCAAGTGGCAGTACCATTGCCCAAACCAGCCAGTACCCAAGTTTTTAAAGCCTGAAATTGGATATCATACAGAGCCAAGGTGTTTGGGGCGTATATGACGAAATTTCCCAAATGCCCCGTAAACAGCGGACGGACATTTTACCTCGATGATATCTTTAACATCTTGTATGGACAAATTCAAGTGTCGAGCAGCGCTTCTTATTTTTGCCCATACCTCAACATTGGGGTTGTATCGCTTTAAATCGGAAATAAGAAGGACAACACTGGATCGTTCCTGAGGCGTGAAAGGATGGCCCGCGCCCATCTCACCCCTCCCACCTATCTCTCCATTCACAGCACCAGGTCCTACCTGCCTTCGGACGGGAGCCATGGGTTTGGATTCCCCAGCCTCAGAGTGAGGCGGTGCTGAAGGACAGACTCATTGTATTCGGGAGGGCACGTAGTCTGTACAGTATTGTTGTGTTGGGCTTCTAAGGCATTGAAAATACCAACCAATTCTTGAAATACTCTAGATCCTGAGTCCCTACCGGCTCCAGGTGAAGGAGACTACTGACTCGGACCTTTGCCTCCTGAACAGGTCTCAAGAAGTCCTGTAGTGGAGACGGTTTACCCATTTTGTCCACAATTATGGGTCCCATCTGATACAACCAACTGGCACATAAAACCGTCCCGTAGTCAGCTTGCTTAGCACTCTTTTGTTCCGCCCACCACTTTATTTAATTGGCCACTGGACTTATTTCTTACCACCCTTTTTTAATCATCTCACTCTGGTATTTCAGATTAGCCTCTTGGATCCGTTTAACAACAGTGACACTGGTGGCCATAGCCGGAACGTCCGGTGAAAGGGGTTTTCTCTCGTCACTCATGTCTGTTGCTATGTATATCCTTATGCGTTATCTTATACTTTAACTTACTTTATTCTAATCTTATACTTTAATCGGCAAAAACGTATCACCTTATACTCTATTTCAGCGGATCGTCACCCGGTATTTCCGTATCACACACACACTTGTTTTCACGCACTCTTACTCGTCACGGGATCACGATCCTGTGGTGGTTGAGGTTTCCGACACCTACTTGATCCTGGCCATCACGTGGGACTACGTCCTCTTAATTCAGGCTCAGGCTAGGTGTTTGAGATAGATAAACACCCTTGTCCGTGTCGATCCCCCGTGACTCTCAAGGATCCAATCATATCAGAACAATGACAAACGCTTATACTTTAAAACAGAAATACACATTTAGGTCCAATCAATTCCGACAATCCGTGAGTCTCCGTGAGGAGTAATTTAACTATGTGGATAATTTAATACTGTGGCAGGTGTTATGTTGGGAGCGCGACTCGCTTTACCTTTACGAGGAATTTACACAGGGGCCCGCTCTATGGGTCACCCATGCTTAGTTGAGTCACTGGTAAAAACCTGACTCCAGGTCTCTTAAGGAGTTACCCTCCACTTCGGAACAATTATACGTCAACTTCTGACCAATTATACGTCTGCATCGGACCAATTATACATCCTACCTCTTCACCCCGCGAAATCCAGTATCCCACTTCTGACACCAACAGTTAGATTCGATTTTTTGGAGCAAAACCAAACGGAGACGGAACTGAAGACAAAGTAAAAGTTTATTAGAAAGCAGCCAGAAGGCCTTGTGCACAAAGGGAGAGAGGTTGGTCTCCTCAGACCCGCACCTAAGTCTTAAAGGAAAACCTACATACAAGCATTGATACACCTTTCGATAGGCAACACCCACCGGCTACAAAAGTGGGCGTACACATACAAACAGCGTGGCTGGCTTTGCTCCCTTATTGTTTAATAATCAGTCACTCAAATGTTGGGAGCCGCCCTGAAATGTTCTGTGACATTAAACATAACACATAGTTGTTACTGATGGGGCCTTCATCTAGTCTTTGGTAGCAAGGTCTGCCAGACTCCATTTTATCTCTCAAACGAGGTCATACCACGCTTATCTTTCCTTTCCCATGCGGTTGTACCTGACCAACACTTCGTTAATTCTCGAGAAAAGCTTATTATGATAAACAATGTCAGCTCCAAAGGGAGATAAGGTGTCTGAGGCCAAGAGAGAGATGGCCGACTCCCTGTGAAGTTCAGTTTCCCTTATCTCTTCAGAAGGCCAGCTACATCAACACTGCTTTTGTAGTACTGATCGACATTCTGGAATGCTTGGAAATCAGTAAAATGGCACCAATAGTCTGGTTGTAAGCAGCTATTCTGATAGTACTAATTAAAGAAAAGGGTTAATGAATATAATGGACAAGTAGTCCATCGTGCTTTGCAACTGTCTAAAGGCTGTATGTATGCCTTTGATATATCTCTATAGTGAACTAACCATCCTTTAAACATGATTTCTAATATTACCGCCCTGCAGCCTTGGTTGATATATAGTTAAATACTAGTGGATTCAGGTTTTGTTTTACAGGCCTATTTTGCGATCCCACAACACCTTCGGTATTGTGTACGGATTTGCTCTCCTTACCTAAGGAAGGATTCACTTGCCCCAGAGGGAATGTAACCAACGTTCACCAGACTGATTCCTCGGATGGGGGGATTGTTCTATGAGGAGAGATTGAGTAGGGTAGATCTATATATTCTACAGTTTAGAAGAATGAGAGGTGATATTGAAACGTATCAAATTCTTATAGGGCTTGACAGGGTAGAAGCAGGGAGTATGTTTCCACTGGCAGTGAAATCTAGAACCAGGGGTCACTTTCTCAGATTAAGCGGTCGGGTATTAAGAACTTAGATGAGGAGAAATTTCTTCACGCAGAGGGTGGTGAATCTTTGGAATCCTCTACCCGAGAGTGTTGTGGATGCTCAGTCGTTGAGTATATTCAAGAGAGATTCGAAATTTTTTGGGATATTAATAGAATCAAGGGATATGGGGATAGTACAGAAAAGTGGAGTTGAGGTAGAAGATCAGCCATGATCTTATTGAATGAAGGAGCAGGCGTGGGGGAACGAATGGCCTACTCCTGCACCTATCTCTTATGTTCTTTTCATAACCCTGTGAACATCCAAAGCGAAACCGTCTGCCCGCACTTTCCCAGCAGTCCTGCTACATTCCACAACAATCCAACTACGCACTCTCTCCACATAGCTCTGGATCAATACAAAACCAATTCCACCCATCCCCACCCCTCCCGCCCGCACTCTCTCCCCATCGCTCTGGATCAACGCAAAACCAATTCCACCAACACCTACCCCTGCCGCCCGCACTCTCTCCACATAGCTCTGATCAACCCAAAACCAAGTCCACCCACCACCACCCCTCCTGCCCCTACTCTCTCCACAAAGATCTGGATCAAGCCAAACCAATTCCACCCACCCCCACCCTTCCGCCCGCACTCTCTCCACATAGCTCTGGATCAATCCAAAAAGAAATTCCACTCAGCCACACCCTTGTCGCCACTAATCTCTCCACATAGCTCTGGATCACCCCAAAACCAATTCCACCCACCCCTCCCCTCCCGCCCCTACTCTCTCCACATAGCTCTGGATCAATCCAAATCCAATTCCACACATCCCCACCCCTCTCGCCGCACTCTCTCCACATAGCACTTGATCAACCCAAAACCAATCCCACCCACCACCACCCCTCCCGCCAGCACACTCTCCACATAGCTCAGGATCAACACAAAAACAAATCCAATCAACCCCACCCCTCGCGTCACTACTCTCTCCACATAGTTCTGGATCAACCCAAAACCAAATCCACCGACACCCACCCCTCCCGCACGCACTCTCTCCACATAGCTCTGGATAAACCCAAAACCAATTTCACTAAGCCCCAACCCTCCCGCCCCTACTCTCTTCACATAGCTCTGGATAAACCCAAAACGAATTCCACCCACCCCCACCCCTCCCGCCACTACTCTCTCCACATAGCTCTGTATCAAACCAAAACCAATTCCACTCAGCCCCACCCCTCCCGCCCGCACTCTCTCCAAATAGCTCTGGATCAACCCAAAACCACTTCCACCCACCCCCACCCCGCCAACCCTACTCTCTCCACATAGCTCTGGATCAATCCAAAACGAAACCAAATATGCAGCCCATGGCCTTGTATCAGTCCCAAACTAATCCTCTAACCGCGCTCTCGCCCCATAGTCCAGTATCAATCCCAAACTGATCTCAATCCCCTTTTAATCTCCCCAAACTCCTGTATCAATCCCAAACTAATACCAATGCCCCGGTCTCTGCCTATTGCTCTGAATCAATCCCAAAATATTTCCAGTTACCCGATTAAATTCCTATAGCCCTGTATCAATCCAAACCTAAACCGAGTGCCCTACTCTTTCCCCATCCTCCTGTACCAATACCAAACGAATCCCACTGCCCTGCTCTCTCCTCCTTGACCTAGACCAATCCATAACAATTTCCACTTCATATTTCACTCCCTATAGCCCTTCATCAATCTAAACTAATCTAAATAACATCATTTTCTCTTGTAGCCCGGTATCATCCCAAAGTAATCCCCTCATTCCCACAGCTCCGTATCAATCCCAAACAAATCTCATTGCGCTGCTATTTCCTCATACGGGCTAACAATACTAAACGAACCCAATATCTTCTCTCTCTCCCCTCAGTCCTCTATGAATCCCAAACTAATATAATTACCCAATAATCGCACCAAACGCCTATGTCAACGCAAACTAACACCACTGACCTGGTCGCTCGCCATAGCCGTGCATAAATCGCAAGGTAATCACACTTCCCGTCTCTCTCATCATTGAGCTGTATCAATCCAAAAATAAATTATTTGCCCCACTATCTCCCCAAAGAATTGTTTCAAACCCAAACTAATCCCAGTCCGAGAGATCTTGAAATAGGATTGGGCACCAGACCGAAACACTCACAATTTGAGAAAACATAAACAGGATTAAATCAGCAATACAAAGTTTACTTCTTTATTCATGACTTAATAAGCAGCTACCAGATCACACAAAAAATAACATCACAAGTTTTGCCAATTTCGTAGAGGCAGCCTGGGACAGACTTGGAGTTCAGGGTGTCATGAACATACACGTCTGAAGCAGAGAAACGCAAGATCCAGCACCTGAACAACTCTTGTAGAGTGGCAGCAAATTTGAAGGTTACCTCTCAGTAAATTGGGATGTTTGTGTCTCTGATAAAGGAAGGTCACCTGTCAGTAAATTGGGATGATTGTGCCTCTGGTACAGGAAGGTCACCTGTCAGTATAGGGATTCTTCTGTCTCTGATACAGGAAGTTCTGCTATCATTAACTTGAGATGTTTGTGTCTCTGGTACAGGAAGGTCACCTGTCAGTAAATTGGGATGTCTGTGTCTCTGGTACAGGAAGAACTTCTCTCAGTAAATTGGGATGTTTGTGTCTCCTGTACAGGAAGATCACAAGTGAGTAAATTGGGATGGTTGTGTCTCTTGTAAAGGAAGTTCACCTGTCAGAAAATTGGGATGTTTTTGTCTCTGGTACAGGATGGTCACCTGTCAGTAAATTGGGATGTATATGACTCCGCTACAAGAAGTTCAACTGTCACTTAATTGGGATTTCTGTTACTCTGGTAGAGTAAGGTCACCTGTCAGTAAATTGGGATGTGAGTTTCTCTGGTAGAGGAAGGTCACCTGTCAGTAAATTGAGATGTTTCTGTCTCTGGTACAGGAAGATGACCTATTAGAAAATTGGGATGTTTCTGTCTCTGGTACAGGAAGTTCACCTGTCAGTAAATTGGGATGCATGTGTCACTGATTCAGGAAGGTAACCTGTCAGTAAATTTGAATGTTTGTGTCTCTTCTACAGGAAGTTCACCTGTCAGTAAATTGGAATGTTTCTCTCTCTGGTACAGGAAGGTCACCTGTCATAAATTTGGATGTTTGTGTCTCTGGTATAGGAAGGCCACCTTTCAGTAAATTGGGATGTTTGTGTTTCTGTTTCATGAAGCTCACCGGTCAGAAAATTGGGATGTGTGTTTCTCAGATAGAGGAAGGTCACCTGTCAGTAAATAGGGATGTTTTTGTCTCTGGTACAGGAAGGTCACCTGTCAGTAAATTGGGATGATGATGTCTCTGATACAGGAAGGTCACCTGTCAGTAAATTGGGATGTTAACGTCTCTGATACAGGACGGTCACCTGTCAGTAAATTGGGATGTATGTGTCTCTGGTTCAGGAAGGTAACCTTTCAGTAAATTTGAATGTTTGTGTCTCTTGTACAGGAAGATCACCTGTCAGTAAATTTTGATGTTTGTGTCTCTGGTACAGGAAGATCATCTCTCAGTAAATAGGGATGTTTGTGTCTCTTGTACTGGAAGGTCACCTGTCAGTAAATTGTGATGTTTGTGTCTGTGGTACAGGAAGATCATCTGTCAGTAAATTGTGATGTTTGTGTCTCTTGTACAGGAAGATCATCTGTCAGTAAATTGTGATGTTTGTGTCTCTTGTACAGGAAGATCACCTGTCAGTAAATTGTGATGTTTGTGTCTCTGGTACAGGAAGATCACCTGTCAGTAAATTGTGATGTTTGTGTCTCTGGTACAGGAAGGTCACCTGTCTGTGAATTGGGATGTACGTTTCTCTGGTACTGGAAGGTCACCTGTCTGTAAATTGGGATGTTTGTGTCTCTGGTACAGGAAGGTCACCTGTCTGTGAATTGGGATGTACGTGTCTCTGGTACAGGAAGGTCACCTGGCTGTAAATTGGGATGTATGAGTCTCTGGTACTGGAAGGTCACCTGTCAGTAAATTGGGATGTTTGTGTCTCTGGTACAGGAAGGTCATCTGTCAGTAAATTGGGATGTTTGTGTCTCTGGTACAGGAAGATCACCTGTCAGTAAATTGTGATGTTTGTGTCTCTGGTACAGGAAGTTCACCTGTCAGTAAATTGGGAGGTTTGTGTCTCTAGTTCAGGAAGGTAAACTTTCAGTAAATTTGAATGTTTGTGTCTTTTGTACAGGAAGTTCACCTGTCTGTAGATTGGGATGTTTATGTCTCTGATATAGGTTGGACATATGACAGTAAACATAGAAACATAGAAACATAGAACATAGGAGCAGGAGTAGGCCATTCTGCCCCTCTAGCCTGCTCCGCCATTCAATGCGAGCATGGCTGATCATCCAAATTCAGAACCCTGTCCCTGCTATCTCCCCATATCCCTTGATCCCTTTAGCCTTAAGAAATATATCCAACTCCTTCTTGAATATATTTAATGAATTGGCCTCTACTGATGCTGTGGTAGAGAATTCCACAGGTTCACCACTCTCTGGGTGAAGAAACTCCTCCTCATTTCTGTCCTAAATGGCTTACCCCTTATCCTTATACAGTGACCCCTGGTTCTGGACTCCCCGACCATCGGGAACGTCCTTCCTGCATCTAGTCTGTCTAGTCCTGTTAGAATTTTATAAGTTTCAATGAGATCCCCTCTGATTCTTCTAAACTCCAGCGAGTATAAGCCCAAACGACCCAATCTCTCCTCATACGTCATTCCTGCCATCCCAGGTATCAGCCTGGTGAATCTTCGCTGACCTCCTTCCATGGCAAGAAGCTCCATCCTCAGGTAAGGCGACCAAAACGGCACACAATACTCAAGATGTGTTCTCAACAAGGCCCTGTACAACTGCAGCAAATCATCCTTGTTCCTGTACTCAAACCCTCTCGCTAAGAAGACCAACATACCATTTGCCTTCTTAACCGCCTGCTGCACCTGCATGCTTACGTTCAGCGACTGGTGCACAAGGACACCTAGGTCTCGTTGCACTTCTGCTTCTCTCAATCTATTGCCATGCAGATAATAATATGCCTTCCTGTTTTTGACGCCAAAGTGGATAAACTCGCATTTTTCCTCGTTATATTGCATCTGCCACGCTTCTGCCCAATCACCCAACCTGTCCAAATCATCCTGGAGTTTCTCGGCATCCTCCTCACAGCACATACGCCCACCCAGCTTTGTGTCGTCTGCAAACTTGAAGATATTACATCTAGTTCCCTTGTCTAGATCATTAATGTATATTGTGAAGAGCTGGTGTCCAAGGACCGATCCCTGCAGTACCCCACTAGTCACTGCCTTCCACTCGGAAAAAGACCCATTTATTCCAACTCTTTGCTTTCTTTCTGCCAACCAGTTCTCTATCCAAGTCAATACATTGTCCCCAATCCCATGTGCCTTAACTTTACACGCTAACCACTTATGCGGGCCGTATCGAAAGCCTTTTGAAATTCCAAATATAACACATCCACTGGTTCTCCCTTATCTATTTTATCAGTTACATCCTCCAAAAATTCCAGTAGATTAGACAAGCACGATTTACCTTTTGTAAATCCATGTTGACATTCACCGATCCTGTCTCTGTTTTCCAAGTGCTCTGCTATTACATCTTTTATAATGGACTCTAGCATTTTCCCCACTACCGATGTCAGGCTTACTGGTCTGTAATTCCCCGTTATCTCTCTGCCACCTTTTTTGAATAGTGGGGTTACATTATTTACCCTCCAATCCATGGGTACTGTTTCAGATTCCATCGAATGTTGCAAGATGATCAGCAATGCATCTACTATTTCTAGGGCCACTTCCTTAAGTACCCTAGGATCTCAATTATCAGGCCCTGGGGATTTATCGGCCTTCAATCCCGCCAATTTCCCTAACACCATTTCCCTTAAAATACTTATTTCTTTCAGTTCCTCCCTTTCATCAGACCCTATGTTCCCCGTCATCTCTGGGAGGTTATTTGTGTCCTCCTTTGTGAAGACAGAACCAAAGTATGTATTTAATTGGTCTGCCATTTCTTTGTTCTCCATTATAAGTTCCCCTGATTCTGACTGCAAGGGACCTACGCTTGACTTCACCAATCTTTTTCTCTTCACATATCTATAAAAGCTTTTACAGTCAGTTTTTTATGTTCCCTGCAAGCCTCCTCTCATATTCTATTTTCCCCTTCTTAATTAATCATTTTTTCCTCCTTTGTTGAATCCTAAAATGTTCCCAATCCTCAGGTTTACTGCTTTTTCTGGCCAATTTATATGTGCTCTCCTTGGATCTTATGATATCCCTAATTTCCCTTTTTAGCCACGGTTGAATCACCTTTTTTGTTTTATTCTTATGCCAAACTGGGATGAACAAATTCTGTAGTTCATCCATGTGGACTTTGAATGTTTACCATTGCCTATCCACCGTCAACCCTTTGAATGACATTCCCCAATCAATCCTACCCAACTCGCGCCTCATACCATCGTAGTTTCCTTTATTTAAATTCAGGAACCTAGTCTCTGAGTCAACTACTTCACTCTCCATCTTAATGAAGAATTCTATCATATTATGATCGCTCCGACCCAAGGGGCCTCGCACAACAAGATTGCTAATTAATCCTTTCTCATTACATAATACCCAGTCTAAGATGGCCTGCTTTCTGGTTGGTTCGTCGAAATATTGGTCCAGGAAACCATCCCGTAAACACTCCAGTAATTCCTCCTCCACAGTATTGTTACTAATTTAGTTTGCCCAATCTATATGTAGCTTAAAGTCACCCATGATGACTGCTGTACCCTTATTGCACGCTTCTCTAATTTCCCTTTTAATGCCATCCCCAACCTCCGCTTTACTGTTTGTAGGTCTATATCCCACTCCCACTAACGTTTTAAGCCCCTTGGTATTTCTCAGTTCTACCCATACAGATTCCACATCATCAGAGCTATTATCCTTCCTTACATTTGTGGTAATCCCCTCTTTAACCAGCAATGGTGCGCGACCTCCCTTACCTTTTTGCCTATCTTTCCTGAATATTGAATACCCCTGGATGTTGAGTTCCCAGCCTAGGCCACCCTGGAGCCATGTTTCCGTAATCCCAATCAAATCATACTAATTTACCTCTATTTGCGCAGCTAATTCATCCACCTTATTCCGAATGCTCCTCGCATTAAGACACAAAGCCTTCAGGCTTATTTTTTTTAACGCTGTTAGACCTATTAGAATTATTATTTACTGTGGCCATGTTTGATTTAAACCGTTGATTTCTCTTACTGCCACTTTTGAATTTTTCTCCTTCCTATCTTTTGCTTTTATCCTTGTTTCCCTTTCCTCTGTCTCCCTGCTCAGGTTCCCAACCCCCTGCCATTTTAGTTTAAACCCTCCCCCAGAGCACTAGGAAACACTCCCCCTGCGAAATCGGTCCCGGCCCTGCCCAGGTGCAAACCGCCCGGTTTGTACTGGTCCCACCTTCCCAAGAACCGGTTCCAATGTCCAAGGAATTTGAATCCCTCCCCCTTGCACCATTTCTCTAGCCATGTATTCATCTGAAATATCCTTCTATTTCTACTCTGACCATCGCGTGGTACTGGTAGCAATCCGGAGCTAACTACCTTACAGGTCCTATTTTATAATTTACTTCCTAACTCCCTATATTCAACTTGTAGGACCTCTGCCCCATTTTAACAATATCATTGGTACCTATATGCACCACGACAACCGGCTGTTCACCCTCCCCTTCCAAAATGTTCTGCAGCTGCTCTGAGACATCCTTGATCCTTGCACCAGTGAGGCAACACACCATCCTGGAGTCTCGTTTGCGGCTGTAGAAACGCCTATCTATTCCCCTTACAATAGAATCCCCTATCACTATAGCTCCAGACCTCTTTTTCCTCCCGTCCTGTGCAGCAGAGCCACCCCTCGTGCCAGGAAGTTGGCTGCTTCTGCCTTCTTCTGATAAGCCATCCCCCCCCAACAGTATTCAAAGTGGTATATCTGTTTGCGAGGGGAATGTCCACAGGGGACTCCTGCACTACTTGCCTGCGCCTACTACTCTGTCTTTTGGTCACCCATTCCCCTTTTGCCTTTGCATCCTTTGCCTGCGGTGTGACCAACTGCTCAAACGTGATATCCACGACGTCCTCAGCATCGCGAATGGTATTGTATGTATCCAATCGCAGCTCCAGCACCGTAATGCGGTCTGCCTGTAGCAGTAGCTGGATACACTTCCTGTATACATGGTTGTCAGGGGCAAAGGACTTGTCCCTGAGTTCCCACAAGGCGTAGGAGGAGCATACCACGGGCTGAGCTCTCCTACCATGACTTACCCTTTAATTAATTCAAATTAAATTAAATCAAATCAATCCCACCAATTACACTACAGTTAAATGATGTAATTAAGGGCCCTGGTTTACCAACAGTCCCCGCTAAACCACAAAGAGCTTAGAATCTATAAACCACAGAGTTTAAGTTTAAAAAGAGAGAAATACTCACCAACCAATCACTTACCTGCTTTCTGGTGACATCACACTTCGATTACATTTTACTTCTCTCCCTCCCTCTGAGCTCGGAGATTGGTATGCCCACCTTGTCTCTGCCGCCTCTTTTGAGTCTCGCCCCCGCCGCCTTGTTTCCCACAGGTCCGCCGCCGCTCTGAGTCCTACCTGGTCTCTGCCGCCTCTTTTGAGTATCGCCGCCGCCGCATGGTTTTCCGCAGGTGTCTCTGCTACAGTACGGGCACCTGTCAGTAAATTGGGATGTTTGTGTCTCTTGTACAGGAGGGTCACCTGTCAGAAAAATTGGGATGTTTGTGTCTCTGGTACAGGACGGTAACCTTACAGTAAATTTGAATCTTTGTGCCTCTTGTACAGGAAGTTCACCTGTCAGTAAATTGGGATGTTTATGTCTCTGATACAGGAAGTTCACCTGTCAGTAAATTGGGATGTTTGTGTCACTCATACAGGAAGATCACCTCTCAGTAAATTGAGATGTTTGTGTATCTGGTACAGGAAGGACACCTGTCATAAATTTGGATGTTCTTGTCTCTGGTACAAGAAGGTTACCTGTCAGTAAATTGGGATGTTTATGTCTCTGGTACAGGAAGGTCACCTGTCAGTAAATTGGGATATTTGTTTTTCTGCTACAGTACGGACACCTGTCAGTAAATTGGAATGTTTGTGTCTCTTGTACAGGAGGGTCACCTGTCAGAAAAATTGGGATGTTTGTTTCTCTGGTACAGGAATGACACCTGTCAGTAAATTGGGATGTTTTTGTCTCTGGTACAGGAATGTCATGTGTCTGTAAATTGGGATGTTTGAGTCTCTGCTGCAGGAATATCACTTGACCGGAAAATTGGAATGTTTGTGTCGGTGGTACAGGAAAGTCACCTGACAATATATTGGGATTTTTGTGTGTCTTGTACAGGAAGGTCACCTACTTGTTCTGTCGGAGGGGGTTGGGGTGGAACTAACTTGGCAGGGGATAGGATACAGAGTGGAGCTATCGTAGCGGGTGATGCCAGATATAGAGGAAAAAACAAGTCAATCTGGCAGGCAGAGCAAATATGTAACGGCACAAGGGAGTATGGCAAGGCTGGATAGCATTTATTTTAATGCAAGGAATCTTAAGATTAAGGCAGATTAATTAAAGATGTTGATGAACACATGCGAGTATGATATTGTTGCTATCACAGAGACATGTTTGAGAGAGGGACAGGACTGGCAACTCAATATTCCGTTGTATAGAATCTTCAGGCGAGACAGAGGAGGGTGCAAAAGTGGAGGGGTGTCGCAATATTAATCAAGGAGTTAATTACTGTTGTAAGGAGGGATGATATCTTAGCAGGTTCCTCTAATGAGGCCATATGGGTTGAACGTAAAAACAAAAACGGGGCAAGCACTTTGCTGGGAGTGTACTAAAGGCCCCCAAACAGTCAGGGGGAGATAGAGGAACAGATATATAGGCAAATCTCAGAGAAGTTTAGAAATAATAGATAATAAAAGTACGGGATTTCACCTTCCCAATATTAACTGGGATAGTCAGAGTGTGAAAGGCTTAGAGGGGGCGGAAGTCTTAAAGTTCATCCAGGAGAGCTTTTTGAGCCAGCATGTAAAAAGTCCTGCAAGAGAGGGGATGGAACTGGAACTAATTCTGGGGAATGTAGCCGGGTTAAAAGTGTCAGTAGGAGAGAATTTTGATGAGTTTGAACATAATTCGGTGAGATTTAAGGTAGTCATGGAAAAGGATAAAGATGGACCGAAAATAAAGCTTCTAAATTGGAAGAAGGCCGACTTTAATATGATAAGGCAGGATCTGGCCAAAGTGGACTCGAATCAGCTACTTGGAGGAAAATCCACATCAGAGCCGTGGGAGTCATTCAGAACGGAAATAGAGAGGGTACAATGCCAATATGTTCCCGTAACGGTCAAGGTTGGGACCAACAGGTCCAGGGAACCCTGGGTGTCAAGGGATATACAAGAATGGATTCGGAAAAAAGCGAGGCTTTTGGCAGATACAAAGGAATAAAAACAGTGCAAGCCCGAGAGGAGTGTAGAAAGTGCAGGAGGGTACTTAAAATGGAAATTAGGAGAGCGAAGAGGGGGCATGAAAAACACTGGTGGTTAAATAAAGGCAAATCCCAAGGTGTTTTATAAGTATATAAAGGGCAAGAGTTTAAACAGGGAAAAGAGTAGGGCCCATTAGGGAACAAAGTGGTAATCTGTGTGTTGAGCCGGAAGATGTAGGTGAGGTTTTAAATGAATATTTTGCAGCTGGAAGGAAGATGTAGACATAGCAATCAGGCAGGGGGATTGTGATATATTTGAACAAATTATCATTGAGAGGGACGAGGTATTAGCGATTTTATCGGGCGTAAAAGTGGAAAAATCCCCAGGCCCAGACGAGATGTATCCCAGGCTGCTGTGTGAGGCAAGGGAAGAGATTGCAGGGGCTCTGACACAAATTTTCAGATCCTCTCTGGCCACAGTGGATTCGCCAGAGGACTGGAGGACAGATAACGTAGTACCATTATTCAAGAAGTTGAGTAGAGATAAACCAGGGAATTACAGGCCAGTGATCCTAACATCAGTGGTAGGGAAATTATTGGAAAATATTCTGATGGACAGAATTAGTCTCCACTTGGAGAGGTAAGGATTAATCAAGGAAAGTCAGCATGGCTTTGTCCGGGGGAGATCATGTCTCAGCAATTTGATTGAATTTTTCGAGGGGGTGACTAGGTGTGTGGATGAGGGTAGTGCAGTTGAGGGTAGGGTAGTCTACACGGACTTCAGTAAGGCTTTTGACAAAGTCCCACATGGGAGACTGGTCAAGAACGTAAGAGCCCATGGGATCCAGGTTAATTTGGCAGATTGGATTAAAAATTGGCTTCGGGGCAGGGGGCAGAGGGTGATGGTCGAAGGTTGTTAATGTGACTGGAAGCCTGTGTCCAGTGGTGTACCACAGGGATCGGTGCTGGGTCCCTTGCTGTTTGTAGTGTACATTAATGATTTAGATATGAATGTAGGAGGTATGATCCGTAAGTTCGCAGATGACACGAAAATTGGTGATGTGGTAAAAAGTGAGGAAGGAAGCCTGAGGCTACAGAAAGATATAGACGGGTTGGTCAGATGGGCAGAACAGTGGCAAATGGATTTTAATCATGAAAAATGTGAGGTGATGCATTTTGAGAGGACTAACAATGCAAGGGAATACACAATGAATGGTAGCACCCTAGGAAGGACAGAGAATCAGAAGGACCTTGGTGTTCATGTACATTGATCCCTGAAGGAAGCAGGACAGTTAGATAAGGTGGTTAAGAAGGCATATGGGATACTTGCCTTCATTAGCCGAGGCATTGAATATTAGAGCAGCGAGGTTATGATAGAGCTGTGCAAAACGCTCGTTAGGCCACAGCTGGAATACTGTGTGCAGTTCTGATTGCCACACTATAGGAGGGATGTGATTGCATTAGAGAGAATGCAGAGGAGATTCACCAGGATGTTAGCTGGGCTGGAGAGTTTCAGCTATGAAGAGAGACTGGAAAGACTGGGGTTGTTTTCCTTAGATCAGAGAAGGCTGAGGGGGTACCTGATTGAGGTGTACACAATTATGAGGGGCGTAGATAGGGTAGATAGAAAGGAACGTTTCCCCTTAGTAGAGGGCTCAATAACCAGAGGGCATACATAAAAGGTAAGGGGCGGGAGGTTTAGAGGGAATTTAAGGAAAAACTTTTTCACCCAGAGGGTGGTTGTAATCTGGAACTCTCTGCCTGAAAGGGTGGTAGAGGCAGTAACCCTCACAACATTCAAGAAGCATTTAGATGGGCTCTTGAAACGCCATAGCATAAAAGGCTACGGAGCAAGTGCTGGATAATGGGATTAGAATAGATAGGGCTTAATTGCCGGCGCAGACACGATGGCCTGAAGGGCCTCTTTCTGTGCTGTATAACTCTATCACTCTATGGCTGTATGACTCAATGGGGTGTTTGTGTGCTTGAAACAGGAATGTCACCAGTCAATCAAATGGTATGTTTATGTCTCTCGTACAGGAAGGTCACCAGTCAGTAAATCGGATGTTTGCGTCTCTGGTACAAGAATGTCACCTGTCAGTAAATTGGGATGTTTGTGTCTCTGGTACAGGACGGTCATCTGCCAGTAAAATGGGATGCTATTGTGAAGAGTCATCTGTTTAGTTTATGATTGATGTGGAGGTGCCAGTGTTGGACTGGGGCGGACAAATGTGAGAAATCGCACAACACCGGGTTATAGTCCAACAGGTTTATTTGAAATCACAAGCTTTCGGAGCGCTGCTCCTTCGTCAGGTGCAGTGAAGAGATGCATATAGTCACAGCATATATAGTCAGAGAACACTGTCAGACGATTACAGTTAATCTTTCTAACTGCCCTTTATCACACCTCGGCACAGAGATAATCACGGCAATCAAAGGTGTGGATGGTGTCCAAACAGGTCAGTCAGGAAAACATTGCATCAAAGACAATGTGGCAGATGCTGGGGTCTGTATGGAAAACAAAAAACCTTTTTTGCTGGAAATCACAGCAGGTCCGGCCGCATCTGTGTAGAGAGAACAAGCCAACGACGACTCGAGTCTGGATGACTCTACGTCAGGTGGGGTTACATGTAGCGTGACATGAACCCAAGATCCCGGTTGAGGCCGTCCTCATGGGTGCAGAACTTGGCTATCAGTTTCTGCTCGCCGATTTTGCGCTGCCGTGTGTCTCGAAGGCCGCCTTGGCCAACGCTTACCCGAAGATCGGAGGCTGAATGTCCTTGACTGCTGAAGTGTTCACCGACTGGAAGGGAACACTCCTGCCTGGCGATTGTTGCGTGGTGTCCGTTCTTACGTTGTCGCAGTGTCTGCATGGTCTCGCCGATGTACCATGCTCCGGTGCATCCTTTCCTGCAACGTATGAGGTAGACAACGTTGGCCGAGCCACATGAGTATGTACCATGTACCTGTGGGTGGTCTCCTCACGTGTGATGATGGTGTCCGTGTTAATGATCTGCCATGTCTTGTAGAGGTTGCCGTGGCAGGGTTGTGTTGTGTCCTGGTCGCTGTTCTCCTGAAAGCTGGGTAATTTGCTACGAACGATATTCTGTTTGAGGTTAGGCGGCTGTTTGAAGGCGAGTAGTGGAGGCGTGGGGAAAGCCGTAGTGAGGTGTTCGTCGTCATCGATGGCATGTTGAAGGCTGCGAAGAACATGGCGTAGTTTCTCCGCTCCGGGGAAGTACTGGACGACGTAGGGTACCCTGTTGGTTGTGTCCCATGTTCGACTTCTGAGGAGTCTATGCGATTTTTCGCTGTGGCCCATCGGAACTGTCGATCGACAAGTCGAGCGTCATATCCCATTCTTACAAGGGCGTCTTTCAGCGTTTGTAGGTGTCCATCGCGTTCCTCCTCGTCTGAGCATATCCTGTGTATTCGCAGGGCTTGTCCATAGGGGATGGCTTCTTTAACGTGGTTAGGGTGGAAGCTGGAGAAGTGGAGCATCGTGAGGTTGTCCGTGGGCTTGCGGTAGAGTGAAGTGCTGAGGTGTCCGTCTTTGATGGAGATTCGTGTGTCCAAGAATGAAACCGATTCTGAGGAGTAGTCCATGGTGAGTTTGATGGTGGGATGGAACTTGTTGATGTTATCATGTAGTCTTTTCAGTGATTCTTCGCTGTGGGTCCATAGGAAGAAAATATTGTCGATGTAACTGGTGGATAGCGTTGGTTGGAGGTCCTGTGCAGCGAAGAAGTCTTGCTCGAACTTGTGCATGAAGATGTTGGCGTATTGGGGTGCTAATTTGGTCCCCATGGCTGTTCCGTGTGTTTGGGTAAGAAACTGGTTGTCGAAGGTGAAGACATTGTGGTCAAGGATGAAGCGGATGAGTTGTAGGATGGTGTCTGGAGATTGGCTGTTGTTGGTGTTGAGTACTGAGGCTTCAAGGTTTCATTCTTGGACATTATCTTTGATGTAATGTGTTGCTGACTGACCTGTTTGGACACCATCCACACCTTTGATTGTCATGATTGTCTCTCTGCCGAGGTGTGATAAAGGGCAGTTGGAAAGATTAACTGTAATCATCTGGCAGTGTTCTCCGACTATATATGCTGTGCCTATATGTATCTCTTCACTTCACCTGACGAAGGAGCAGCGCTCCGAAAGCTTGTGATTTCAAATAAAACTGTTGGACTATAACCTGGTGTTGTGCGACTTCTCACATTTGTCCACCCCAGTCCAACACCGGCATCTCCCCATCATACCTATTATGTAGGAATAGGTCCAGGTAGAACGGGAATTCTGAAAGCGGGAGAAAGGGTCAGCCGTGCGGGGGGAAGACTCCTGGCCAGAGAAGTGGGCACGGAGACGAAGGCGGCGGAAAAAGAGCTCAGCATCGTGCCGAGCTCGAAATTCATTGAGGTGGGGGCTTAAGGGGATGAAGCTCAGGCCTTTGCTGAGGACTGATCTTTCGGGGTCAGAGACGGGAAGGTCAGAGGGGATGTCTCTACTTACCATAGACCACCCCTTTTGTTCTTTTATTCCTCCCCCCAGCCTCCCACTTGCTTTTTTATCTGTTTCATTTCCTGCTGTTTTCTCAGTTATGACGAAGGGTTTCGACTTGAAACGTTAACTCTGTTTCTCTCTCCACGGATGTTGCCTGGCCTGCTGAGTTTTTCCAGCGTTTTCTGTTGTTGTTTCAATTTTCCAGCATCCGCAGTATTTTGCTATCGTACATGAATGGTGGAATTGGCTCAGTGCGAAATAACCTCCTCCTCTTCCTATGTAACAGGCTTGAGGGGCTGAATGGCCTCCTCCTGTTCCTATGTAACCGGCTCGAGGGACTGAATGGGCCTCCTCCTGTTCCTATATAACAGGCTCGATGGCCTGAATGACCGCCTCCTGTTCCTATGTAACAGGCTTGAGGGGCTGAATGGCCTCCTCCTGTTCCTATATAACAGGCTCGATGGCATGAATGGCCTCCTCCTGTTCCCATGTAACAGGCTCGAGGGGCTGAATGGGCCTCCTCCTGTTCCTATGTAACAGGCTCGATGGCATGAATGACCGACTCCTGTTCCTATATAATAGGCTCGATGGCCTTTTGACGTCCTCCTGTTCCTATGTAAGAGCTTCGATGGCCTGAATGCCCGCCACCTGTTGTTATGTAACAGGCTTGATGGACTGAATGGCCCACTCCCTTTGCTATATAGCTGTCTTTAGGGTCTTCATGAACTACTTATTTTCCTACGTAGCAGGCTTGTGGGGTTCATTGGCTTTGTCCGATCTAACAACCTCGAGGGGTTTCATGGCCTACTCCTGTGCCTATGTAACTCGCTCAAGATTCTGAATTGCCTATTTCATTACGTATATAACAGGCTTGAGGGACTGAATTTCCCATCAATGTTCATATGTAACAGATTCGATGGGTTGAATGGCCTACTCCTGTTTCTAAGTAACAGACTCGATGGAATGACTACCCTACCCCTGTTCGTATGTAGCAGGCTAGAGCGGCTGAATGGCCTAAAAATATTCCGAGAATGATTCCAGGGATGAAAATTCCTCTACAACAGGATTGATGGATTGAATGGTCTACAAATATTCCGGTTCAGTGGGCTCGAGGGGTTGAATGCATTACCCCAGTTCCTGTGTAGCAGGCGTGAGGAGCTAAATGGCTTTCTTCTGTTCCTATATAACAAGCTCGAGGTGCTGAATGGCCTACCCTTGTTCATAGAATCATAGAACAATAGAACGGTTACAGCACGGAAGCAGGCCATTCGGCCCGTCGAGCCCCTGCCGGCTCTCTGCAAGAGCACTTCATCTAGTCTCACTCCCCCGCCCTTTCCCCATAGCCCTGCAAATGTTTCTATTTCTTTCAGGTACTTATCCAACTCCCTTTTGGAAAGCCGTGATTGAGTCTGCCTCTGCCATACTTTCAGGCAGTGCATTCCAGATCCTAACCACTCGCTGCGTAAAAAAGTGTTCCTCATGTCGCTGTAGGGGGTGGTGGTGTGTGTCAGCTTCACCTCTGACCTCTGAGCGTTTCGAATCGCTCCCGCACCCTTGGTTCTAGACCTTGCACTTATCTGGGGGTTGTGACAAAAGTGCAAGAACTTTTGATCTTTATTCAAGAGAGTAAAACACAACACAACAACCTTAACACTAATAAAATGGGGGAACACTTCGGTACATACGAGGGAAATTACATTAGAGGAATACCTCACCCCTCCCAATCCCACTTTACTAGCTAAATTGGACTCTAGAGAACCAGGGATAATGCTCACCAAACGAATCCTTGACAGTTGAGCTGGTTCGCGGTTTTGGGGTTTGCTGTATATGTTGGTTGGTGTCTGCTGTACCCCGGATGTGGTAGAGGACTTCAGCTGCGTAGCTGGTCAGTCTTCGCGAGTCCGCTGATGCGGTAGGGTGCGTATTAGATCTATTAGGTGAGTACCCACTTTTCTTTGGTTAGAGGTAGGGTTTAGAGTCTTTTGGGTAATATCTTTCCCAGGGATAAGTCAGGAACAGATTGTTGAGTGGAAACTTTGCAGATTGTCGGTTTTTCTCCGAGTTGGTTTTCTTTGGTCGCGGTGGCCCAATATTGGTGGTAATGTTCGGTTGGTTGTTTCATGAGGCCCTTGTTGCCGCGAGGTGTCCGATGGTCACTGAGGCGGTTGCTCTGGTTTCTTCCACGTGTCGGCCTACTTCTGGAGCTGTTGGCCTCCTTTGTTGAACGGTCTTGTTTTCGAGCTGTCGACCTCTTGGCTGGACATGTAACATTGAACGGTGGTACTGGAGAACTGTGTTGCGGTGAATGCGTCCGTGAAAGCTTCTTTCGGTTGGGAACGGGCCTTCAATTATACTAATTGAAGCTTCCTGATCTGCGCGCCAAATCAAATCCCGGTCATTGTAAGATTTTGGCGGGCTCGATAACAGTAACTTGTTTGTTAACGGGTGAAGTAGTTTCAGGATGGCTCCATCCTGTCGATCTGCTGCTTGATTGTGTTTGATTGTTCTCAGGTTTTGAGTTTCTTGACTGGGCCTGGGATTTCTATAGAGTGGGTCTCAGTGATCTATTTTATGCATGTTTTGATGGGTCCTGTAATTTGGGTGGAGACTGCTCTTCCTCGGGTTTATTGTTAGGATGTTAATATCTGATAGAGGCCGATTAACTCCAAGCGAGGTCATACGGTTCCCCAGACAGTTTGCATTAACTCCAATATCCAAACTGTCTGTACAGAGGTTGAACCCACCTTCTTTTACAGCCTTTTCTCCCTTACAAGTCCAGACATGTCTTTTAAAATACCAAATCTTGGTTTTTGCTCTAAAACGTCCTTCGGTTCGGCCCAATGCACTTCACCACCCTGAAATAGTTAGAAAAGAGTCCAACGTCCTTTTCCTTAGGGTTTGTCTTCGAGTTTTGGGGGATCTGTGAATTTTGAGAATCTTACAGTGCCTTTGGTTCTTTTGCCAATCACCTTAACTCTGTGTCCTCTGGTCTCGATCCTTCTACCAATGGAAACAGTTTGACTCTCTCGACTCTGTCAAGACCCTTCATGATTTTCAACACCTCTATCAAATTTCCTCTCAAACTTCTCTGCTCTAAGGAGAACAACCCCAGCTTTCCCAGTCTATCCACGTAAATTAAGTCCCTCATCCCTGGAATTATTCTCGTAATTTTTTTCTGCGCCCTCTCAAGGGCCTTCACATCCTTCCGAAAGAGTGGTGACCAGAACTGGACGCAATACTCCAGTTGTGGCCTAACCAACGCTTTATAAAGGTTCAGCATAACCTCTCTACTGTTGGACTCACGGATGTGGGAAGATCGGGCACGATATGAGGAAAGGAAGAGCAATAGTAAAATTAGTATTGCAGCAGGTGTGAGGAGGGGGAATGAATAATGGGCTAGGGGAGAGTTAGGGGTGGAGGAAGGTTATAGAGTTGGAAGCAGTTACAGATGCGGGGGGACATTCAGCCATGTAATAGCTGGTTGGGAAAGTGCATCTGATAAGGGAAGTTACTACAGAATCAGACAGAGAGCTGTTAGGAATGGAAACACGGGGAGAAACAGATATGGAACCGGTGGGGGAGGGAAACAAACATTAAAGACCGGGCGCAGCATAGGTGGGGTGGAAGCAGGGAGGTAAAAGGCAGGGGTTTCAGACAGGGGGAGCTGTAGACAGACTGGGAGCGGCAGCACAGAGAAGCAGGAAGGGGAATGAGACACGGAGCAGTCGCAAGAGGTAGCCTGAACTTTTAATATTCATATTAAAAACAAATACTAATTAGCAAATGGATTTAATGTTCAGAGTTTCCCAGTCTCATAGTCAATTGAATCCGTTGGCAATCTGTTAAAATAAAGAATATATGAAAATGAGAAATTAAATCACGATCACTAAAAGTTAACAGGCTGGTGAAGCAGATTTTCACTTGTTTACCGCACAAATTTAAAGATTCAGTTCCAGTTACTGAAACCCGGAGCCTGATCAAGTCCGAGACTGTTACTCATTAACTGGAGGCTGATAGATGGAGATTACTATCAGCGAACTTTGTCACTTGCCATATCTGTCCGATAATAAAGAGGTTTTATGGTGAATAATAAAATCTAATTGAGGATCTGAAACTGATGCCCGCTCCAGGAGACAGTTTCACGGTCGGTTCTTCTGAGCCGCAGATGGAAGGGCTGTGGGGAAATGTAGTCATTGTTACCACACAGGGGATTAATGACTTTGGGTCAAAGGTCAGCAATTTATCAGAACAATTCAAACTGAATGAACCCGTGTGTGGTTCTGATCGAGCCCTGCACCAGAGCACAGGGCGGGGAGGAATTGTACTGATCAGGCTGAAGGTGGTGTTTATGACTGTGAGGTGTAACTGATCTTTACCCAGGGTGTGTCCATTAACCTGCAGAACCCACAGCCCTAACTTACCCGGACTCTCTGGAACCAGAATCAGGAGCCGCAGCACAAGGTAAGGACCCGGAATATACTGAGGACCATTATTGTCTTTTAATTTACAGAAATTAATGTTTATTTGTGCAGTAGTTCAAAGAAAGTAGCAAGTTAACATAACAATAATGGACAGGTAATAAAGAATGTATTTTGTGAAATCCATTTACAGGGAGTTGCGTCATTTATCGGAATGAAACGTCCAAATGCAATTTCACACTCGAACATTCTGCTGCTGTAAATAGTATTCCAGTTTATATATCGTTTATTACACGTTTAGGAACAAAGAATAAGGGGTCGCTATCATAGAATCATCCAGCAGAGAAGGGGGCCATTCGGCCTATCGAGCCTGGACCGGCTCTTTGAAAGAACAATCCAATTAGTCCCACACCCCTGCTCTTCCCCCTGAGCCCCACAATTTTCTGCCCTTCAAGTATTTATCCAAATTCCCTTTTAAAAGTTGCTATTGATCTGCTTCCACCCTTTCAGGCAGCGTATCCCAGATCATAATTACTTGATACCTAAAAAACATCTCTCCTCATCTCACCTCTGGCTCTTTTGCCACTTACATTAAATATGTGTCCTCTGTTTACCGACCTTTTTGCCAGTGGAAACAGTTTCTCCTTATTTACTCTGTCAAAAAAGCTTCATGATTTTGAACACCTCTATTAAATAGTCCCTTAACTTCTCTGCTTCAAGGAGAACAATTCCCGCTTCTCTGGGCTCTCCATGTAACTGAAGTCACTCATCCTTGTTACCATTTCAGTCAATGTCCTCTGCATCCTCTCCAAGGTCTTGACAGCCTTCTTAAAGTGTGACGATAGAATTGGATACAATGCTCCAGCTGACGGCAGTGATTGATGAAGGTTGAGCCGAACTCCCTTGATTTTGCACTCTCTGGGCAAAACTGTGGCAGATGGAGATCAAAGTGAGAAAGTGTGAGCTCCATCACTTTGGACCTGAAAAAGAGAGATCAGAGTATTTTCTAAATAGTGAGAAGCTCGGAACAGTGGTTGAGCAGAGAGAGTTAGGCAATCACTAAATGATAGTCAATAGTTGCAAAAAATAAGTAAACAATCAAATGGAATGTTGGACTTTATCTCGAGGGCTGGGATACAAACGGCGAGAAGTTCTGCTGCACCTGTACAGAGCTCTGGTTAGACCCCATTGTGATGTATGTGTCAAGTGCTGGGCACTGGATCTCAGGAAGGATATAATGGCCTTGTAGGGGTTACAGCTGAGATTCACCAGAATGACACAAGGGCTAAAATTGTTAAGTTGCGAGGACTGAATGCATAGACGGTGTTTGTATTTACTTGTATATACACAATTAAGGGGTGATCTGATTGAGGTGTTTAAAAGAATCAAATGAATTGATACGATAGAAAGAGACCAACTATTTCCTCTGGTGGAGGAGTTCAGAAGAATGGGGATAAACTCAAAGCAGAGCCAAGCCGTTCAGGGATGATGTTAGAAACATTTCTTCACACAACTGGTAGTGGAAATCTGGAACACTCGCGCTCAAAAATCTGTTGAGGTCAGGTCAATTGAAAATTTCAAAACTGAGATTGGTAGATTTTGTTAGGCAAGGGTATTTAGGATAATGGAACCAAGGTGGGTAGATGGAGTTAAGATACAGATCCACCATGATCTAATTGAATGTCAGAACAGGCTCCAGGAGATGAATGGCCTACTCCTGTTCCAATGTTCCTATATTCCTATGCTTCTATTTAACAAGCACAAAATCCTGTATACTTTCTTAACAACTTGTCCTGCCACCTTTAAAGATTTATGTGCGTATACTCTTCTGTTTTTCTGTGCCTGCACCCACTATAAAATTGTACCATATAGTTTATATTGCATCTCCCAATTCTTTTTTTCCAAAATGCATCAATTCACACTTCTCTGCCATGTGTCTGCATGTTGCACTAGTCTGTCTGTGTCCTCCTGAATTCTAATACTAACCTCCTCAATGCTTACCACTTTTATGATTTTTTTGTCATCTTCAAGCTTTGCAATTATGCACTGGATACCCAAGTCCAAGTGATTAATATATATAAAACCAGCATTGCTCTCAATACCGACCCCTGGTAACACAAGTGTACACGTCTCCCCAGTGAGAAAAACATTGGCCCTGAATTTCCGATCGGACGCTTCCTGCTGGTTCCATAGATGCCGAGGCTTCTGATCCTGGCCCTCTCCTATTGGAAATGCGCAGAGTCCCAGGTATCCCAGGGGTGCATGCGGTTCGCAAGCATCCCTGGGATCACGTGGGCAGGCGAACCAAACAAAGAAGGGAATCCCCCTTCATCCTTTTGAGAGTTCTGTACGCACAGAACTGTCAAAAGTATGAATCGGGATCACAGTTAAAAACACACTAAAACATGAAATATTTGTCTAAACACATTACTTAATTAAAATTAATTAAAATTCAATTTAATTAAATATTTTGTACAAAGATTTAATTTTTTGAAAAATTTTTTTTTTACAGGACTAAAAATAAACTTACCTTTTTGAAGAGCATTTTTAATTTATAAATGAGCTATCAAATTGAATTTTTCTATTCTTCAACAAACTTAAGCTGGTAAAAGCAGGCCTTAATTCATCAAACACTCAATCAGAATACTCGTCAGAAATTCTTCCCCCTCCCTACACTATTACTATCCCAGTCGATATTAGGAGTGTTGAAGTCCCACATTATTACTACTCTATAGTTCTTGCACCTCTCTAATTTCTCTGCACATCTGCTCCTCTATATCCTTGCCACTAGTTGGCGGCCTATAGAATACACCAAGTAGTGTAGAAACACCTCTATTGTTTCTCAGCTCTAACCAAGTAGGTTCTGCCCTTTCCCCTCCAGGACATCCTCTCTCAACAAAACTGTAATATTCTCCTTAATCAATACTGCCACCCCACCTCCTTTCTTACCTTCCCTATCTTTCCTGAACACCTTATATACAGGAATATTTAGTACCGAACCTGCCCTTTTTTGAGCCAGGTCTCCGTTATCGCCACAACATCATATTCCGTTGTGGCTATTTGTGCCTGCAGTTCGCCAATCTTATTTACCACACTTCGTGCATTTACGCACATTTTTAGACCTTCTTTTATTCTCACCTTAGTCTGACCCCATCTAATACCATAATATGTCTTACTCTAGTGCTATAGGTCTCTCCCAATACTTTGTGCACAATGTTTCTTCTTTCTACTGCTACAGACTGGTGTCCATTCCCCTGCCAAATTAGTTTATACCCTCCCCAACAACACTAGGAAACCTCCCCACGAGGACATTGGTCCCAGCCCTGTTGAGGTGCAATCCGTCCGGCCTGTACAGGTCCCACCTCCCCAAGAACCGCTTCCAATGTCCCAGGAATCTAAAGCCCTCCCTCCTCTACCATCTCTGCAGCAACGCATTCATCTGCTCTATCCTCCTATTTCTATACTCACTAGCTCGTGGCACCGGGAGTAATTGGAGAATTCTACGTTTGAGGTCCTGCTTTTTAATCTCTTTCCTAGCTCCCTAAAAGCTGCCTGAAGGACCTCATCCCTCTTTCAACCTATGTCGTTGATACCGATATGGACCACGACCTCTGGTTGTTCACCCTCAAAATGTTCTCCAGCCACCCAGTGACATCCTTGACCCTGGCACCAGGGAGGCAACATACCATCCTGGATTCACGTCTGCGGCCGCAGAAACGCCTGTCTGCTCCCCTAACTATTGAATCCCCTATCACTATTGCTTTCCTGATCTTCCTCACACCCCACGTACCACGGTACAGCTGAGCCACCCGTGGTGCCGTGGACTTGGCTCTGGTTGTACTCCCCAGAGGAACCATCGCCCTCACCAGTATTCAGCCCTGAATACTGGTTAGAGAGTGAGATGCACTCAGGGGTTTCCTGCACTACCTGCCTGGTCCTCATTGTCTATGTGGCCGTCACCCATTTCCTCTGTGCCTGCACACTCTTAAGCTGCGGGGTGACCACCTCCTGAAACGTGCTATCCACGTAGCTCTCAGCCTCACGGATGCACCGCAGTAACACCAGTTGCTGCTCAAACTCCTAAACCCGGAGCTCGAGCTCCTCCAGCTGACGACACTTCCTGCACACGTGGTTGTCCAGGACACGGGAAGCGTCCTGGAGTTCCCACATGGCACAAGATGTGCATTCCACGGGACCGAGGTGCCCTGCCATGCCTCCACTTAATAGGCTATTAAGTAACTTAACAGAAATAAACAAAAGACTTATAAAAAAAATCACCGGCTACTCACCAATCAGCTCCTTCCCTTGTGCTGACGTCACTTACCTCGCTCCCTGACGCTCGAACTCCCTCCGGACTCTGGGCTCTTGGGCCTACCTTTATCTCCGGCCGCTCCTCTCGCTCTCACTCTTTATATGTTTGTAAAATACTTTAGTTCTCCCTTTTTTATGTTACCGCTCATCATTTCTTATACATTTTTCTTGCCCCTCATATTTCATTTTTCAGTTCACCTCTGTACTTTCTGTAATCAGCTGGATCTCCTACTGTACTGTTGTTGATAGTCCGCAAATACATGTTGTGCATTGCCTAATTGATTAAAGTTACATGATTCATAACATTCTACATTAGTGTTAATATTAGTGGAACAGCGGGAAATGTCCTCACCTCCTACAGTGCTCATTAGTCAGGTGCTGACACCATGAGAGATATGGTCAATATATTCAAATGGAAACACCAACCAGGACACATCTCCATGAACACACGGACAATGTCACTGCCCATAGAGACCAGAGGAATTACACCCAGCTATATATTGTGTGTGTGGGTAGATATCATATTCATAAAGTACTTTAATTTAATATCAAAACTCAATAAAACAAAAATATGAAACACCAATCTGTTAATAAAAATAATACAATACCGCCACACTGTGTAAAACCAAAAGAAGGGTTATTTAATCCATCAATGAACACCCTGCTCGTTATTTCCCTGCAGAATAGTCTCTACTCCAGGAATAAGGCTGGTTTTGGTCTGCACTGTGTGAGTAAATCTCACCAATGGGCGCTCCCAGTGTAGAGTCTGGGCCGACGGGAGCCCGTCTGGAACTCGGTTGTGGAGATCAGCGGGACTCACTGGATTTTCCTAGGCAGCTGTCTGTGTCACACCTGATGTGGAGAGTTGATCATAACACTCGGGAAATGATCGATCCCAGAGCTAACATCTGTTGTACTGATTGGGGAGGAGGGATTTGATATCATGTTTAACAAGGCAACGTTCTCCTTCACATTTTAATATTTCTGTCTAACACTCCTGTTAATATTATATTTATTACAGAGCATCAGAATCTGGGAACGGCTGTCACCACCATGGCTGAAGGTCCAAACAGGGGAGAAGATCCAACATCTTCAACAAGAATGAGAATGGACACAGGTAGGCTCACAAAATACTTGAAATTTAAATTCTGTCCCGACAAAAGGTCCAGATCTCGTGCAAGAACCGGCAGCTACCACAGGAAGACGGAACAGGAGAGGGACTGAGTAGAAAGATCGAGGTTAGTGATCATCTGGAGGGACACCGCAGTCACAGGAGGAGGCAGTCTCTAAGTACTGGATACCTGACATTGGGGACTGTAAGGTGGATAGAGACAGTGACTCAGAGAATCGTCTTCCTGAGCAACTGTGTGACAGCAGAGAGCAGGAGGACATCCCGAGTGGGGCGGGGGTGAGAGGCAGGTGGGGCACAGGAATAGGAGGACGATAGTGGTGGGAGATTCTATAGTCAGGGGAGTAGACAGACTCTTCTGCAGCCCTGAGCAGGTCCCGAATGGTAAGTTGCCTCCTTTGTGCCAGAGGGCAGAACATCCTGGAACGGGTGTGACCATCTCTGTGAAGGAAAGGTGAGCAGACAATAGCCGTTGTCGGAACCAATAGCACAGATAGAAAAGCGAAATATTGCAGAAGCTGGAAATCTGAAATAAAAACAGAAAATGCTGGAAATACTCAGCAGGTCAGGCAGCATCAGTGGAGAGAGAAACAGAGTTCACGTTTCAGGTCGATGACTTGCAGTTCTGATGCAACTGTTGGAATATGAACAGAAGGCGGCGCTATAGCAGGAGGAGGCTGGTGAAGAGCTGGGCCTGGCCAGGGAAAGTGACCTCCCGGGCGGTTAGTGGCGCTGTTGCATGAGGAGGCGGGGCCGGATAACGTGACCTCCCGGGCGGGAGGTGGCGCTGTAGCTGGAGGAGGCGGGGCCGGGTAAAGTGGCCTCCCGGGCGATAGGTGGCGCTATTGCTGGAGGAGGCAGGGTCGGGTGAAGTGGTCTCCCTGACGGTAGGTGGCGCTGTTGGAGGAGGAGGCGGGCCGGGTATAGTGGCCTCCCGGGCGGCAGGTGGCGCTGTTGCTGGAGGAGGCGGCGGGGGAGGTACCGGACCGGGCGATGTGTTGCCGGGTCTGCGGGCCCGGGGCCGGGGTGTGAGGGAACCAGAGGCGGGGAGAGTCAGACTGAGAGCGGCACCGGGCGGCAGCGACAGGCGGTGAGTTCAATAAAAACCACCCATCCCGCTCTCTCTCTCTCTGAGCTGCCTGGAGTGGGGTGACTGGGTGACTGAGGGTGGTGGGGGAGAGAAAGTCTCCCCTGTCCCCGGGGAGATCCGCGCTCCTGTCCTCAGGGCCACAACATGGAGAGTCAGCGGGCAGACATCCTGGGAAACCCAGACAGAGAGGAGCTGCGGGAAGGAGGGAGGAGGACAGTGAGTGTGTGTGTCGACCTGAAACGTCAACTCTCTTTCTCTCTCTACGGATGCTGCCTGGCCTGCTGAGTTTTTCCAGCGTTTTCTGTTGTTATTTCGGATTTCCAGCATCTGCAGTATTTTGCTATCGTGAGTGTGTGTGTGCTGGGCCGCTGGAGCAGAGCCTGGTCTCCAGTGTCTTGGATCCCCTCGCCATCGGACCAGGACCTTGCTCTGTCAAGCCCGTGCGGTGCCTGGTGTGCAACGGCCAGCCCACGTTAAAAGAATTCACGCACAGGCATCTTCCACCCTTTAAAATCAAGTTCGGGACCTGGAACGTCAGGACCCTCATGGCTCGCATTGGACTCATCAGTCACCTGAGAACTCATTTTTACCGTGGAAGCAAGTCATCCTCGGTTCCGAGTGACTGCCTAAGAAGAAGAGGAGCAGCGGAGGGTCACTCCGGCCAGACAGCAGCGGAGGGTCGCTCCGGCCAGACAGCAGCGGAGGGTCGCTCCGGCCAGACAGCAGCGGAGGGTCGCTCCGGCCAGACAGCGGCGGAGGGTCGCTCCGGCCAGACAGCGGCGGAGGGTCGCTCCGGCCAGACAGCGGCGGAGGGTCGCTCCGGCCAGACAGCGGCGGAGGGTCGCTCCGGCCAGACAGCGGCGGAGGGTCGCTCCGGCCAGACAGCGGCGGAGGGTCGCTCCGGCCAGACAGCAGCGGAGGGTCGCTCCGGCCAGACAGCAGCGGAGGGTCGCTCCGGCCAGGCAGCAGCGGAGGGTCGCTCCGGCCAGACAGCAGCAGAGTGTCGCTCCGGCCAGACAGCAGCGGAGGGTCTCTCCGGCCAGACAGCAGCGGAGGGTCGCTCCAGCCAGACAGCAGCGGAGGGTCGCTCCGGCCAGACAGCAGCGGAGGGTCGCTCCGGCCAGACAGCCGTGGAGGGTCGCTCCGGCCAGACAGCAGCAGAGGGTAGCTCCGGCCAGCCCACACCATCGGGCTGCTGTGTGACTTAGAGGGGAAATTCGAGCCGATGGTGTTCTCATGCACCTTCCGCCCTTGTCTTTCTGGGTGCTGTGATCTATTACCTATAAGACAGCGTTTAGGTTTGCACAGGACTCAGAGCAAAATTATCCTGATTATAACATTTTAAGGAGAGTGAAAAAATAGTTTTGTGTTGCAGTATTAATAAAGGGGTCTGTGTCAAGGCTGGAACACTAGGATGTTCCCTGGAGTTATGTTAAGATGCAATCTTTTTGTATACAGTTAAGGAATAGGAAGGGGAATCGCACATTTCTCGGTGGGTTTTTCAGGCTATCGAGCAGGGGAGATGAGATAGAGAGGGAGACTGTTGCGAGTAAACTCCTGGAATTTGCATTTCGAAGTCGAATTATTGAAAATTTGCAGATACAGTCGATGATCAGGGGAGGCTGGCAATGATAAGCTGTAGACAAGTCGTGTTTGACAAATTTTCACCCTGTTTTTAAGAATTGTCTATATAGATTGATGGAATGAAACACATGCGATGTATGTGAGTTTTCAGAAGGGGTTTGTTAATGTGGTTCTTTGTGTTCACAGATCCGAACTCGACAATCAATAAATTCTTGACAAAGTGCGACAATTACCAGCTGTTCCAGTTGGCGAAATTCTACCGGGACAGACTGGAACAGGCGATTGAAGAGGGTGTGGAGGGACTCGGTCTCTGGTTAACAGGCGAGGACCATTTCAGTGGACAAGAGTATCACGTAAGTGGGAGGGACACAGAATGAGTTTAGATTATTCTAATATCACAGTACTGACAGAATATCCGAACATAGGTACGAAAGAATCGCCAGATGAAGAAAGACCAAGGTCTGTGTAACTCCCCTCCAACATCCTGGCATCGAATGCGACAATGATAATGGAGTTGTTGACTAATTGGTCTTTATCAATTAGTCTACAACAGACCCAGACATGAGTTGAGGAAAACCCCAGAGCTGGAGTGCTTTGACAACCGTAGATCCAAAGTCACCTGTTCCTCACAAGCATGCTGCACTTACCACATCATATCTCAAATTACTCATATACTGCATCCCAAAATGTGATTTTTCTGAAATAAATCTTATCTAATTTACATTTGAATATCAATATTAACTGCTTCCGCCATCTCCCTAGGGAGCCTGTTTCCCAGATTAACCTGTCGCTCACTGAAATATTGTTTCTGCAAATTAATTTCCTCTGTTTCTACTATATTGGACAAAGTGAAACAGCGATCATATCACTTCTCTTTTCGAGTGAGAACATGCCCAATTTACACAATAGTTCCTCCTACTCCAACCCCTCCACTCTCTCAATCACTCTTGTTCCTCTCTTCAATAGCTGTGATAACCTTTTTGTACTGAGGCAATCAGAACTGTCCACAGTATTCTCAGTGCAGTCACACCAATGATTAATAACGTAGCGGGATTATCTCACTACGTCTGCTTAATATTGATCTGTTAGCCCACCCAACATCTGATTTGCTTTCCTCACTGCCACTGAAAATTGTTGCAATACCAAATCTTGGAATCATGACATTTACAGAATAAAAAAGGGCAAAATAGGAAAGAAATGCATAAAACTGCAAATATTATGAATCTGAAGCAATGATACAAAGAGGTGAAACTACCAAAGGGTTCGGTCGGTATCTGTACAAAGGAGATGGCAATGGTTCGGGTATAACTCTTGTGTGGACTGAAAACGAAGGTAAACGGTTTTAGTGGGACTGGGAAAAGGAGAGACCAGAGGCAACAGACAGGAATTAGAGGGAAGGCAATGAGCTGAGTGACCAGGAAACTACTGAATAGTAAATCGGGGAAATGTTAGATGACACAAAAAAATCCCCTGTGGCTAAAACAAAAGACATTTTAAACTAAAGAGTTCAAATGGTGAAAAAGATTGAAATCCAAACCGGACAAATAACCCCAAAAAACTGGTGATGGAAAAACCAGAGCGATCCCCCATTGATACTGTGCAAGTGTTTGTTTTCCCCTCCCTGAGTCACCGAGTCTAATCCCCACGTCCCACCCACTGCCCATTACCGTTAATATCCCACCGAGTGTAATCCCCACGTCCCACCCACTACCCATTACCGTTAATATCCCACCTAGTCTAATCCCAACCTCCTGCTCACTGCCCATTACTGTTAATATCCCACCTAGTCTAATCCCCACGTCCCACCCACTGCCCATTACCGTTAATATCCCACCGAGTGTAATCCCCACATCCCACCCACTGCCCATTACCGTTAATATCCCACCGAGTGTAATCCCAACCTCCTGCTCACTGCCCATTACCGTTAATATCCCACCGAGTCTAATCCCCACGTCCCACCCACTGCCCATTACCGTTAATATCCCACCGAGTGTAATCCCCACGTCCCACCCACTGCCCATTACCGTTAATACCCACCTAGTCTAATCCCAACCTCCTGCTCACTACCCATTACAGTTAATATCCCACCGAGTGTAATCCCCACGTCCCACCCACTACCCATTACCGTTAATATCCCACCGAGTCTAATCCCGACCTCCTGCTCACTGCCCATTACTGTTAATATCCCACCTAGTCTAATCCCAACCGCCTGCTCACTACCCATTACCGTTAATATCCCACCGAGTGTAATCCCCACGTCCCACCCACTGCCCATTACCGTTAATACCCACCTAGTCTAATCCCAACCTCCTGCTCACTACCCATTACAGTTAATATCCCACCGAGTGTAATCCCCACGTCCCACCCACTACCCATTACCGTTAATATCCCACCGAGTCGAATCCCCACGTCCCACCCACTACCCATTACCGTTAATATCCCACCGAGTCTAATCCCGACCTCCTGCTCACTGCCCATTACTGTTAATATCCCACCCTGTCTAATCCCAACCTCCTGCTCACTACCCACTACCGTTAATATCCCACCCAGTCTAATCCCAACATCCTGCTCACTACCCATTACCATTAATATCCCACCTAGTCTAATCCCAACCTCCTGCTCACTACCCATTACCGTTAATATCCCACCTAGTCTAATCCCAACATCCTGCTCACTACCCATTACCATTAATATCGCACCTAGTCTAATCCCAACCTCCTGCTCACTGTCCATTACCGTTAATATCCCACCCAGTCTAATCCCAACCTCCAGCTCACTATCCATTACTGTTAATATCCCACCTAGTCTAATCCCAACATCCTGCTCACTACCCATTACCGTTAATATCCCAACTAGTCTAATCCCAACCTCCTGCTCACTGCCCATTAATGTTAATATCTCACCTAGTCTAATCCCAACCTCCAGCTCACTACCCATTACTGTTAATATCCCACCTAGTCTAATCCCAACCTCCTGCTCACTACCCATTACCGTTAATATCCCACCTAGTCTAATCCCAATCTCCTGCTCTCTACCCATTACCGTTAATATCCCACCTAGTCTAATCCCAACCTCCTGCTCACTGCCCATTACTGTTAATATCCCACCTAGTCTAATCCCAACCTCCTGATCACTGCCCATTACTGTTAATATCCCATCTAGTCTAATCCCAACCTCCTGCTCACTGCCCATTATCGTTAATATCCCACCTAGTCTAATCCCAACCTCCTGCTCACTACTCATTACCGTTAATATCCCACCTAGTCTAATCCCAACCTCCTGCTCACTGCCCATTACCGTTAATATCCCACCTAGTCTAATCCCAACCTCCTGCTCACTGACCATTACTGTTAATATCCCACCGAGTCTAATCCCAACCACTTGCTCACTGCGCATTACCATTAATATCCCACCTAGTCTAATCCCAACCTCCTGCTCACCATCCAATACCGTTAATATTCCATCTAGGAGTGCAGCATAAACGTGGGCATGGACTGGTTGGGGCGAATGCTCTGTGTCTGTGATCTGTGTGTGATCCTGGAGTGCAGCATAAACCCGGGCATGGCCTAGTTGGGCCGAATGCTCTGTGTCTGTGATATGTGTGATCCTGGAGTGCAGCATAAACCCGGGCATGGACTGGTTGGGCCGAAGGCTCTGTGTCTGTGTTGGGTGATCCTGGAGTGCAGCATAAACCCGGGCATGGACTGGTTGGACCAAATGCTCGGTGTCTGTGCTTTGTGTGATCCTGGAGTGCAGCATAAACCCGGGCATGGACTGATTGGACCGAATGCTCTGTGTTGTGTGATCCTGGAGTGCAGCAAAAACCCGGGCATGGACTGGTTGCACCGAATGCTCTGTGTCTGTGCTTTGTGTGATCCTGGAGTGCAGCATAAACCCGGGCATGGACTTGTTGGACCGAATGCTCTGTGTCTGTGCTCAGTGTGATCCTGGAGTGCAGCATAAACCCGGGCATGGACTGGTTGGGCCAAATGCTTTGTGTGATCCTGGAATGCAGCATAAACCCGGGCATGGACTGATTGGACCGAATGCTCTGTGTCTGTGTTGTTTGATCCTGGAGTGCAGCATAAACCCGGGCATGGACTGGTTACATAGATACATAGATACATAGAAGATAGGAGCAGGAGTAGGCCATCCGGCCCTTCGAGCCTGCTCCGCCATTTAATGAGATCATGGCTGATCCTCCAATTCAGTATCCCGTCCCCGCCTTCTCTCCGTAACCCTTAACCCCTTTTGCCTGTAGAAATACATCTAATTCCCTCTTAAATATATTTAATGAGCTGGCGTACACTGCCCTCTGTGGCAATGAGTTCCACAGGTTCACCACCCTCTGAGTGAAGAAATTCCCCCTCATTTCTGTCCTAAATGGTTTAGCCCTTATCCTTAAATTATGTCCTCTAGTTCTGTTCTCACCCGCAAAGGGAAACATTCCTTCTGCATCTAGTCTGTCTAGACCTGTCAGAATTTTATACACTTCTATGAGGTCCCCTCTCAATCTTCTAAACTCCAGTGTGTACATCCCTAAACTACATAGTCTCTCCTCATAGGTCAATCCCGCCATTCCTGGTATCAGCCTGGTGAATCGCCGCTGCACCCCCTCCATGGCAAGAACATCTTTCCTCAGATGAGGCGACCAAAACTGTACACAGTACTCGAGGTGTGGTCTCACCAGTGCCCTGTACAGCTGCAGCAAGGTATCCCTGTTCCTGTATTCCAACCCTTTTGCTATGAAGGCTAGCATACCGTTTGCCTTCTTGATCGCCTGTTGCACCTGCATGCTCGCCTTCAGTGACTGGTGTACAAGAACACCCAGGTCTCTCTGTACTTCCCCCTCTCCCAATTTATTGCCATTTAAATAATAATTTGCCCTCCCGTTCCTGCACCCAAGGTGGATAACTTCGCACTTGTCCACATTATAGTGCATCTGCCATTTATCCGCCCAATCACCCAGTCTGTCCAAATCGCTCTGGAGCTTCCTGGTCTCCTCCTCTGAGCCCACCCCCCCTCCTAGTTTAGTGTCGTCTGCAAATTTGGAAATGCTGCATCCGACTCCCTGATCCAGGTCATTAATGTAAATTGTGAACAGCTGGGGACCCAGGACAGATCCCTGTGGTACCCCACTTGTTACTGCCTGCCATTCAGAAAATGAGCCGTTTATTCCAACTCTCTGTTTTCTATCTGACAGCCAGTTCTCTATCCACGTCAATACTTTCCCCTTTATCCCATGAGCTTCAATTTTCCCTGCTAATCTTTTATGTGGGACCTTATCGAAGGCCTTTTGGAAGTCCAGGTACACCACATCTACTGGCTCTCCCCCATCTATTTTACCAGTTACTCCCTCAAAAAATTCCAATAGATTAGTCAAGCACGATTTACCCTTTGTAAATCCATGTTGACTCTGTCCTATCCTGTCCCCATTTGCTAAGTGCTCCGCTATTTCATCCTTAATGATAGACTCCAGCATTTTGCCCACAACTGATGTAAGGCTTACAGGTCTGTAATTACCTGCTTTTTCCCTACCCCCCTTTTTGAATAGTGGGGTAACGTTAGCTACCCTCCAATCCATGGGCACTGTTCCCGAGTCTAATGAATTCTGAAAAATCATACTTAGTGCATCCGCTATCTCTAGGGCCACCTCCTTCAGCACCCTAGGATGCATGTTATCAGGCCCTGGGGATTTGTCCGCCTTCAATCCCTTTAGCTTCCTTAACACCATATCCTTAGAGATATTGACTTGCGTCAGTTCCTCCTTTGCAAATGTCCCTATTTTTCCCGATATCCCAGGGAGGTTTTTTGTGTCTTCCTTCGTAAAGACTGACCCAAAGTATGCATTTAGTTGGTCTGCCATTTCCTTATTTCCCGTTATATATTCCCCCGTATCTGACTGCAATGGGCCAACTTTGGTTTTCACCAGTCTTTTCCTCTTGATATACTTATAAAAGCTTTTGGAGTTAGTTTTTATATTTTCCGCCAGCTTGCTTTCGTAAGCTATTTTGCCCCTCTTGATTAAGCCCTTTGTCCTCCTTTGCTCTATCTTAAACTGTTCCCAATCTTCCGCTCTGGCGCTTTTTTTGGCTATTTTATACGCCCTATCTTTGGATTTTATGCTGTCTCTAATTTCCCCTGTTATCCACGGTTGAGTCACCTTTTTAGATTTCCTTTTATGCCAGATTGGTATAAACAATTTTTGCAATTTTGTCATTCTATCTTTAAATGCTTGCCATTGTTTATCTACCTCCAGTCCTCCCAGGAACGTTGTCCAATCAGACCTACTCAGTTCCCGTCTAATGGCATCATAATTCCCCTTGTTTAAATTCAGGACCTTAGTATCGGAGTCAATTTCTTCGCTCTCCATTTCGAGTGAGAAATCGATCATGTTATGATCGCTCTGACCCAAGGGTCCCCGTACAACAAGATTACTAATTAGTCCCTTCTCATTGCACAGTACCCAGTCCAATATAGCCTGTTCCCGAGTTGGTTCCTCGACATATTGATCCAGATAACCATCCCTTAAACACTCAAGGAATTCCTCCTCCTCATTATTTTTACTGATTAGGCTATTCCAATCTATATGTAAGTTAAAGTCACCTATGATGACAGCTGTGCTCTTATTGCACGCTTCTCTAATTTCCCTCGTGATGCCCTCCCCAACCTCTATTTTACTATTTGGAGGCCTATATACCACTCCTATTAATGTTTTTCGCCCCTCGCTATTTCTTAGCTCCACCCATATAGATTCTGTATTAACTGAGTTAATATCCTTCCTTTCAATTGCATTTATCCCTTCTTTTACCAGCAATGCTACCCCTCCTCTGTGTCTGTCTTGTGTGTGATCCTGGAGTGCAGCATAAACCCGGGCATGGACTGGTTGGACCGAATGCTTTGTGTCTGTGTTGTGTGTGATCCTGGAGTGCAGCATAAACCCGGGCATGGACTGGTTGGGCCGAATGCTCTGTGTCTGTGTTGTGTGTGATCCTGGAGAGCAGCATAAACCCGGGCATGGACTGGTTGGACCGAATGCACTGTATCTGTGCTCTGTGTGTGATCCTGGAGTGCAGCATAAATCCTGGCATGGACTGGTTGTACCCAATGCTCTGTGTCTGTGCTGTGTGTGATCCTGGAGTGCAGCATAAACCCGGGCATGGACTGGTTGGGCCGAAGGCTCTGTGTCTGTGTTGGGTGATCCTGGAGTGCAGCATAAACCCGGGCATGGACTGGTTGGGCCGAATGCTCTGTGTCTGTGCTTTGTGTGATCCTGGAGTGCAGCATAAACCCGGGCGTGGACTTGTTGGACCGAATGCTCTGTGTCTGTGCTGTGTGTGATCCTGGAGTACAGCATAAACCCGGGCATGGACTGGTTGGGCCGAAGGCTCTGTGTCTGTGTTGGGTGATCCTGGAGTGCAGCATAAACCCGGGCATGGACTGGTTGGACCAAATGCTCTGTGTCTGTGCTTTGTGTGATCCTGGAGTGCAGCAAAAACCCGGGCATGGACTGGTTGGATCGAATGCTCTGTGTCTGTGTTGTGTGATCCTGGAGTACAGCATAAACCCGGGCATGGACTTGTTGGACCGAATGCTCTGTGTCTGTGCTCAGTGTGATCCTGGAGTGCAGCATAAACCCGGGCAAGGAGTGGTTGGACCGAATGCTCTGTGTCTGTGCTTCGTGTGATCCTGGAATGCAGCATAAACCCGTGCATGGACTGATTGGACCGAATGCTCTGTGTCTGTGTTGTGTGTGATCCTGGAGTGCAGCATAAACCCGGGCATGGACTGGTTGGGCCGAATGCTCTGTGTCTGTGTCGTGTGTGATCCTGGAGTGCAGCATAATCCCGGGCATGGACTGGTTGGACCGAATGCTCTGTGTCTGTGCTCAGTGTGATCCTGGAGTGCAGCATAAACCCGGGCATGGACTGGTTGGGCCGAAGGCTCTGTGTCTGTGCTCAGTGTGATCCTGGAGTGCAGCATAAACCCGGGCATGGACTGGTTGGGCCAAATGCTTTGTGTGATCCTGGAATGCAGCATAAACCCGGGCATGGACTGATTGGACCGAATGCTCTGTGTCTGTGTTGTTTGATCCTGGAGAGCAGCATAAACCCGGGCATGGACTGGTTGGGCCGAATGCTCTGTGTCTGTCTTGTGTGTGATCCTGGAGTGCAGCATAAACCCGGGCATGGACTGGTTGGGCCGAATGCTCTGTGTCTGTGTTGTGTGTGATCCTGGAGAGCAGCATAAACCCGGGCATGGACTGGTTGGACCGAATGCACTGTATCTGTGCTCTGTGTGTGATCCTGGAGTGCAGCATAAACCCGGGCATGGACTGGTTGTACCCAATGCTCTGTGTCTGTGCTGTGTGTGATCCTGGAGTGCAGCATAAACCCGGGCATGGACTGGTTGGGCCGAAGGCTCTGTGTCTGTGTTGGGTGATCCTGGAGTGCAGCATAAACCCGGGCATGGACTGGTTGGGCCGAATGCTCTGTGTCAGTGCTCTGTGTGATCCTGGAGTGCAGCATAAACCCGGGCATGGACTGGTTGGACCGAATGCTCTGTGTCTGTGCTGTGTGTGATCCTGGAGTGCAGCATAAACCCGGGCGTGGACTTGTTGGACCGAATGCTCTGTGTCTGTGCTGTGTGTGATCCTGGAGTGCAGCATAAACCCGGGCATGGACTGGTTGGGCCGAAGGCTCTGTGTCTGTGTTGGGTGATCCTGGAGTGCAGCATAAACCCGGGCATGGACTGGTTGGACCAAATGCTCTGTGTCTGTGCTTTGTGTGATCCTGGAGTGCAGCAAAAACCCGGGCATGGACTGGTTGGATCGAATGCTCTGTGTCTGTGTTGTGTGATCCTGGAGTGCAGCATAAACCCGGGCAAGGAGTGGTTGGACCGAATGCTCTGTGTCTGTGCTCAGTGTGATCCTGGAGTGCAGCATAAACCCGGGCAAGGAGTGATTGGATCGAATGCTCTGTGTCTGTGCTTTGTGTGATCCTGGAGTGCAGCATAAACCCGGGCATGGACTGGTTGGGCCGAATGCTCTGTGTCTGTGCTCAGTGTGATCCTGGAGTGCAGCATAAACCCGGGCAAGGAGTGGTTGGACCGAATGCTCTGTGTCTGTGCTTCGTGTGATCCTGGAATGCAGCATAAACCCGTGCATGGACTGATTGGACCGAATGCTCTGTGTCTGTGTTGTGTGTGATCCTGGAGTGCAGCATAAACCCGGGCATGGACTGGTTGGACCGAATGCTCTGTGTCTGTGTCGTGTGTGATCCTGGAGTGCAGCATAATCCCGGGCATGGACTGGTTGGACCGAATGCTCTGTGTCTGTGTTGCGTGTGATCCTGGAGTGCAGCATAAACCCGGGCATGGACTGGTTGGACCGAATGCTCTGTGTCTGTGTTGTGCGTGATCCTGGAGTGCAGCATAAACCCGGGCATGGACTGGTTGGACCGAATGCACTGTATCTGTGCTCTGTGTGTGATCCTGGAGTGCAGCATAAACCCGGGCATGGACTGGTTGTACCCAATGTTCTGTGTCTGTGTTGTGTGTGATCCTGGAGTGCAGCATAAACCCGGGCATGGACTGGTTGGGCCGAATGCTCTGTGTTGTGTGATCCTGGAGTGCAGCATAAACCCGGGCATGGACTAGTTGGACCGAATGCTCTGTGTCTGTGTTGTGTGTGATCCTGGAGTGCAGCATAAACCCGGGCATGGACTGGTTGGACCGAATGCTCTGTGTCTGTGTCGTGTGTGATCCTGGAGTGCAGCATAATCCCGGGCATGGACTGATTGGACCGAATGCTCTGTGTCTGTGTTGTGTGTGATCCTGGAGTGCAGCATAATCCCGCGCATGGACTGGTTGGACCGAATGCTCTGTGTCTGTGTTGCGTGTGATCCTGGAGTGCAGCATAAACCCGGGCATGGACTGGTTGGACCGAATGCTCTGTGTCTGTGTTGTGCGTGATCCTGGAGTGCAGCATAAACCCGGGCATGGACTGGTTGGACCGAATGCTCTGTGTCCGTGCTCTGTGTGTGATCCTGGAGTGCAGCATAAACCCGGGCATGGACTGGTTGTACCCAATGTTCTGTGTCTGTGTTGTGTGTGATCCTGGAGTGCAGCATAAACCCGGGCATGGACTGGTTGGGCCGAATGCTCTGTGTTGTGTGATCCTGGAGTGCAGCATAAACCCGGGCATGGACTAGTTGGACCGAATGCTCTGTGTCTGTGTTGTGTGTGATCCTGGAGTGGAGCATAAACCCGGGCATGGACTAGTTGGGCCGAATGCTCTGTGTCTGTGTTGTGTGTGATCCTGGAGTGCAGCATAAACCCGGGCTTGGACTGGTTGGGCTGAATGCTCTGTGTCTGTGCTCTGTGTGTGATCCTGGAGTGCAGCATAAACCCGGGCATGGACTGGTTGGACCGAATGCTCTGTGTCTGTGTTGTTTGATCCTGGAGTGCAGCATAAACCCGGGCATTGACTGGTAGGACCGAATGCTCTGTTGGATGTCATCTTCTGTACCAACATGAGCTGTGGGCGGGGCCTATGATGTCACACTCGCTGTGGACGGGATGCATGACGTCACACGCGATGTAGACAATGTTTTGACGTCACTCGCGCGCTGCTGGACTCGCGCTGAGGCAGTTTAACGGACTCTCGGATTCAAACCAGCAGTCAGGTGACCCCGAGCTGCCCAGCAATTAATCGTCACAGCGGGCTGGGCTCTGTGGAGGTCCGGGTTGCGATTGGTCTGAGGGTCTGTCAATCTACTATGCTCAGCCAATGGCAGAGGAGAACTCAGGGACCGTCAATAATTTGTGGAGGCAACTGGCGCTGTGGTCGCAGTGCGCATGCTCGGTGCTGCCCCCACCCCCAGTCCCCGGATGAGCCGCAGGTTTCTGTAAAATTCGGTTGAGATAAAATGGCGGATTGAGGAGCGGCCGATGATGCCGAGACTGTGAGAGCGGAGATCAGAGAAACACAAACACTTCATGTCGGGGCCCGTTTCAAACACTAACCACTCTCTGGGTAAAGTGTCGGCTGAGTTCTCTATTGCATTTATTAGACTATCATAATTATGGCCCCTCAATCTGGAGACCAACACAAGTGAAAGTCTTCTCTGCCGAACCTGACTAACCCGTCATCATTTTAAACATCTCCTTCAGATCAACTCTCAGCTACTGTCTATAGAAAAAACATTTACTGGTGCTCTCTCCCCCAATTCCCCAGGTACTGGTGCTCTCTCCCAATTCCCCATTTACTGGTGCTCTCTCCCAATTCCCCATTTACTGGTGCTCTCCCCCAATTCCCCATTTACTGGTGCTCTCCCCCAATTCCCCATTTACTGGTGCTCTCTCCCAATTCCCCAGGTACTGGTGCTCTCTCCCAATTCCCCATTTACTGGTGCTCTCCCCCAATTCCCCATTTACTGGTGCTCTCCCCAAATTCCCCATTTACTGGTGCTCTCCCCCAATTCCCCATTTACTGGTGCTCTCCCCCAATTCCCCAGGTACTGGTGCTCTCTCCCCCAATTCCCCATTTACTGGTGCTCTCCCCCAATTCCCCATTTACTGGTGTCTCCCCCAATTCCCCATTTACTGGTGCTCTCCCCCAGTTCCCCATTTACTGGTGCTCTCTCCCCCAATTCCCCATTTACTGGTGCTCTCCCCAATTCCCCATTTACTGGTGCTCTCTCCCCAATTCCCCATTTACTGGTGCTCTCCCCAATTCCCCATTTACTGGTGCTCTCTCCCAATTCCCCATTTACTGGTGCTCTCTCCCCCAATTCCCCATTTACTGGTGTCTCCCCCAATTCCCCATTTACTGGTGCTCTCCCCTAATTCCCCATTTACTGGTGTCTCCCCCAATTCCCCATTTACTGGTGCTCTCCCCTAATTCCCCATTTACTGGTGCTCTCTCCCCCAATTCCCCATTTACTGGTGCTCTCCCCCAATTCCCCATTTACTGGTGCTCTCTCTCCCAATTCCCCATTTACTGGTGCTCTCTCTCCCAATTCCCCAGGTACTGGTGCTCTCTCCCCAATTCCCCAGGTACTGGTGCTCTCTCCCCCAATTCCCCATTTACTGGTGCTCTCCCCCAATTCCCCATTTACTGGTGCTCTCTCCCCCAATTCCCCATTTACTGGTGCTCTCTCCCCCAATTCCCCAGGTACTGGTGCTCTCTCCCCCAATTCCCCATTTACTGGTGCTCTCTCCCCCAATTCTCCATTTACTGGTGCTCTCTCCCCCAATTCCCCATTTACTGGTGCTCTCTCCCCCAATTCCCCATTTACTGGTGCTCTCCCCCAATTCCCCATTTACTGGTGCTCTCTCCCAATTCCCCATTTACTGGTGCTCTCTCCCAATTCCCCATTTACTGGTGCTCTCCCCCAATTCCCCATTTACTGGTGCTCTCCCCCAATTCCCCATTTACTGGTGCTCTCCCCCAATTCCCCAGGTACTGGTGCTCTCTCCCCCAATTCCCCATTTACTGGTGCTCTCCCCCAATTCCCCATTTACTGGTGCTCTCTCTCCCAATTCCCCATTTACTGGTGCTCTCTCCCCCAATTCCCCATTTACTGGTGCTCTCTCCCCCAATTCCCCATTTACCGGTGCTCTCCCCCAATTCTCCATTTACTGGTGCTCTCTCCCCCAATTCCCCATTTACTGGTGCTCTCTCCCCCAATTCCCCATTTACTGGTGCTCTCTCCCCAATTCCCCAGGTACTGGTGCTCTCTCCCCAATTCCACATTTACTGGTGCTCTCTCCCCCAATTCCCCATTTACTGGTGCTCTCCCCCAATTCCCCATTTACTGGTGCTCTCTCCCAATTCCCCAGGTACTGGTGCTCTCTCTCCAATTCCCCATTTACTGGTGCTCTCCCCCAATTCCCCATTCACTGGAGCTCTCTCCCAATTCCCCATTTACTGGTGCTCTCCCCCAATTCCCCATTTACTGGTGCTCTCCCCCAATTCCCCATTTACTGGTGCTCTCTCCCAATTCCCCATTTACTGGTGCTCTCTCCCCCAATTCCCCATTTACTGGTGTCTCTCCCCCAATTCCCCATTTACTGGTGCTCTCCCCCAATTCCCCATTTACTGGTGTCTCTCCCCCAATTCCCCATTTACTGGTGTCTCTCCCCCAATTCCCCATTTACTGGTGCTCTCTCCCCCAATTCCCCATTTACTGGTGTCTCTCCCCCAATTCCCCATTTACTGGTGCTCTCTCCCAATTCCCCATTTACTGGTGTCTCTCCCCCAATTCCCCATTTACTGGTGCTCTCTCTCCCAATTCCCCAGGTACTGGTGCTCTCCCCCAATTCCCCATTTACTGGTGCTCTCTCCCAATTCCCCATTTACTGGTGCTCTCTCCGAATTCCCCATTTACTGGTGCTCTCTCCCAATTCCCCATTTACTGGTGCTCTCTCCCAATTCCCCAGGTACTGGTGTCTCTCCCCCAATTCCCCATTTACTGGTGCTCTCTCCCCCAATTCCCCAGGTACTGGTGCTCTCTCTCCCAATTCCCCATTTACTGGTGCTCTCCCCCAATTCCCCATTTACTGGAGCTCTCTCCCAATTCCCCATTTACTGGTGCTCTCCCCCAATTCCCCATTTACTGGTGCTCTCTCCCCCAATTCCCCATTTACTGGTGCTCTCTCCCCCAATTCCCCATTTACTGGTGCTCTCTCCCCCAATTCCCCATTTACTGGTGCTCTCCCCCAATTCCCCATTTACTGGTGCTCTCTCCCAATTCCCCATTTACTGGTGTCTCTCCCAATTCCCCATTTACTGGTGCTCTCCCCCAATTCCCCAGGTACTGGTGCTCTCCCCCAATTCCCCAGGTACTGGTGCTCTCTCTCCCAATTCCCCATTTACTGGTGCTCTCCCCCAATTCCCCATTTACTGGTGCTCTCTCCCAATTCCCCATTTACTGGTGTCTCTCCCAATTCCCCATTTACTGGTGCTCTCTCCCAATTCCCCAGGTACTGGTGTCTCTCCCAATTCCCCATTTACTGGTGCTCTCCCCCAATTCCCCATTTACTGGTGCTCTCCCCCAATTCCCCAGGTACTGTGCTCTCTCCCCAATTCCCCATTTACTGGTGCTCTCTCCCAATTCCCCATTTACTGGTGCTCTCCCCCAATTCCCCATTTACTGGTGCTCTCTCCCAATTCCCCATTTACTGGTGCTCTCCCCCAATTCCCCATTTACTGGTGCTCTCCCCCAATTCCCCATTTACTGGTGCTCTCCCCCAATTCCCCATTTACTGGTGTCTCTCCCCCAATTCCCCATTTACTGGTGCTCTCCCCCAATTCCCCATTTACTGGTGCCTCTCCCCAATTCCCCATTTACTGGTGCTCTCTCCCAATTCCCCATTTACTGGTGCTCTCTCCCCCAATTCCCCATTTACTGGTGCTCTCCCCCATTCCCCATTTACTGGTGCTCTCTCCCCCAATTCCCCATTTACTGGTGCTCTCTCCCCCAATTCCCCATTTACTGGTGCTCTCTCCCCCAATTCCCCATTTACTGGTGCTCTCCCCCCAATTCCCCATTTACTGGTGCTCTCTCCCATTCCCCATTTACTGGTGCTCTCTCTCCCAATTCCCCATTTACTGGTGCTCTCTCTCCCAATTCCCCATTTACTGGTGTCTCTCCC